>JAOWBC010000049.1:11644002-11657001 GCA_028566105.1 Hypoplectrus providencianus | reverse complement strand
CTCTCACCTGAAACTACAGCCTGACATAGCCACCTTTAAAAGGTGCACAAAACTGTGGCTGAAATCTGAACAGAACTTTACACATAGTGATATGTAATATTTTCTATACTTACTGTTTATCATGATGTTTACTTTTATGCTCCAAAAGCCTCCTATGGACAGGTGTCGAAAATTAGCACATCTTGCTCTAACACTAAACATTGCATCTGGTTCGTCCAATGTGAATGTGATGTCCATATTAAATAAATGAATAAATAATTAACTCAGGACCAACCGACAAATATAGCCATCAACATTATTGATACCCTAACCAAAGGCGCATGTCAAAGTATCAATCTGTTTGCATTTTAGCAGTTCATTGACAAACAAGAGCCAGCCAGGCTTTTACCACATTTTTTTGGATTCAAGGATAAATCACACATTGTTCCAAAGGCTGTAAGTGATTATGATTTTAATGAGAAAGCACTCCAACCCCTCCTCCTGCAGCTGTTTCAAACCAATTCCACATCATTGTCCTCGGGGCAAAGTTAGCCCCTGTCCATTTATCTGCTTTCTTCATTCAGCAGGAATTCACTGATGTCCAAAGAGCTTTTGCTCTGGCCGTGCAGAGTGCAGACAGACAGGATATGAGTGTGGTTTAGACAGGAACCAGGTGCATCCTTTTTCAGTATTGTTTGTTTTTTTTCTCTGGATTAATCTTGTGATCAATATCTTTCACTTGCAGATTATCCACCAATTCCCGAGCACAGCCTATTCTTAATTTTCACAGCTGAATGGATGTATGAGAATATTATCTGTTTTCCCAACAGCCCCTGAACACATATAATTGAAATTTAAACAGCACAAGAAACTAGCTGTGTTCACCAATTGATTCATAGGTTTTATGGTACAGTAGCTGTGCTGTTTTTGTGTTGTTGTTGCCTTGTTTTTAAAGGAGGTACATTAAGGTAAGGTAAGGTAAGGTACATTACTTATAAATACTTGGTTGGAGTTGTTTAGATGCCTTAAGAAACCAAGAAAATTGATGCTGCTTTGCAATAATAAAATAAGCACCTAAAGGATTCTACTCCAAGCCCTTTATGATCAACACTGTCAGATGTGCAGCCTGATTGGTATGGTGGCTGTTAACCTGGTTCACTTACAGTTACAAGGCAGATTCTGAGAGAAAGTTACAGAACACATTTTATAAAATTCATATCTAAAACTCACAACCTTTATAACAGCAGTATATTCAAAAAAATGCTTATAATAAAATATGTATTATTAATTGAATTTAACTTGTATGAGGAATGAGGCTACATAAAATTAACTTTAGCAGAACAACAATCCACACAGGCTTCCTTTATATACATATGTTATGTTATGTTATGTTATGTTATGTTGCTATTGTTATGGAGACGTACTCAGTCTTTGTCCTTTACCGCTTATCTGAAGCCATTAATTTACTATGTTGACAGATATGCTTTACAACCACACAGTAAACCCAGTGAACACAGTGTGGATATAGGATAAATAATGTGCATCTGTAAAGAGACCTTTCGCCTCGGCTACATGATGCAGCATCACTGGACCACTTTTTCCATGTAGCCTTACTCTCAATACATATGAACACAGCAGAGAAAGACCCTAGTTATTGGTAGTGTTGAGGCATGTAAACTTCGGCAGACGTATCAGAGACCTTCAGAGGTTATCTCGCGCACATTGCTCCTGTCTAACTGCTGGCTCAGGTCCCGCCCGCTCCACTACTCCCACCCACCCACCTTCCAAACTCATCTATCTCTGTACACCAGCCCCCACCCAGCCCACTGCCAGTCAGCCAAGCAGGGCTACAGGCCACGTCTCAAAAACCGCTTTGTACCCAACCGGACAGTGGAAGTAGCCGAGCAGCTGTTGGCCGAGGACCGAGGGGAGGAGAGAGGCGGACTGCGGGGTGCTGGGACAGAGAGCACTGCGCACCGGCTCCGTCGCCTGGCAGCACGAACTAAAACAAAGCTAGGTAAGGTTCTTTTGCTAAGTTTTGGGTAAAGGAAATAAATAAGCTCTTTGTCCCTCGTCCTATGCCTTCACTTTGGTTATTCACGTAACGTTGCTAACTTCTGTGGGACCAGTGGGAAGAAGCTGTAGGAAGCACTTTTTAGTACTTTAAATCAACAGGTTCGCCTGTTTCTTCCTAAAAACTTGCACAAGTTGCAAAAAAAATAACAGTTTGTTGGTGTTTAAACGCATGCAGAAACGTATTCACCCCAATACGAAATTCACGGTTTATTATTCGGACGGAGGGGGGTTCATGACATCCCACTAAATCCATGAAGTCCGTCCTGTGGTCCTGTGGTACTGTTAGCACGGGCAGTTCTTCGATGTTCCCAATCCAACAATACATATTATAAATCCACATTAGCTCGAATGGTCTCACAGTGAAGTAGGCTGTTTCAGGGGTGTCTCAGTTGGAAGCTGAGTAACTTGTAATATAACAAGGAAAGGAGGACGGTCATGGGGGTAATGTGAGTACACTGTTTGGTGAATAGTCAGCGGTAAAAAAAAAAAAAAAAAACGATAATGCCGCAAAAACCGTACAAGTTCTGTAAGTGACGTCGACCAGCAGGTGGCGCTATATTAGGTGAGACAATGTTTTGACCAGTATCTGCAGCATAAGTCACACATAAAAATTGAATAGATATATATCACCTATATAATTGCATCCACAAGCTATGAAACCTACTTTTATAAACTCAAAGTCCTCCGAGGCTCAAGTATGATATTCTTGAAATTTTGCCCGTTGGATCTGTAGTACCCTATGATTAAAAGCTATTAAAATTATCTAGATAATTCAGGAAATATTTTTGGAGCTGACTATAGTTTGGGCCAAAAAACTAATTGCTCTGTAATGGAAAAAGGTTGGTACACGTTTTAACAAGTGGTTTTCTGAACTGCCCACAACCCTGCCCTGAGAAAAGATAACGTATACTATGAGAGGGAAAGAGTTGCTCTTCGTGAACATCTAGGGTCCCCTCATAAACTGTTTTGAGAGTATAGACTTGATAAACCTGATGGAAAAATCTGGGGAGGAGTAGTTGTTAGTTGTAGTTTATAGTCTGCAAAAGCGATATAAAACATACACAAAGGACGTGATATCATATCTCCATATAGTCAGATTAACATGAAATTGAGGCAGTACATTTCCTATACCACACCAAGACCTTGAACAACATATGGTGCATATTGGCCACCAGGTAATATTTTAACAAGGCCTTGAAAAATGTACTATACAAAAAAATAATTCCAGCTCATTTACTGTTAATCAGTCCAACTGGCATACACTCTTGCTACCACTATTGGCATACACCTTGGAATTCAAGGTCCAGAATAATTCAAGTTAAAGTAGCTCTCAATCTGTGTAGCAAGTCTTGCAAGTGGAACTGCAAGTCTGACCTGCACATTTCCCTAAAATCTTGAATTCAAACATATTATGGGCAAACCTCTAAGTGAGATCAATAGCCATAAAAGAAACTTGTAACCTCCAGCACAGATCAAGCTTATGTTTTACAGCTAACACATTATGATATTACAGTAGATACTCATGTATGTTTTTTAAGACAATCTGTGTCAACAACTGCAATTTAGGCTACAGGTTTACAAGCTAACAATAACATAAAGATGCTATCTTAACTCCATTCTAATTGAAGTTTAAGTTTAAAACAACACTACATAAATGTATACAGCACAAATGAAAATAGGTAATTTAGAACCATCAAAGTTAAAAGCAGAGTACGTGACTCAAGAACAAAAACACTTACAAAAAGATAGGTTGTCAGCTGTGACTTAAAGCACCCAAGAGAGTTTACTGACCCGACTCCCAGAGGGAGGCTGATCCACAGCCTGGGACTCATGACAGCAGAGGAATAGTCCCCCTGTGTTTTCCGTCTTGAGCAAGGTATAACTAGCAGGCCTTGTTAACAGGACCTGAGGGGACTAGCAGAGGAATATGGCTTTAGCAGTTCATCATTATAGTATGGAGCAGGAACTGAGGAGGAGAACCCTGAATTCTTTCCTATATTTAATTTGAAGTCAGTTAAGTGACATCAGAACTGTGAATATTTACTATATTCAGACTACAGGTCTTGATACCCAATTTATAATTTTTGCTCAGATTGTTTTCTGATTGGCTGTTCACATTATTTGTCAAATATGGCCTATATCTAGACTCCAGTGTGAACTGCTCATGGTCCTGAACAGACCTGCATGCGCAGAAGAACAATAACAAACACATCACACGCAGCATGCTGAGTATAGAAGTAAACACAGAGGATAGAGTCAGTGGAAGCTGGCTTAGTTATCAGCAGATGATAATGAGAAGTAGTGAGATGAGAAGCTTTTTGTGAAGCACTGTCTGTACAAGTGTGTGTGTGGATGAGGATTCAGAGCCAGGTGTTGTGGGGCTGTGATCTGAAAAGCTTCAAAAAACAGATTTCATCTAAAATTTCAAAATGTCAACTTCTGACTACATCTGTCTGGGCCTCTTCACATGACTCTCAGGATAAGAGTCAGTCATCTCAGCGGCCCACCTTCTAGAGAGTGTACATTGTATTCGGGCTGGGTACCGCATGCTGTCTTACCATGCTCTGTGACATAAAAGTCACAGAAGTGCAACATGGGAGTCCAGACAGTAATTGTATTATTGTGTTGGGAAAGGAACTGTTTCACAAACCTTAAAAAATTGCAGCTAAAAGGTATTAAAATGTGCACGTTTTGAAATTGAAATGTGTTTCTGTAACGGTGAGAAATGTGTTTTGTTAGTTGAACTGGGTGTCAGTTATTATGTAAAACACCAACTTAAAAGATATCAATGGTTGTTATTGGCCCGGTGGGACTTCTTTGGGTGGACAACTGTCTGAATGGGACATTTACCAGAACTATAGGATTACAATCACTAGGATCACTAGTCGACAGACACAAAGTGTAACTTTATTGGTTACTTCAAAAACGTAGGGTTTTGTTATGCTCGTGTGTTTTTGTTTGATTAACGTGATTGTTTGCTGAATTAATTGAACAGACCCTAAATGTACTTATGCCATGCACTTTATTTATTTATTTATTATTGGTTTTTTTTTTTTTTTTTTAACTTTTTTGAATAGTTATAATATTAATTAATTGAAGGTAGCTCTAAAGCAAAAAGAGTTGAAAAGTGGGTAGCTTTTATAGATTGTTGAGAGAGATTTATTCTTTAAACACAGGGTTAGCGTTTTTGACTGATACTCTGTTCCATGCAGCTGCAAGAGGTCCTTAAATAAAGCTTGTTGGGTTATTGCATACTTTTGGGTAGAGGCATTCCCAGAAATAAGTAGCTGAGGCAGAACTACCAGAACTACAGGTGCAATACCTTTTTTTTTTTTTTTTTTTTTTCAACAGTTCATTATGGCTACTCCTATTAACTCCAAAATTCATGTAACTTAATTCCGGTGAGCCCTCGAGTATGTCTGCTAAATATGATAAAAATCAATCACTAGGGGTGCTTTTTTTTTTTGCTAAAATTGAGAACATTTGTGAAACGTATTTTTTTAAACTCCTCTAAAGCCCTCAGTCAAATGTGCCAGTTGTACAGACGTGGACACAGATGCCCATTAGGTGGCACTTTTCGCAGAATTGCAAGATATTCAAAAACTACTTTTCTGACATTGATAAGGATCTAAATCCAGTCTATATGAAATTTTGCATGCAGAGTTGGATTAGATTAGAGTGAAAAGAGCAATAGAGGGGAAGACATGCAGGAAAGGGCACTGGTTTAATATGACGTTTAATCTTATTATGACTCAGTTTCAGTCTGGTGTCTCCAGTTTGTCATTTGAAACTTGGCCATGTGACACCCACAGTACAGTATTTTGTAGGATTCTAGTAGTCACCTCTCCCTTTGTCCTGTGCTTCACTTCCTCTTATTTGGCCATTTCTTCTAAATTCCATTCCATTCCTGAAACTCAAGCCCTTTACTGACATTTACATCTGAAGTGGAAATTTTATACAATCTGAAACTGAGATAGTTCTATAAAAGATCTGGGATGTCAGGTATTAAACATGTGGTGAGAACAATGTTTTTTACTTAGTAAAACTGCTTCTGAAACAACAAATAAATGTGTTTTACATGCCAAAAGATCCATTGCAATGTTTTGGAAAATGATCAGCAGGCCAAGTGTTACATTCTGGGCAAGGCAAATGCTGATAAAGTTACCTTTGGAGAGAGTGGCATACATACAAAAAGGTTGGCAGGATATGTTCGAAAAGATGTAGGAACTCTTTAACATGTTTATATAGAGTAAAGTAAAGTATAGATTTGGAATATGATAACGAGGCGTTATCATCATTTAGTTATGTAAACCTTAAAACAGAGTTAATGATTCTATACAGGTAATTGTAATAGGGTATTAAACTGTGTACTAGGTATGTTTATGGCTGCGAAGTTTGTGTTGTTTATGAGTGTTGCTTACGACACGTACCATAGAAGGTGCCTTTGTCAATGAGGCACAGATCTACATATTTGCTTTAATTGTGTATGCATTTATAAGTGTATGTGTGTACATAAGAAAAATGCCAATAAATATACCTGTCAAGGTATTACTTTTATTGCATGTAGCTCAAAAAACACGAGTCATGACCATTTCTCTTGGCTCTGTAATTCATGAATATACTTGCGGACTTACTTGCTAAAACATGGATTCAACACATGTTGATGTTCAACAGATCTACAATGTTCTCTCTATTTACATATAAATATATATATATATATATATATATATGCCTCTCTCTCTCTGTCTCTTCTTTAATTAAACACTCATATTAACCCTCAGTCCTTTCTTCTTTTGCAGCTGATGCAACACAGTGTCACAGAGGACAAAGGACACAAAGAAAACAATTCAAGCAACAGAGACTGTCAGTGATTATCAGCCATCATGCCGCGTTGCAGAGTGAACCTCAGCACCATGATTTTCCTGGTGATCCTGCAGGGGGCAGCAGTGGTGCTGTTCTGTGGCTGGTACGTCCAACTCAGTCCCTGTGGCTCTGCCCCCACCAATGGAAAGGTGCACGTTCTGCTGCTGTCGTCGTGGCGATCAGGCTCATCCTTCGTGGGTCAGGTGTTCAGTCAGCACCCATCTGTCTTCTATCTTATGGAGCCAGCTTGGCATGTGTGGACTAAACTGCAGAAGCCTGGTGCACGGGCACTTCGAATGGCAGTGAGGGATCTTTTAAGGAGTGTATTTCAGTGTGACTTGTCTGTGATGGAGGCCTACCTGCCAGAGCACCACAATGTCTCCTCCTTGTTTATGTGGAGTCATAGTCGAGCCCTGTGCTCACCTCCAGCCTGTCCTCTCACACAACGCAACCAGTTCAGCAATCAGACTCGGTGCTCCCAGACATGTGATGCTAGGGGCCTGCAGGGGGCGGAGAAGGCCTGTGGCACTTATAGCCATGTGGTCCTGAAAGAAGTCCGATTCTTTGAGCTGGAATCCCTCTACCCACTCCTGCAGGACCCAAGCCTTGATATCCGCATCATCCACCTGGTCCGAGACCCTCGGGCTGTGGTGCGATCTAGAGAGGAGTCAGCCAAAGCTTTTGTGAGTGATAACGCCATTGTTTTGGAGCAGAGAAGCATTCCATCTGCCGAGGTGCAGTATCAAGTCATGCAGGAGATCTGCCGAAGCCACGTACGCATAAATGAGAGGGCCATCCTGAAGCCCCCTCCATTTCTTAAAGGTCGTTACAAAATGGTCCGGTATGAGGACGTGGCACGGAACCCACTTGAGGAGATAAATGCCATGTATGAGTTTGTAGGTCTGGAGATGACCACACAGCTAGAGGAATGGATCTACAGGGTGACTCATGGAAAAGGCAAAGGCTCCAAGAAAGAGGCTTTCAAAATCACTTCAAGAAATGCTGCTGATGTCTCCCAGGCTTGGCGTACCATGCTGCCACATAATAAGGTCAAGCGTATCCAGGAAGTGTGTAAAGGGGCCATGTCAATGCTCGGGTACAGGACAGTTAGCAATGAAAAAGAACAAAAGAGACTTGACATAGATCTACTAGTGCCACGGGAACCATATCAGTTCAGCTGGTTGCCAGCTAAAACAGAGCATCCTAGTAAAAGTTAAAATTACAATACTCCAGTATTTCAATGACAAAGACACTATGAGACTACAATGGACTGGAGTCTATATTCGTTATAGGCTTTATTGGCTGTGTAAGTCTTTAAAGAGTGCAACCAATGACTAATTCATCGACAGAGGGGAACACTGGCATGACATCTGAAGGTTAAGCATTACACAACAATTACACAACCTGAATTTGATCCACCCTGCACTTACAGCTCTTTTCAAAAGATGTTAGAACTTGGATTACAATGTATTTGTGAACCAGCCACAACCTCAATCTGCATGTCCACTAATGCAAACAATTCAGTTGGAAACAGAAGATGGAGAACAAATAACTACATGTCCTGGACAAACACAAAGGTTGTTCATTTACACAACTAGCACTCTTAAGTGGCTTTCCTTTGTATGCACAATTTGTAAATTGGGTGGGTTTATTTATAGTGATAGATGTGCTCTTTTCTGTACAAAGCTAATCTGGGCCTTGGTTTCTCAATCAATGCATATTCTGCAGTACTGTATTTATCTAACCTAATCTAAAAATCCCTGATGTTACAGATTCCTAATATTTTGTGGAGCTGCCGCGATCAGTCAGTATGTACAAGAGAACAATTTACTCCATATGAATCCACACTGTTTGAATCTGGATACCATGCAGTTGTAGGATAATCTTCCCCAAAAAGGCCTGATCTGTCCCAACAGGAGACTGAAGATCACTGTGACAAATCCAAAGAGGAAAATAGGGCAGCATGAGGCCAGTAGAGTCATTAAGACAGGATGTTTGTAACTGATATGGATCCAGACTTTTATTTTTACCAGGAAAATCCCAGTTTGGGTTAGGGTTAATTTCACTCTGTTTTCAGATAACCCATAGCTGTCACTGTAAATACTTCTCTGGCCAAAGTAATTACAGATCTCTGTATGGCCACTGTTGTGACTACCTGTTCTACTGGAACTTAAGGTCAAAATGACTTTGATTCATCATCCCATTATCCTTCAGGGATGTCTGGTTACTGGTATTCAAAGTTTAAATAAGTTAATGGCAAACATGAGTTTTTGCTGCCACTTGAAACTCATCAAGTGTGAAGTTTCCTAATATAGCTTACATTCCATTTGGCTACCTAGTGTGACTTAGTTTTAAAACCATCATACATGACACATTATAGAAACTGGCCAAATGCGAACCTGCTCCCTGGATTACCCCATTGTTTTCTGTATGTTTTTTTATATGAATTGTTCTGTGTTTATTGGTTGATTATTGATTACACTGACACACTAAATAAATTGTGTTTGAGGATGGTATCTTCAATAATGATTAAGGATCAAAGCATTTAGTCTATACTAGAATGTTAAATCATATTGATTTACATTTAAGGAGCCAATTTAAAGAGCAAAATGTACTGCTGTTTCTAGTTGGTATTTAGATTCTGGTTTGCTCTGGAAAGATATCTATTTCTCTTTTTCGGTAGAAAAAAAGGTAAAAGAATCAAACGATAATACATTCCCCTAAATGTAATCTTGAGCATTGATTTTTTTTTAATGTTTTTTATTTGCACCAGAAGTGTTTTGGCTAAAACAATATTATCCCCTTTTAGATTTTGCTGTGTCCCAGATGCACATTCCTCCCAAAATAAAGATTGTCTGTTTGAATTGTAGGACACAACTTTGTTGGAAATTAGTAAACAAGACATCAATGTGCATTTTAGGTTTACTCTTGAAACAATTATTGCATAAAATGTATGAAGTTGAAGTCAATATTTCTTACAACAACCCAGAATGACACTGACTCCCTTAACAGCTTTTAGTCTTTTGTTTTCTCATTTAACTTTTCCATCTGGACCCTCACCAAACTTGTTTCCAGCAGCACCAGGCAGCTGTTTTCATTAAAAGAAAATGAAAAAAGCCACAAAACAGATGGTATGAAGAAACCAGAACCAGGAAGTAAAATGTGACTAAAATGATTTCTCACGGAGAAGGGAGAATCAAGCATTTAGAAAAAACATCACCATCAATAGATGAATTCAGTAACAACCCAAAATACTCTCAAAAAGTTAGGCTAATGAGTTTACAGCTTCTTAAACATCTCAATTTCACAGGAAATGCTTATATGAGATATGCAAAATGCTAAGATATAACATAATACAGCACAGCATCTTCACTTGTTTGAAAGGGTCCTTGTCAGTAAAGAGTTAATATCACTAAAGGAGAGGGTCTGAAACATAGTACACTGTGTTCTTTCTGTGTGCTGAGAGGACAGCATGTTGTAATGCATGCTGCCATGCCAGATATTCCACCCTCTGCATTAACAAATATCAAACACTGCACTAACTGTGTTTAATGACAGTGTTATAGGTATTTTTAGATTTAAATTAGCATGGGGATTTTGCTCCTTTGAGCATTCCAAATGAAGTCAAGTGACTTTAGTGTCTGCACTGTCTTGTTCACTCCTAACAAGACACCAGTATGAACTCATATATGTAGATAAATGCCAATGTTTTAATGTCCTGATCCATTTCCATATCAGAATAACTAAAGAAGAATAACATTCACAGTAGGATTTATCAAATTTTTTAGGAAATGTTGCCACTGATTTGAGGAAGTGCCTGTAGTGTAAACACATGTCCCTATGCAATGTGAGAAATATGAAACTGTTGACTGTATGTTTGTCGACATCCTCTCTTTCTAATATGTATGTAATTTTGTATGAAGTCAGTTGCCAATGTTGGTGACTTTTAGGGACTATGAAGCACAAACAAAATGGTACTAATGACTGCAATAAAGATTTACATTTAACCTGTGTTTTTGTATTTAATTGTATGAATGTAGAATTTAATCACGAAATGTTTGTTGAATAATTATACTGATTAAAATTAGCTAACAAATAAATACTATTACATATATGTATATATAAATAAGAAATGTATGATAGGAGCATGAATAGACCATGAAGGTCCACCCGTAGGATAGGCAAAATTAAATGGGTATCATTCAAATATCAAATGTTTTACTCTTTCATCGACACTTCTCTCACATTTCATTCCCATTCATTTCATATTCATAGATTTTCAGTTTCAGAGAAAAAAAAAATAAAAACACAACACAGAACATTATGAAGATACACATTATGAATGATATACTTTAACCAACATGACCTAGTGAGTGTGTCTACATGATTTAAGAGCCATTCAGCTAGAGATCCCTTTGTACATGCAAAAAGAATGACAAGTGGCCATATCAGTCCAAAATCATCATGCAAGTTTTAGACAGCTGGGCTAGAGAGGAAACATTTTATATTGATCAATATTCTGACAACCTAGTTTCATTATTAAGGCAGTTTTATTAAAACCTACCACTAGGCCTAATTTCATATAGACACAAGTGTTGCTTGTATATAATGAAGAGAGGGCCAGAAAGTGTCTTTTGCAAAACATTTTGCAAAAGCAAAAGGCACGAATGCCAATAGCCGCAGCACAAACGCAAAAGAGCCACAACATGAACTAAATGAATGAAAAGCTCGACAACAAAAGTAAACTTACAACAGAAGCAGAGGAGAAGCACACCCCTCACCCCCCGCTACTCTGTGTCTGTCTGAGGCTTTTAAGAAGCAGCCATTCAGAAAAGATAGCTTTATGGTGTCAGGCTAACAGTTAGCCGCTAACGTTTGCCAATCGTACACATGTGAACTGTATGATTAGCTTTCAGCAAATGACATGGCTGATGCAACACCTGACGTAGCACCAATGGAACCATCACCAAACACGGAGTCTGCTAATGCATCAAATGTGTCATCCACGCTCCCATCCCAAAAAGGGTGGGAATCTTTCTTTGCCACCTTGTTCAAATTCTGATCGTGGAAGTGGTGGAGAGGTGCACAGTCAGGATGTTGGAGAAAATCGTAAGGTGCTCGGACCCTCCACTACATGAAACCTTTGTTCACCAAAGGATTAGCAGGGGAAGGTTCCTGTCAATCAGCTGTAGGACATAGAGAAAATGGCCTCTCGGTTTGTCCTGAGGGCCCCATGAGTGGCAGCCTTGCTCCCCACAATCATACTGTCCCTAATATCTGTGTGACTGTGTTGAGGTGCTCCGTTCATTCCTTTAGCTCTAGGTCCTCAATCAGTTATTTTCCTCTGCCAGTTGTCTCATTTTAATTGTTATTTCCCTCATATCTTTAGTAAGTCTTTCCATAACTTGGTAATATCCAACTACAGAAAGCATCACTCCTAAACAGAGGCTAATTTGCGTGAGAGCTTGTACTGTCCATTCTCAAAGTCTCCCTGGCCATCTTATATTAGCCAACAATGACCTGTGCCGCCGCTACATCAATAGTTCATGACATTTCACTGTCACAGCCGGATCAAGCTCAGCCAGAAATTGATGGAATTTCTCTTCCCTCTGAGCTATGTCTCTATAACCTGGGAATGTTTCCTGGTCTGACTTGCTTATATTAGTTGCCTAGACTTACAAACTCTCCCCTGGAGCACGTGGATGGGCCGAGAGGTTCACTCAGTATCAGTCCAGAAAATGTCTTTGTCCAAAAGCGTCCTGCTGGCAAGCGTCTCTGGCCAGCTGGAACAGGCATAAGGTTTAGCTACCACCAATGTAACCGAATCCTTATGCCCATACTTAAAGAGACTATAAAATAATAAAACAGAAGTGCATGTAACGGGTTAGCAGTGGTAAGCACTCATGCCTTATTGGTGCCGAGGGCCGCGAGTTCGAATCCCGGGCGGCCGGGCACTTCTGTATGGCGTTTGCAGGTTCTCCCCGTGGGTGTGTGGGTTTACGCAGGGTACTCCGGTTTCCTCCCACAGTCCAAAAACCTGCACATTAGGTGAATTGGCGATTCTAAATTGACCGTAGGTGT
>JAOWBC010000049.1:11551583-11565182 GCA_028566105.1 Hypoplectrus providencianus | reverse complement strand
CACACACACACACACACACACACACACACACACACACACACACACACACACACACACACACACACACACACAGACAACACACAATGTGCACACACACTCACACAGGGCTGAGATAAAAAGGAAATAGCTTGTGGACCCACTGTACTTCCTGTCTGTTAGAAGATGATTTCCTGTTTCCTGTCTGGGGTTTTGGAGGGGGTATGCACATCCCCATATTATTGGAATTGTCATAGCAACAAAAGATATCTAAAAAAAAAGGTGGGGTGGGGGTGGTGTGTGGGGGTGCACACATACAAACACACCATATAATAAACATACAATATCAGGATGGACGGAGATGTAGAAATTTTACATTATCAAGCCTCTTTACGACATGTTGCTGTGGAAGGTGAATGTTTTGTGTAAAGGTGTGGTCGTACCTGGGACCAGGAAGAGGTTGACCGCTGGGTGATGACGACTCCTTACTGTCTCCATTCTCCTCCTCTTTGGTGTTGAGACTCTTTAGAAAACTCTTGGCCTCTCTGGAGTCAGCAGACACCACCTTATTCACCCTGACAGCGGGAGACAGACACACAATGAGCTGAGGCGAGCAGGGAGCATTACAGCAGATGGATGGGGTTTGCTATCACACACAGTACATCACTGGAGTAGTTTGAAACAGCGAGTGTAAAGTGGGGACACAAGCTTTTCACTCTGAAAACATCTAAGTAAATTAAAAAAATAATAAAAAAGTGGAGATTTGGAAGCATGCTGCCGCTGAGCAGCACTGAGTCATTATTTATGTCTGACACCCACTGACTCAGCAAACACACACGTCATTCATTCAAGACACAGGATCTCCAGTAAACATACACTGGTTCTGCACTGTGACCATCCAACTGCTATATCTGTTTTGTTTTGTTTAACCATACTTTCTTCAGAGCCGTTATTTGACCCACTGTAGTGCCACACATGGTTGCTCACACACACGGGTAGAAGAGGGAACCATAAGTAGGCGTCAATACACAATAGAGCAACAGTCACAGGAAGAGTTAGAAGCAGTATGTTTGTGTTGTGCAGTGGGCTGCTGAAACCAAAAAAGTACTAATGCAAGCCTTCATTTTCATACATTTACAGGACATTCTATTTTATAGATGTGATCTGCTCCATCATTTTGAGTCACATTGACCCAGAAACACATTCTGAGATTTCTATTTGTCTGTAAAGAGTAGACTCTCAGATTCATGCCAACAGCCAAATGATACATATTCAGCCATGTCTCACATGAAAAACACATTAAGCTAGACTAAACTCATAGTGGAGATGGGACTAAGTACAAAAAGATGTATATTAAACATCATATACATCTTTTTATGCTTACTCCCATCTTTTCTTCCAGTTCATTTTCTTTGCTTTCACAGTGTTCTTACTGGCGGCCTTGTTTCAATGTTTGTATACAAATAATTGGCCAATTTCTTGTTTTACTGGCTTGCTTGCTTAATATGCATGCTAACTGCTCGCTCTTTCATACAGCACTTTTATCACTACTCTGGATTTTTGAAAAATTCCTCTAAATCCCTGCAGAATGTTTAAGTGCACAGCAGGTCAACAATAATATTGAGTATTAGCTTCAGGCAGGTGTAAACATTGTCCTTTAAATGCAACCGTGTAGAGTTTTAGTAACTCATTATGCTTTAATGAGCATACATTAGCATATAAATGTGTGCAACAAATTAAATGCATATGCATAACTCTATAAGTGGATTTTGCTGTGCATTAAAATCAATGCAGGAAAGTGGGTGATTTCAAAGGGTTAACATGCTTTCTCTTGTATAAAAGGACACACAGACTCGGTAAGGGCCACACGTCTTTCTGCCTCTCACCATGAGATTAGATAGGCAGGCTATATGAGGCACAACCGCTGCATCCTCTGGGAACATCAGCGCTGCACAGACTCCACAACCACTTGCATCCATCACGGCAGCACTGAAAGGCTCTCCCTGTTATGTATGCTAATTATATGCAGCTGTAATTACACAGAGCCCACAGTGAGGGCGAGTCTCGTCTCAGGCAGATGAAGATATCGGAGTCCCGAGGATAACAAACTGAAGGGACGCGGCAGGCTAGTTTGGTGGACGTCTGAATAGCGTTTGAATCATTGTGTTATCCGGAGCCAATAGTCAGCCTTGTTGAAAAGTCAATGTTTAGACAAAAACTGTCAACAACATATAGCTGGGAGTATTTACCGTGGTGACGGGGTTAGGTTACAATCCGTGCACTCATCTTATGCTTCTGTAATTACAGAGCACACCGTTTCATGCATAATCAATCAGAGGAATTATAGCCAGGGCTATATCTGGTTTCTGAATGGATACTGCTCAGACATAAACACGCACACAGGGGCGTGGCTGTCTGTGTCATATACAGTATGTTCATCATACACAGTCATAATTACGCTGCTTTTATGGGACACACTGTGGCTCCTGTTGAAGAAATGTTATGAGCTGGGATAATTACCGAGGTTCTGTTGGAGACAGAAGGGCTTATTAAACTGTTCGCACTGCCAGCTACATATAATTTAAGTTATTACCGCTCACATTGTAGGGGCATTTGTTATGGCTCATCTTACAAATGTTATCTAGTTCTACTCATGTAAATCTAAAATGTTCATCGCACTAAACAGCTTACCAGTGATGGCAGTTATGATTCCTATTCATCAACTTTGATCGGTGGAACACGTTAAGTGGTTGTAAAACAAGAGACATTACACACTAAAATGGTTTCATCAAACTACATCCATATCTGACTGAACCCCAGCAGCAGTTTACTTTTCCATGGCCCGGCATTAATGTGAGTGTGTGGCACCACCTACTGGTTACTGTGTGAAAGGTTTGACAACTGTTTGTAGACCTGCGTACAACTTGAATGTATCTGTTTGGGGCATTGTGATTACACTGACTGGGTAGTGGGAGATTATATGAAGAAAATATCAGGAAATCTCCCTGACTGGATAAACAGTGGCAAGAAAAAGGATGTGAAACTTATGAAAATATCTAATTTTCTGCATTACTCTGTCATGAAATGTGATCTGATCTGCATCTAAGTCCCAAATATACTGTAGGTAATCTATTTCCTCACAAACAATACTAATATTTTTCATCAATCCATACAACACATCCATTAAACATTTATAGTGCTGGTGGAAAAAGTAAGTGAACCCTTGGATTTAATAAATGGTCGAAACCTCTTTTGGCAGCAATAACCTGAACCAAGCTCTTCTGGTAGCTGCTGATCAGACCTGTGCAAAATTCAGGAGGAATTTGGACCATTCTTTCTGACAGAACAGCTTCAGCTCAGCCATATTCTTAGGATAAGTGGCGTGAACCTGTTAGGGTTAGCTGGCAGACATCCACGCTGATATTATCCTGTAGGATACCTGTACCTGGGCTGGCGCTTTTGTGGACAGTTTGTCCAGCTGTGGACTGTTGAATACCTAAAGAGATAACCTTGTAACCCCTTACAGTTTGATGGATCAACCATTCTTGACTGTAGGTCGTCAGAGATCTCTCTTTTGCAAGACATAGTTCATATCAGCAGATGTTTCTTTGTTGTAAATAGCAAACTCAAAAGTTTGAGTAATTCTTTAAAGTCAAAGTTGCACGACACCTCACCTATATCTGCTTTTACTGATCTGACTCCAGGTTTGTTAACCTGTGACTCCAGTTAGCTCTTGGTGGCATCACTGGCCTCAGGGTTCACTCACTTTTTCCACTGGCTAATAAATGTTTTTAATGGATGTCCTTGATAAAGATATAAATATTATAATTGTTTCTTTGGTATTACAGTGTTGTGTTTTTCTATACTTGGGACACTAAATTGATGCTGAAATCTAGATAATTTGAAAGGCTTCACTTACTTTTTCCTGCTACTGTATACAGTATTTGACATTATTTGGTGAGTTTTCATAACCCTTTTAAAGGTTTATATGGTCAAACTGTCTTATGATGTTGATGATGGTTCAGAGGCATACCTGACTTCCTCTCCAGCGAAGTCAAACACTTTAGTGATGGTGACATTAGCAGCTTCTGGTGCTTTTGTTTCTGTTTTCAGAGGAGCAGCCTTCAATACTGAAGAATCACCCTGAGGATCAAAACAAAAGAGTCAGTCAAAGGGAGAGACAAGGATGACAGGCACAGACGTACTGTTGGTTTCATAATGAATGCCGGACACAATAAAATGCTTATCAATTGGATATATTGTAAGTCTTTTTTAATCATCCTGTTACTTCCAGAAGCACCACTAAAATATTTTGTCTAGTTTAAGAACAGCTTTACCTTCTGTGTGCTGCTAGACTGGGAGACAGGTGTGGGGTCTTTGGGCCTGGTTCCAACATCGGACAGGAAACTCGCCCAGAGGTCATCTGACTTTTTCTTCTGTTTTGCGTCATCATCCTCCTGTACCTTGGCTAGTTGCTTCTCCTCTTCCTGTGGCACCTGAGCCTCTTCTGCTCCATCCCCATCCTTCTCTTCTGTATCTACCTTCAGTACTCCTTTCTTCCTGTTTCTGTATATGATTCCATGAGACATTCAACACAATCAACACATGACAAGTTTCTTCATGTGTTGACAATTCAAACCAAAAACCACTACACTGACTGTACTGAAATGTAATAAACTTCTGTTTCTGCTACTGTTAACTGGATAAAAATGGCAAACAATGCTGGTCAAGATTTTTTCCAATTTGCCAACTGTTTTTCATTCAAGAGGAAAGTTGTTTTTTTTTCAGGTCACAATGGAAGGACTGGGACATAATTTTTTATATTTTATATTATCATAATTTTTTACTTTATGTAAAACCCTGTATCTGAAGTCATCCAACTTCAACGTGATATTATGGCTGTGATTCAAATAACTAAGCATGTACATATTTAATGTGTGTAATTACACAGGGGCACTTTCAGGAACATGCAAATAGCTCTATAGTGTAATAATAATAATAATAATGATAATGATGATGCAGAAACATTTAAATAACATTCTTTCAAGCACCCACCTCATATTGATGTCCTGTTTCTTCTTCTTCTTCTTTTTCTTGCTGACATCATCAGGATGCGGCACACTGTCACCCTCATGCAGAGGGTCTTCCTTTTCACACTCATTGATGTCATCCTCACTGAGGTTATCATCTGAAGAGGGAGAGAGAACAGGAAGCAGAGAGGATGTCAGGAATAGGATGTGAAGACACAATGATCAAGTTGGTACAGTTTACCGACATTCAGCAAAATCCTACAAGACAAGAAAAGTTCTCAAAGTTTTCGTTTGAAAGATATACTTTCAATTTACTTGCTTGAGATTATGCCAACTTTTATAATAGCAAATATAAATACTCAGTAATCTGTGGTAATATAATTATATATTGTATAATTATATTATATGGGGTCATTGTTAATTTAATTGCAATTCTGTTGTGTCTCTGAGGTGTACCCAATAAAGTGGCTGCTGAGTAACTGTGATACTTTGTGTGAGAAGTGTTTACACGTGTTTACATCTAATTCACCACATCAGCTAAATACCATCTCACCAATCATTCAAACACTCTATGAATATGAGCAATTTTTTGGTGGTATGTCACATATTGACCTAAAAGATCACAGAAATATTAACCTGACAATGCTTGAAACAAATATTTACCATATGTAAACATGTCAAATATGGTGATAACTAACCCCAGCCCCCAATCTCCTGGTTATTCTTGCACTACATGTAGGCTACCAGTTGTGGAATGTAACTAAGTACATTTACTCAAATACAAGCCAAATTCTGAGGTATGTGCACAATGCTTGAATATTTCTGACAGTCAATATTACTTTTCAGGTATATTCAGATTAAGCATAAAAAATGATGAATAAAAATTATAAGACTTTTTATAATTAAGCCTCATACAGTATATTAAGAAGTAAAAAAGGGTCCCATCTTCACAAAATTAAAACTTACATCAATGCATGAAGCAAATAATCAAACAATGTATTCAGAACTTAGGCCTATCTAACCAGTATAATTTAATGCTGTCACTTTCGTGCTTTTACTGAGCTAAATTGAGAATCCAGGACTTTTACTTGTAGTGGAGTAATTCCATGGTGTGGAATTATAAGTACTTTTATTTAATCTGAAAACAGTCAGTCAACCTGTGCAATGTCCTGATCTCCTGTATTAAATATTTACTTATTTTCCACGTGGGAACAAGTGTACAACTACACTTTTCCTGCTATAGACCTTGTGGATTTGAACGTTTTAGCTTTGACGTTCTTCTTTGTTGTAGTTTATTAATGCTGATCCCTCCACTGATAACCAATGCAACAACATGTTATTTAAATGTGCACTGCTGAATAGCTTCAGAGCCTCAGCACTTGCTGAAATAAACGATGATAAAAGACATCCAAGGCGGAATTAACAGCCATTCTTGGTCATATAGAGGTGTATGGTTACATTAGCAGAGGAGCATTGACGGAGTCAGGACACCGTTTTCCTTTTAGGATTTTTTTTTTACACTGTGGCTGTTCGATGCGTGTACTACCTTTTTGTTCTCTCATATAAGTTATAAGTCTCATATAAGTTATGCTATGTGATGCATTAGCAACACATATGAGCACTCAATGAAACCCTCCATGTGATTTTACCTGTAGTAGCCTTACACTACCCTTCTGAACCGCTGCACTGTGTGTTCTGCCCTCACCTGATGGGACGTAGTCTGCATCTTCATTAGACGAGTATCCATCAGAGTCGTAGTCAGAGTAGTTCATCATTTTGGCGAAAAGGCTCCAGACTATTAGTGAAGGAAATCAAAAAGGGCCAGCAGCCCCACAAGGCACCAGTGTTTACTACGTGCCTATTTATTGATTTCACGACGTTACGAACGTTACAAACACTGGCTTTAAATGTCTCCTCGCGAATAGTAATACAGTTATGATGTTAGTATTTCAATTCTGTAATGATATTATTAAATTCAGTGTATGAAATGTATGAAACAGGATGCTATTGTAGCATTTCTGGAAATAGACAATACAACGTGACGTCTTAGTGGGACGACGGCAAGCTCACAGGTTCAAACTTCGCTTATTGTGCTCTTCTTCTTTTGCGGAGATGACGGGCAGCTCAAGCTAGGATGTGTAAGCGCCACCTACAGGTATGGAGGTATGTAAAAGTATTTAAGTGCTACATTAAAATCACTAATACCACATTGTGAGATTACCTCTGTAGTCAAAACTTAATTCATTGTTGTATGTATTCAAAATATATTATTGTACTGTTTTTTTTATGTATTTAATATAGATTTTTTTCTTTTTTTTCTTTTCTTTTTTTTCCTTTTTACCTTATCATATAAAGGACTGAAGTATATTCGGCAGAAAGAAATACAATGTTGATTGTCACCAATTGCAGGCTAGGTGTAGAGGTGTAGAAACATCACATATAAAGACTTTGTACATGATTTTTTGATGCAAAATTTGTTTATTACAAAGGGATACTGCTGAGATCTCTTGTTTTCCCTTAAAGTATGTGTGTGTAATGTGATTATATGTGTATAAAAATGATTTGTACAGATTTTACTTTAAGGAAACACAAAAATAACAATAAATAATTTATAAGTTCCTGTTGGGTCAAATTAATCCAATGTGTAGTTTGTCCTATAATTACCCAGCAGCTGGGTTAAGGACTGAATGTGTGTGTATACTCATGTAATGTCTTCTGACTAGATCTTTGCTTTGCTCAGATGCACACAGTTTTAACAAAAAGTGTTTGTGAAATGATAATGTAACATTATAAAACATTACAACACAAACAGAGAGAGCAATGAGTAACGAAAAAGTAATCTAATGCATTGAGGAGCTAACTGCCTGTGTATGTCCCAGAACCACTTAGCTGAATTCCACAGAGCTTGTAAGGGTAAGACATGCTTTATTAGCAGCAGAGGGTGCTGTTTGGTAAGCTTATTGGTGGATCATCTTAAGTAGGTATTCAACTCATTTTAGTTGAAGGACCACATTTAGTCCTATTGCACACTGAGAAGGCAAGGCCAAAAAAGCTGATTGTAAAATAACCTCCAAATGCTTGAGTTTCTTTCAGTGATACTTATTACATTCTTTTTTTTTTTTTTTTTTTTTTTTTTACAATCAATGTATAATATATTTAGAAGAGAGCTGATAAGCAGCCTGAAAACCAGTGCTATTTTCCACTATATGTTAGTTATTTTACTGACAGCAATTAAATCTACAAAGATCCAGAAGGGACACGACATTAATAAAATTAAGTGCAATTTTTAGAGTTTGTCTTACTTTTTCAACATTAGTCTAACTTACTGTCATTGCATGTGGATTAGAATTTACAGGCTAAATGTTCTCTTGGCTTACAAACTATTTCCACATTTTCTCACAACATTAACCATGGGGTTCCAGTTTTATTTTCTAATCTGAGTTTGTCCTGATTGTTTTTCGTTTTGCTCCCTGGGTTTTATTCCTGCCTCTGTTATACTCACACATTACAATGATTAGTTTTACCTTTGACAAGCATTCCAGCATCACACAGCTCATAGACCAGTATAGTCTTTCCAGACCCAAGTAGAGAAAGTTACAGGACAGCAGCACATTTCTCACCACCACATTTCAAGCTCCTATTTAATCAGCCCAGCCGTAATCCTGCCTTCTACACTCCCACTGGTCTCAGTGCCAAGTTATGCTATTTTGTCCCACCAACACCAGGCCAAAGTGACTGCCTCATAGCATGCTGGACAGATTTGTTCCTATGTACATGGAGGACATTCTTATCTTCTCTCCTGACAAGACATCCCATGGTAAACATGTCCACCAGGACTTCCACGATCTCCTCCAGTACCACCTTTTTGTTTAAACTGAAAAAGCTTTTTTAAAGCATTTCTAATGTGTTGTTTTTGTGGTCAGGGTTTTTCCCAGGACTCACTTCAAATGGACCCTTCTAAGGAGACTCTTCAAAAAAGTAAACATGCCCCTGTCCCATCCTTTTTGGAACATGTTGCAGACAAGAAGTGTTTATTTCCAATAATCTCCAACAATGTGAATCAGTTTCAACATTAACTGTGCTGTCTTTGTAGAGTTTACAATAGAATATATGTCAAATAGGAAACAAGTGCCCTCCGTTGTATTAACATTTTTTTTCAACAGAATACAGTGGAATAGAATTATTATAATATATTACTTTTCTCACCACAGTACTGTATGCACAATACATAAAGCCTAGACATGCATTTGTGATATGTTAATGTGAAGAAACATGCAATACTTCTAGAAAAGGCACAGGGATGAAGGCAAGACAAGACGAATGATTTCACAATGTGCAGAATAAATCAGTGAATAATTCAAGATGACTGACCACATGCAGTATAGGAGGCATCCTCCTTCTTTGTGTGTGTGTGTGTGTGTGCCTCCTAAATTAATCCTCCAAACAAAAGTCTTGGAAATAACAGTGGCTTTTTTTTGTTCAGAGGAAGAACACAGACACTGAAGATCAGAAGAAGCGAAGAGAAATGTTCCGACAAAGAGAGGCAGCCATTATACCTTCTCTGCCCAAATAACACATAATTGCTGTGTCACGATGTAATATGTTTAGATGGCCGGCGTGCAGCTCCATTTGAAGATGACCTAAATGACGAGTGATTAAGTGTAATTTGCACATATTAATAGCGGGAGGTGAGGGAGCGGTGCTCGTCATCTGCCGGGTTTAGTGGAGAGGACGGCCGATTATCTCTGTGATCAAATACACAAACCATGAGAAATGACTTGATGTTTAGTTTTGTTTGATTGCAATGACCATCAGCCGAAAGAGAACTCAATGATCAAACTCCAGAGTATTTTCTCCTCTCAGAATAATCTCAGATTTTTGATAGCAATGTTCTAGTAGTAATGCTACTAATTTTATGCATAACAAACATACGAATTAACAATATATAGTACATGTACACACATAGAGGATTTACAGTTATAACAAAACACAAGAATTGAAAGATTGAATAAAAATAAAACACTTGAAAAAAACAAGAAAACAGTTAGGTTCATTGACGTTTCTCAATGTGTGAAAAAAAGAAAAATATTTATGCTGATTTGAGCAGGGAAAAAAAGGTTTCTTAAAGCCTTTTTAGCATTCTTTTTTGTTTCGTACCTTTATGTAAATTAGAAGCAGGACAATTACACTAACCGGGGCGGCTCCACAGCTACAGAAGGCCGCCTCACTGTATTTCTTATGTTGTGTTTAACTTTTTTTTATAACTAGGGAGAGAGGTGAATGTGCCACAAACTAGATTGTGGAACAAGAGTAACTAGTGTATGTGCAGGCCACACCCTTGCTTTGCAGGGTCTGCAGGGATTGGTCCCGCCAAAGATGAACAATCAAGAAACAGATGCAGGTTAACAAAGGAAGAAGTGCAAAGGAAGGAAAATGAAAAATGACGGTAAAGCAATGAAAGCATATGTGGAAAACAGACATGAATCTAATATTCATTAGATAAGAAAAACAATAGAATAAAAAATAACCCATGTCTTGTTTTGTGGAGCAACAACAACAGTAACCTTTGAGTTATTACGGTAATAGGAAACCTTTGTCACATTATATATGCACATGTTTTGTCTTGTTGCAGTTCTACATTTCCATATTAAGGCGAAGGAAGGATGAGAAGTTAGCTAAGAGGTACAAAGAAGAAGACGATGAATGAAGAACTGATACAATAACCAGTCCTGGTTTGGCCTTTGGGGCGCACTGAGGATGAAACTGCTCAGTGGCAGATGCTCGTCATCCGACAGAAATAGAATTTTAATCTGAAATTTCTGCTGTTTTTCCTGTTTCTACTTTTGTGTGTGACTGTCAGTCTTAAGACCTTTCATGTATTTCAAGTGCGTGTGTTGGTGTGAATCCCAGGATGATCCCAGCCTCTCTAAATGCTAATGATGTGTGTAGGTGAGTGATCGAGAGAGCCCTGCTTTAAACCAGCAGGGGAGTATAATCGACCCACAGCTACCCAGGCTTCACCATTCACTGCAAAATAATCATAATGGCCAAATGAGAGAGATTTAGGAGCTGAATCACCTGAGGGGAACTCACCATCCATGAATTCAAATGTGTCACATTTTAGAAGTTTACTACTCCCTGATTCGGATTGATCAATCATGTAATCTGAACATTCTTTTAAACAGAAGGAATCTTTCACTGGCACCAATAAATCATTTCAAATCAGTTCAGTTATTTCTCACTTCTTATTTATGTACAGGATAAACCTCTCGTGCAGTCTTCTAGGACTATCTACAGCCAAATATCACACATTACATATTTGCTACTTCATATGTTCAGAATGTGACCCTCTGCCCTTGGATGTTTTATAGTGAAATAATGGAAGAAACCTCAGGAAGATCAACTAAGGATGTGTTTTCTTTCCCTGAATGGAGAGACAGGCAATACAAGGTGTTAAGTGTTAAGGAAAGATCAGCAATATAACTTAATTTTAACATTACACTAACCCTGTGGTTCTCAAAGTGTGGGGCACGCCACTTTGGAAGGAAATTTTCTTTTTACCTTCCTTTTTATTTATCTTTATCTAGACATCCCATCTCTGCCAGAACTTCCGGGAGTCTCCCGCGTAATTACCGAAAAAGTGTGTAAACCACTGCATTAACGAAACAAAAAATGCATTAGGGAGGATGCCAAGCAGCTTCAAAGTGTCTCCATACAGCCAGAAACTGAGCCAAAGACCTCTCTACTACCCTGTTACCTGGAAAGAAAAATTGGAGAAAAGTATCAAAGGACAGAAGTCACACAGAAAGGAGCATGAATCTGTTTTATAAAGTCAATGGCTTGCTGGATATGAATATTACTCCAATTGGCTGGACCAACAGGGACTATAACTACTAAACTTAAACTATAGATGTAACTGAGACCAACCCACCAGCCAAGCCTAAGCATGTATGGGTAGGCAATGAAGCTATTAAAATTATAAAATAAGTTTTAGTCAAGACTCTAACTGCAGCATAATGAAACATTGGAAGACTTTCATTGTTTGCACAAAACCAGATAAAGACCAGGACTGTAAGCTGATTTGTGAAAACCATGAATGAAACAGGAAAAGATACAGCAATAGTAAACGGAGGTTATCATAGAGACACAAAACCCACACAACCCAAGACAAAAGAATCTATATTCCAGAAAACCTGCAGATTCAAGGGTATAGAGCACAGAACTATAAATTTTCCTCAAAGGGCTTACAGACTATAGAAGGTACGACAGCCTCTGTTCATTGGCCCTCACATCACACAAGGAAATCTCTTAAAAAACCATCGACAGAGAAACAAAAGGACATGCAGTAGGTCCCCTTTGTACGAAACAAATCAACGTAGTAAAATTACAATGGATAGAATGATAAAGGCAGAGAGAGATGGAGAGATGGATACCATAATAACAGGAAGAAAAGCACAAACGATAATGACGTCTGTGACTAATGACAGTAGTAATGTTGGTAGCAGTGATAATAGACAGAATAAGATGAATAATAATAATCATATTTGCGGTGAATAAAACATACAAAAGGCTTTTATCAGTGCTGCAAACCACTCCTCACCTCACAACCTTCTATAGGGGCACCACTGAAAGCATCCTCCTCTGCACGTTCACTTCCTGGTTCAGAAGCTGCAAGGTCTATGAACACCGGCAGCTAAACAGGGTAGTGAAAGCAGCCAGCACCTGTCAGCCACTGGAGATCTCCCAGCCGTGCTGCATTCGCACAGAGGTACAGGTGCATCAGCTGCAGATCCAGCAGGACGCTGAGCAGCTTCTGTCTGCAGGCTGCACACAGGATGAAGGGAGCGAGTCCCTCCTTACACACACAAACTAAGCACCTGTCCACAGCACTGAACCCATGCACACAGCTGCACTTCACATGCTCACTGCTGCTGAACTGTTGTGTTTTTAATGTGTCAGCTCTGCTGTTTGTTTGTAATGTTTCTCAAATTTATATTTTTTATACAGCTGTGGGCATTTTAAATATGTAAATGTATATATAATACTGTCTTTGAATGCATGGACTGGAACTGGGTAAAACTGTGTTTCTGCTGTGTATGAAAATACTAGTAAAATGACAATAAGGGGAATCTTTAATTCTAATCTTGAATCTTTAATACTATCAATACTCTGTTTACTACAAGTGTTGTGTAGTAAACATAGTATTAATTAAAATTATGACAATCAGTGATTATAATCATAGTGGGTGTCGAGCAGGATCACAGCAGCAGTCAGGGTGCACCCAAAACCCCTTGTGATGATATACTAGTGGGAGGAGTCTTGCTAGACTAAAGCAGAAGGGTTGTCCACAGTCCAGGCTTAACAAAAGTCCATGGTAAGGATGACAGGATTAAGGATTAGTAGAGATAAGATAGAGTCTAGCATGAACACAGCAACAATCCAGGCCCAAGACATGACCTATCATGATGGTGAAAGAAGTAGTGGGTGCAGGAACATGGAGGAACCATTGTCTGGACCAGGGGTGGGCAAACTATGCCATTAAGGGCCGGTGTGGCTGCAGGTTTTCCTTCCTACCAAGCAGGAACACACCAGG
>JAOWBC010000049.1:11537919-11551483 GCA_028566105.1 Hypoplectrus providencianus | reverse complement strand
ATTTTAATTGAATGTTTTCTAATGGTGTTGCTTAAATGAGGCATACATGTGTTGAATAAAATTGCCAAAGGCACAAAGTCTTGTGGAAACGGACTAACGTGAGCATGCATGGAGGACTCATTGTTAAAATTTAACTAAATGAAATTGGTCTGACAAAAGGCTTTAAACTGCCTTTGTGCAGTTCCTTTAATCAAAACTAAATGTTCCATTCTCTAATAATGACAAAATGGGATGGTCATGGTGGGAATTAGCAGACAGATCAGTTCATATAAACTATTGTGTAGAAAATCACACAGTGGATTGGCAACTGCTTTCCCAAAGTGTTTAGAGAGGAGGGAAAGGTCAGATACTGGCCTGTAGTTTGCCAAAAGAGGTTTCAATACAACTTCTTTAAGGGACTGTGGTGCATGGCCTGTAGATAAAGAGTTTAATTAAATACAGAAAAGAAGTGCTGACCATGGGTAACCCTAGTCTAGCAGCCTGGTTGGGATTGGGTCTTAGAGACATGTTAAAAGCTTGGATGAAGATTTGATTGGGGTTAGTTGAAGGTTGCTGGGAGAGAAGCAGTCCGAACGTATATCACATTTTAAAGCTATTTCTAAGGTTCCAAGGTTATAGATGAATCTGTGCCAGCTGAGGACATGAGGTGGTGAATTTAGTCTCTAACAGATTCCTTTTATTAATGAATACTCTCATAATGTTACCACTGAGGGTTATAGGAACATGTGGCTCATTAGCTGTAAATATGGAATATTTAATATGGAACACCATTTCTTTTCAAAGAAAGGGGGGAAACTGTCATTTGTGGTGAGCCTGCAGCACTGTCAACAAGATTCAATTCCAATTAAATCGATTTTGGAGGAACTAGATGTCATGTCCATCAGGTTACCCAGTATGTGTTAAATTGCTTCTGTATATCCTGTTTTATTCTCTAATCCAATGTTTCCTGGCTGCCTTTAGTTTTGCATCCTGTGTTTCCTTGCCTCTGTGACGACATGGCCTGCCCTGATTCATTTCACCTGTGTCTTGTTGACTCAGTGTTTTTCCCTTGTTGCCAGTTTGTCTTTTTTCCCTTCAGTCTAACGTTCCGTCATTCATTTCATGACCATGATGTGTTTGTATGTATCGACCTTGGTTTGTATTGATATGCTTTGCCTTTTATGTCTGTACCATTTGGTTACTTTGCCTTGCTGATTTGGTCAAAAATAACTAAGCCAAAAATATTTCAATAAGTCCATTCAAATATTGTGTGTGTTGTATAACTAACCTATCATAGACCAATGTGTTGCATGAAATGTTCATAATGTAGAATTTATTTTATCTGACATATCACTTTAGGCCTATTTGATTACCATTTGCTGCATCTTTGTGGGATAGGTTGTGTCTGATTTTTGCAGTGCTATGTATATGTAAAAAGGCTGTTTGTTTATATGATTAAAAATAACTTAACATTTGTTTTAATGGTGCTGGAGGCCAGGGTAATGCCATTGAGAATAACTAGCTATCATATTTGGTGCATGGTGTCCTATTCAGGTATAACTGCTATATTTCAAAATTGAATTTGTTACATTTTATTTGTACACTGTAAAATAATGTGACTTTTTATGCACTGGCATGGACATTTGCATGACACAAGGTTACCTGTAATTGCAGTGCCAATGTGACATGTAGCTTTAGTGATACACAAATGCATTTTTTCTCAGCAATTGTGTATTTTCTATCCTGCTTGAAATGTGGACGTGGATACTAAAGTTTATTCTGACCCTACAAATGGCACCCAATTTGGAATCAACTCATCCACCTACAGAAACAGTTTGTGGTTTTAAGTTATTTTATGATCATTCAAACTGCTTTATGACAGCTTCATTTAGATCCTCCAGTTTCCTTATAATAGAGTACTTTCATTTTCCATCCTACCTGTGTGTCAGTGCTGTCATGTTATTTCATTTAAATAACTTGAGAAATCCGTATAGGTTGAGAGCTCATTTCAAGACGGACATGCTCTCTGGTGTATGTCTCTGTGTCCTGCTGAGGCAGTCCTTTTGTGGCCTCTTTTTCCTGGATCCATCAGTGATGCTGAAATAGCCCAGCAGTCACATCTTTGTCTCTTTATTCTCAGCAAGACCTCTGCTTCTTCTCAAATAACAGCTGCTGGGTCTCCTTTGATGCTGAGGACAGTACAGACTGATATGAAAGCAAATGGATCTGATGCCCCGATGCCCCCCGCCCCTAAACTCTCACAACTTGGTAATTGGGAGTTCAGGGGGAAAAAAAATGCTTCTGGTGTTTCCTCAGTTTCCTTCTTCCTGAACCTAAGCATACATGGTCCAGTAAATTGAATGAATCATTCAGATTATTTTTTTAAAGACAGAAAATCATATAGACAAAAAAAAAAAAAAACACAAACAAACAATTGTTATAGATTTTGATGTTTTAGAGGCCCAAATGAGTGTTTGGCATGGGGCAGGAATCTCTGTGGACACCTTGGAGTGACTGGTTTTTGCAACATTTCCATTTTTTTCAGTACCAAAGTATTAAAGCATGTGTTGTTTGCCGATTATACATCTATCTTTTATGCAATAGGAAAATCGAGTGTCCCAGTGGTTCAAGTCTAGCCAGAGGTTCCTTTACCGCATGTCTTCCTCTCTATCTACCCCTCCCATTCTCTATTTTGCTCTCCAATTAAGGTTGAAAAATATAAAAATGAATAAAGAAAATTTTGTTCAATAGTAACAAATGATCATTGAACTGTTATGTTAACTGCTGTTATTTGGAAACTGCTACATAAATACCCAAATAAAAATTATGGTAGGTGGGGGTCAAAAGAGGTAATGAAAAAACACTTCTTGGAGGTAAAATATGGAAATTAAAAATAAGACATTTACATTATGTGTCAAAAATCATAGATTGAAAATCATAAATGACGCCACATACTCTATACTCTTTCTATTTTTTTTCTTAAAATACTAATAAAAAAAAATCATTTATTTGTTCATGGATTATCTTTCTCTTTTTAATAGAAAAAATCAGATCCACCCTAGCTCTACCCAAGTCCAATTATGGTCTCTTCTGGTTTATAAATCGCAAAGGTAGCGATGCCTCAACCAGGCTTAAAACTGGCATTCTGCAAGCCACCATCACAGTGACCATGTCCACTATTTATACAGCCTGTGTGTGTACAGTGTACTCCAACTCATTTATAACATACTTAATGGTGCCACTTCATGTCATAAGACATTTGGGGTAAATATTGTGTATGGTGGGAACATTATTTGTGTAAAAAGCAATTAATGTTGTGTGGCTTAAGGAAGAATGAGAAGGGAAATATGCAGCTGAAACGTAAGACTGTACAGGCCCTGTGACCTTTGGTTGGATGAAAGCTTCAACAGGCCTCCACTGATGTTACCAGCACCTGGAGGCCTGAACATCTGGAAGATTAACCATGTGGAAGATTTTTCACTCACAAAGTAAAATAAACCTTATTTAAACACATGGATCCAGGCAGGTCAATAGTTTAGAGCGCACAAGATCTATTCATAGCTGTCACTGTAATTGAATTCAGTCTTCAGAAAGGGGGCTGTATTGACAGCGGTAGAACAGGATTGAGGCAAAGCAGAGCAGGATGATCAGGTTCACAGCAATTATGCAACACTCCAACCGATTGTAACCGAATCTATCAGGCTCCACAATGATGTGGCATCCAGGCAGATAGACGCAGCAGCCTTGTGTTAACATCATGTCAGCCTGAAGATGAGGAAGTACATTATTAATGTTTCTCTGAATATGAGGAAGAAAAACAAGTATTCTAAATCAGTGTTTAAAATCTGAACCAAAGGGTTAATATTTAGTTATTATTTATCATGCTGACAGGGAAAAGGTTCACTTAGTGTTTGTTTGACTATACATTACAACTGCCACGAGCCATGCTCCCATTCCTTTCTTTTTGAGCTGGGCAGACTTATCCCTGTTTTTATTAAGCACCAAAGTTGTAGTTAGGGTGGATGGTTCAAACAATCAGCAGACTGTCACCCAGGAGACTCGGGTTTGAAAGTAAACAACTTTTTCCATAATTTACTATTTTTTTTGAATAGCTAATAGTGACTCACAGTTTGTGAATCACATTTTTTTTTCAAACCGGAAGGTTTTTACTCTAAACTCTAAGATGATTCATATATTTGCTACCAGCACGCAATTCCTTTTTTTGATATTTGTGGGGGGGGGGGGTTATTTTTATTTTTTAAATTTTGTTTAGTGAGATCAGGATGTGGAAAAGTGATGCAACTTGATTCAGGACAGCCGCTATTGTCCTTGTACTGAAACAGCCGGGAGAGTCTTGCATAAATGACTAACACTCTACGGCACTCATCGCCATTCAGATTAAATATTGAAAAAAAAAACATATTCTCCAGTCCATCAGAAACAACATCCAAGCCAGTCTGGACCCTCAACAGTTTGCATACAGAGGACACTGATTGTAAGTACATGACTCCTGTCAGAATCAGAGGGAGCCAGTGGTCTGGATTAAAATGAGGCTAAATGTGAGTGTCTGGTGTACACAGTCTGAATCCATGGATTCATTTCCATGTGAGAGCTGCAAGCGTCTGATCTAATGGTGCAGAGTAGCTTCTTGGCACACTCTCACCACTTCAACGGGGCATCAGTCAAATGGCCACAGTGTACCTTGGCATTGTGTCTGAACAGGTGCATCCCTTTATCCACTCTCAACCACATGGATGTGTTATGTCACAGAGCACTCTGACTCAAGATGCTTCCAGGAACTTAGCTGAGCTGCACAGCCTCAATAGTCTCTGTTGGGGGGACACTGGCCTGAACCTGGGACCATCATGTGAGCATACCGGTTACAATTAGAATAAAAATATTTCTAAACTTAATGCATAAAATATCATTAAAAGAAACAAGCAGTTCCCCTGTGCATAACTTCAACTTAGTAAGTTTTATTAATGTTTTGGTTCTTGTTTACTACACATAATCTGAATGTTATTTTCAGTGCTGTTTGTATATAGCTTGATCACACAATAAACTAGACTAGAAGCCTTTATAAATTGGTTGGTTTATAAAGGCCTGTGAAAAAGAAATGTTTTTGTACCTGACAAGTTTCAGCTATTTTGCCTCTGCAGCCGTCATCAGACATGTCACGTGATGTTGGTGTGACGTCGTCTGTGATGTTATATCCCACCTGAGCTGCTGTCCGATGGTCTGTTGGACAGCTGGGTGCAGTTCTGCAGGACTGTGTCCCAGGTGTGGGGAAGCTGTAAGGCTCTTTGTCCCAGTTTACAGTGTGTAGGGCCCGCTTCCTTTTTTCAATTGCCTCTTTGAGCCACTGGTGGGGCTTGTTGCTTTCCATCCTTATTTCCTTGGCTGCATCTCAGTCTGTGTAGAAACATTACCTTTTCTCCAGATGGTTCGCTAATGGGCTGATGAAAAATGACATCTTCATGTTGTCATTTTTCAGGAGCAGAAAAATAAGATGTTAACCTGCACACTTGATGTTTCTTTTCATATTATATAACAATGAAATTGCATTTTAAAGGACATATCTGATACGCATGTCAAGCCCATCCTCCCCTTTCCTCCTGTCCTCTTCCTTTTGTCTAGCCTTTCTAATTTCTTTCACCAATTCTGACTTTTCACTTCCGTTTTTCTGTGTTGCTTCCCTGTCTTATTCAACATTCGCTTCTGATCATCTTTGTATCATGTGTCACCATCTATCTGCACTATCATCATCATGTGCTCATTCTGTGGTAATGCCCACCATCATGTCTGATACCAGTGACCATCATTGCAGTCAGTACCAGTAAATCCTCCACAGGTCAGTGTATGATGTGTGTTATCACAGAGTGAAGGTGGAGAGCTGAGGGGAGGGAGCAGGAAATGGTTTTCACCTGCCTATTAAACTGTCACCAAGTGTTTATTTGGACCACCGCAAGGAAGATGTAAAATATGTGCAATATATTTTGCATGTTTTCTCCTTGAAACAATTTGGATGAATTTCATTAGTGTGTTGCTCTTGCTCTGGGCTTTTGAATGGGTTCTAATAACTTTCAAATATAACTATGATGATCATTTTTTTTCCCCAAAAAGTCAATATTGTGCTTACTGAAGGCTGTTATCATGTCTCAGAGGCTTTATTTCCAACGTCCTTGCATTCAATCCATCCGTTCGAGCTGAGCACCAGCCCGGACAAATACAGAGCTGTAGCATTCAGAACAGATATATCCAAATAGATGTGTTGCAGTAATGTGACTTCTGCTGTTTTGTCATTGCCATATTGAGTATATAGCCAGATTTGAAATAACATAATCATGAAGTCAATGCTAGTGCTTTTCATCACCAGTGTTATTTAATTTACACCTATACAGAGAAGAATAGAAAAGAGAAAAATCAGCAATTAAATGGCCACTGACAGCCATATCTACTGGTACACCACAAAAAGCTTGAAAAGAGTAGGGCACCTCTAAATGAAATTTAGTCTCTTACCATATTCCCCTGAGTTGGATAAGTGAGCAAAGGTGTTTTTCATTCAGCCCCGTGGTTGTCTGTATCCAGAAGAGCAGCGTTAGCTTAGCTTAGCACAGAGCGCCGTAATTAGGAGTTGCCATTTCCAGTCACTCACAAAATAGTCATAAATGAACTCGAGAATTTTCCTAATTTCATCGTTTGACCTGTACATTCAAACTGTGTACAAATGTCAATGCCAATATCACGAAGGTTTTGCCTAGGACAGACAAAGTCAAACCCTAGGACGGACTCTATGCTAAGCTAACACTGCTCTTCTGGATACGGACAACCACCGGGCTGAATGAAAAACGCTTTTGCTCACTTATCCAATAGGGGAATATGGTAAGAGACAAAATTTTGTCTAGGGGTGGCCTATTCCTTTAAAGCCTATAAGAGCAAGATGCAAAATGGGGGTTGTTGTTAAAAAACCTTGAATTCTAAGCCAAAGACTGCTATCTTTCTCTATAAAGATTAGCCATATTAGTTAGACAATATAAGACATAAAGCTTTTCAAATTACAGCTTGATATGAAAAGGCATGTCCATGTTTGAAAAGTCTTATAACATAGTGTCATTCATAAGAATAAAAAAAAAAAAATAGCCAGTTTAGTTAACATTTACATGGACATATTTACTGATACATGATTAGCTTGCAGGCTAATGAGCTAGCTAACAGAAGCTGTATTCCAACATTTAAATGTTACATTTTGTTTGGACTCATCTGAGACATATGTGAGCTACACAGGAGACTACTTTTGGTCGCCATCCACTCTGTCCTCTTAATTATTACTAACCATTTTTGAAGTCTGTTTTCTACGACTGATTTCCTGTAGAATTGAATATTGGTGTCTTTTTGTTCACATCCAATTGTGATATACTTACCGAAGTGATGCTCAACAGCTTACCTGCTATCAGACCTGTTCCTTAAAGAGAGTTGACTAAATAAGCCTGATTTATTTTAGTTATTCAGACTTTATTCAAATTGAATATGTCCCAGAAAGCAAATTTAACTAATTTCCCAGAATAAGTTGTCATATTAACTAAACTTGATTAGTACTTGAACTATGATGAATTTGTTTTATGGGAGCCTGGCTTATTTTGCACACACACAAAAAAGAAAAATTATAGATCAAAACAACAAAATCTTACAAAATTACATAAATCAACCAAGACTTTTTTTTACACTCAAGTGCGAGCTGGTGACATGTAATGTGTAGAAATTACATGAAAGAACAGTGCCCTAAAATAGCACTCATGTCACTAGCACTCACTAGCAGTATTATAAACTTCCTGGTAAGATGTTATAAAGACAAATAAAGTAATTAAGATACCAGAAATGTCGGAATTGAACCCATGGAAGTTTGCAAAAAATGTAAGTTATGTAAAACAATGTCATTCAGAACATTACGAAAAAAAAATCTTAAATTGTGTAAAAAGTTTTTTGCTTTTGTTTTCATACGGGACTCAAACCCTACCCATCCACCTTCTCTCCCTTCCATCCCAGGTGTGATATCTGCCATCAGTCATTACTAATACACCACTTCACATTGGCACTGTTTATGTGATAGGGACACATAATTTCCACATATTACATTCCACCAGCACGTTATTCAATCTTGAGTGGTCATGGTCATTTGACCTTAACTTTTTTTTGCTACCAAGCAAGTAAAGTTTCAGACTAAATTTGAAGGATACATAAATATTATTATAGTATATACTCTCTAGATTTGGCAGTGATAGTCTGCAAACAAAATTTGAGGCCATACATTTAATTTAATAACTACGCAGTGAAATTTGAGACTCTTTTTGAGATTTTCAGACATCCTTCTGTACACTTACTCAGAATCAGTTATTACTGACATCCCCTCTTCTCTTTCTCTTCTCACTGTCAGTCACGTATGTGATTTAACATCATCCAAATGTGTCCATTTCAACAAGCCTCCCCTTCACTTCCAACCACATGTCCCTCATTCAACAGCTGTGCTGACTGGGCCTGTGCTAGGATCATGTGATTCACCTCATTTGAAGAACTTGGTAATTGTGTGTGAAGACGTATTATGAGTTTGCTTTGCAAAGACCTTCCTGAGGACCAAATAACAGAATCTTATTTGAATGGATTGTAAGTATCATGGCTGGGTTAGCCTGCAGTGTCCAGAGAGTCTTAAAGCTCCACTGGCAGGTTCCACTGGAGCCTCACAGAATGAAACATTGTTTAATTTTAGTCTGTAACGTACGCTCCAATGTAATGATGATGATGTTTTCCGGTTTACAGAAAACATCATCATCATCAACATGCATGTTTCATTTGCACTGCAAATAAAAGGGTGTATGAAATCCTTTTAAATTAAAATCCCAACAGATTTTAAAGGTAATCTAATAAAACAGTAGTTAGAGGGACTATGAACCTTTGAACATGTATTTGAAATAACAAAATTAATCTTGATCAACAATAATTGTTTAATTGTAAATCTGTTTATCTGGTTTATCCAGACCACAGAAGCCCATTGGGCAGTTAAATACAAGTAAAGGTCTCATAGATCAGGCTGAAGAGCACATGTTGTAACAAACTGATTGAGAATGTTCAGTGCGACTGAGCTTCAGATTAGCTCTTTTTAAATCTATTTATGCGTATATTTATTGGTTGAGGTTTTTTTGCCAACCATATGTTTAATCCATGTCCTGCTTGGTGGGTGTGTTACTGAGGACCAAAGAAAGTCCAACGCTTAAGATGAGCTCAGATTGCAGCAAAAAAGATTTGTTATAGTTTGCTGTGGCACTACAACTGAGTAACAATCCCCCCAAAAGCGCATCTACTGAGTGGTATTGTTTCCATGATCGTTGTTTCATTCTGCATACGGACACTATCCTATACTAAAACTAGTACTTACCATCTGATTGACTATTTAACGTTAGTCTGCCAAGCTTCTAGATTTACATTCGTTTACCTTTGTCAGCAAAAGTCAGATGAAATGTCACTTCAAAGGTCATTTTGGCCTCTTGGTTTGCCAGCATGCTGCTTGGTTTACTATCTTTAGAATGTACTGCCCCACCTTCAGTTTTTAATATTAGTGAAATTAGTTTCCCAAGCTTTTATGTGAGTGGGAATTTAGCTTTTACAAAAGTGGGATAAAATCACTCGACCAGAACTGTGTGCATGTATGTGAGTTGCACCGTGCACAGTGACAATAAATGTTAAGAAAATAATCCTACCAAAAATAATATCATTCTAAATAAAATCATATCTGGAATGCACTTCAAGACCAATGCTGTTGAATCTCTGAAGGAAAAATTATTTTTAATGCCCTGCAACAATGTTCATGTTAGATGTTTGTAGCTGCAGTGCATACCCAGATGCCAGACATAGAACTACAACAAGCTCTCTGGAAGTGATTTCATAAAAACTGAACATTTCAGCCTTCATGTAGGAGGATGCATTGCAGGACGGTTGCATTCTGCATTAATTATAGCTCGGGAAAAAAAAAGTCTAGACTGTATAAACTGATAACTGAGTGTTTATCAATTCAACTTGTGACAATTTATTTATTTATTCACAAAATATAGTAAGCCTTATTTATGGACCATATATTATATTATAGACTTCAAATGGATGACTTTGAACAGTCGTTCCCTTGGCAACGGAAGCATGTGCACCAATGTATCACTGGTACTAGATACTGAAGTCCAGATTGCTCCTGATGCTGCACAATTGGTATTTAAATGAGCTTGGGTGGTTATTTCCTAATATGAAGGGGACACCTAAAGAAGCCATTGTGAATGTACTGAGGACGATGTGTCATGTAAAAGTGCTGTTCTGTTATTAACTATTCCATGGAATTAGCATTACTCTTCTTTAGAATGCAACTACATTTTGTTTTACTAACAATGCCCCATTTCAACTTCTTACCAAAACTCACCCAGGTTACTTTTCTCTGGTGTGTAGGCCTGACACTTGGTCTGGATCCACTCTGGCTCCCATCATGCACCATTAGACCTGCTCTTTCCTCTCACACAGTCCTTAATTGAGCCCACATTTGCTGTGTCTGAAATAACTCCAGTACAGTATATACTTTTCTTGACCTCAAATACTCCTCCCAGTGAGACCCAAAGAGTTGTGTCCTTGGGCTGTACACTGACTTTGCTACCAATCCCACCGTGCATGGATTTGTTTTCAGAGATGTGGAAATGAACAGAAACACCACACTAATCAGTGATGACACAAATGATGAGGATGTATAACATGTGCAGTCGGTATATAGTACAATGAGTGTTTATTATGTAGTGAATGACAACCTCAGACATCTGTCATGGACAATAGCGTGGACTCTGTCCATGGTACTGAACCCTCACCTCCCTTTGTAGACAATCAGACCTTAAGCTGTGCTCACATCAACTCCTTCTGCTCTGTCACAGTTTCTGAACAACTGGCTACACTGGGCTGTACTTTAAAGGCTTCAGTGCTAAATCCTAAAGCAGTGGAACTTGGACCACAGCTGCCCATACTATTTCTTAAAGGTATGTTCTTAACCCGCGTGACACAGGATCTAAAATGATCTGCAGGCAAACTTGAATTTCTAGGATGTTTTGGTCTGGAACCTCTTGGCTTTTCTTTTAAACTATTTGCACTTTAGACGTGGTGCAAATGCCCTGTCACAGATTTCCATTGGTCATTAAAAGGAGTACTAATACTCTGCTACCATTGGCTGATATGTAATTATAAGAGTATGAGAAATAAAAACAGCAACTAAAGTAATATAAAAGCAAGAAATGATAGCAATCTTAAAAATTAAATAATAAAATTCAAGCCATGAAATCGGTGATGACCATTGACAGGCACATGCTTTATCGACCATCTGCTCCTTGAGAGGGTTGAGGCTGAACATGCGTGGTATAGCACATATCAGATTAAGACAGAAGAATAGCACCGACGTATTTTGCCTTTAAATTCAATCCCAAGTCTCCGAGGGCGACATAGAAAAATCTGATGATGGCATTATATGATATTATTGAATTTCATTATGCGGTGTGTTCGTGACCTGCCCATCCTGTCTGCAGGAGGGGGCTGCTGACGCGGGCTGACAGCAGCGGGGTCGGGCTGGAGCCCCATAAAAGGTGGACCGAGTCCTCAGTTCATCCGAACCACTGAGCGTGACGCACACCGGCCAACTTCTGCTGCTAACTCCACGTGCAACAGGCGGGAAAGTCATATCAAAGGTAAGCCGCTCCTAACTTCCTGCATGTCATTCTCAGGAAAAGTGTCTCATATTCAGTAATGAAATGACCAGAAAAGTCTTGTCGAAGTTCCTATTTTGTTTTCTGTGCTTCGTAGATGCAGAGGTGCTTTGGGATTTTTTGCGTGTCGCTCATCTTCTGTGCAACTCTCTCCGAGACCATCGGGCTGGTGATTGCGGTAAGCCTCACCACTATCACCTGTATGGTGCCTAATAAGAGACAAACTATTCAAGTGTTCTCTAATAGAGAACAGATGGAACAGGTATAAATGTAAGAATTTGATAAAGCCACTTTTAAAGAAGGTATTTTATTGGGTTGATGTATTATATTAAGTTTTTACAGGAGGAAATAATGATGTCTCCTTTTATCATATGAATCAGAAAATCATCTACAAAGCGATAACACATAAATACAAAATATTTATAATATGTTTTAGGAACAAAATGCTCTATAAATCAGGGTATGAATGATATATGGACATTACCCACTGTAAAAATACTTAATTAATAATTATAATATATAGAATTTAATTAGGAATAAAACTGGAAAAATGTGTGTGTGCAAGTGTTGCTGAAGTTAGATTAATGAGAAAAAAAATATTTTGAGAAAATGACCGACTTAAGATTCTATACGTTCTGAAAGGCAATTATTATTATTATAATTATTATTTTTATTATTTTTATTTATTTATTTATTTTTTTTTTAAGACAAATTACTTCTAATGACTTTTTCAAAGCAACAACAATATAGATTGTGTAAATCATATAATTTTGTGAAGGAGAGTGGGAGCTTTCATACAATGCCTGTGGCCAAAAACCTCTAAATTGATCAGTGCATGATGAAACAATGTTTTTTGCCTGTAGTGTCTTGCCATAAAGGATGTTAATTTTTTTTTACCTTTTTATTTATTTACTTGTTATAACTTCACTTATAACAAATTTGACAAGTCAGGCAATGAGAGTGATTAGGTTTAACCTGAAGGCATTATTCCTATTCTACTATATTTTCCATGAAACCAGATTTTTTTTAAATTTAGAGGTAATGGTTTAAAGAAATAGGGAAAAAATACACTAAAGCAAAAACAATAAAAACAGGGAACCATTAAATTTATAGAGTAATTAATATTAATCATTAAGCTCAATTACGAAATCATCTTTAAATACACACTAAATACAAACTTATCTAATAATGATGATTATGATGATAATAATAATGATAATAAAAATAATAATAATGGAATATTTTTTATGCTTTGTGTGCTTCACAAAGATACTTTACATAACTATCATGAAGCAATAATTCAAATCATTTTAACATACGTCCACACACCTGTTAAATGAGACATAGTAGTAACTGTGTGTGTGTCTGTGTAATCTGATCACTGTGTGTCTAATGGCCCTGCAGGCGAAGGAGAAACGCGGCTGGACACTGAACAGTGCTGGCTACCTGTTAGGTCCCCGTAAGTACCGACCACACACACACATAGAAACAATGCCTCACAGCTTACATACCATGGGACAATATGTGTACATTTTATCATCATGTTCTGTCACCTGTTTTCAACATGTCCAAACATTTCCCTGACATGTCATATAAAAACAGATTACACATTATGTCAGTGAGCAGCATTCCAGCATACCTTTTTTATTCAGGCCTTAGCTTAATGCTACACTATGTCAATGAAAATTCGGGGATATTTGGCACGAGTTTTCAAATTTTGGCAATAGAGACATTCCTTTCTTGCTCTGCCTTTCCTTTGAGATTGCGCTACTTGTCTCTGCATCATTCTGCCTCTGTGTGCTTTGACAGCATCTCAT
>JAOWBC010000049.1:11361806-11372026 GCA_028566105.1 Hypoplectrus providencianus | reverse complement strand
TGAATCACCAAAGTGACCAAAGTCACCGTTTCATTGAAAAGTAGGTTTGCACATATAAGAGAGAGTGAAGAGATGCAGAAATAAGATTGTAAAACACACACACATACACACACACACACACACACACACACACACACACAAAAAAAAAAAAGTTGTGGACACAAATACAGAACATTATATACAGTGTAGAAAAGAGTGAATCGTCAAAGTTGCACAAGTTGCACTAATTATGCAAATATATATTAAATTTAAAAAGTTTTTTTTTTTTAAAAGGAAAGTGAAATTGTTTTTTTTCTGTCATTTGACATTGTTTCTGAAGTTGCAACACGTTTCTCAGATTGGAAATGTTTTGGCCTTGTTTGCCACCAAACTTTTAGTTTTTTTTTAATATATATTCTAAATGAGCTGATGGGACAAAATAACATAATAACCTTGAAAAATCTCCTGCAGCCAATAGCAGATTGAGGATGCGTCACTGTGTGTTTGAGTTGCATTGTGGGTAATGTAGGCAGCAGGTTTTTATCATGAATGCATGAAATAAAAATGAAGATATCTTTGTTGTATTGCATCAGTTTTGATCTCCAGGTGTTAAATAGTCTTTTAATCAAGGCTCCAGACATTAAATCAGCTTCTGGATCCTTCCATGTCCCCTGAACGCTGCGTTGCTTCACTTTCTTTCTCTGTTTGTTCCAGCCATGAATAATAAAGCTGAGAGGCTGAAAACATTTCTCGACTCCTCGGAGCTCCTGAAGGATCTTCCAGCTCTCAGAGTCGATGTGCGAGCGGCTAAACATCCCGCTCTTCTTCTTCTGTTCCTCCCGGACCTCCTGTCTCCCTCCATCTGTTCATCCTGCGCTGCTCTGCGGTTTATCCCTGACATGTCAGACATGTCTGCTCACCTTCTCCGCCCTCTGCAGCGCCAACGATCTAATGTCAGAGAGCTCTGGGACGCAGGAACGCCTGTCGTCTGTCAGCAGGAAGTTCCTGGAAAGCGACTCGTGGGGTTTCTTGTTTGAGGATGATGATTGCAATGAGTCCTGCAGTGAAAATGTTGCTTCAGTAAACAGAAATATGGAAGCAGAGAACTTTCTGCATGGTGAACAAAACAAGCTGCCTACCTGTTTTTTTTTTGTTTGTTTGTTTGTTTTTATGTTTCATTTTTCACAGTTTTTGACATGTAGACCAAATAAAGTTCAGAATTTTGAACATTAACTTGTATGAAATACTTGGCAGTAGTTAAGTGGATGAAAAGCTATTTGGCAAAGAATTAAAGTATAAATATTTCTACTAGGGCTGTCAATAGATTAAAAAAAACAAACAAAAAAAAATAATAATCTCACATTAAAGAAATGAATTAACCTAGATTAAAAAATATTTTCTCCCCTAAAGTCTAAATTTTTAAACAGGACATCACACCCAGCAAGTAAAAAAGACTTTATTCTAATCGTGGTGTTGTTTTAATTTAAATTCTTTACATTACTAGTGTTAGTATGTCACTTTTGCTCGTATCATTGTCCTCGTTATGACTTCACTTTTTGAACAGCCTACTGTACCTACTAGAAGGTAAGAGATTATTTTTTTATGCAAAGTTATGGGACGATAACTGATACAATAATGTGATAAGGTCCAAACCAGGTGAGGTACAATAAGGGAACCATATACAAAAAGAAAAGGGTTTAATCATTATTTCAGCTTTGCCTTTTATTTCAAAATAAGAGCTGTCACGACTTAACAAGAACCAGAGTTAACAGGGTCATTCTAGCTGAATAACGTCCTGTGAGCCTGAAGAACTGTGACCTGTTTTTAATGCTGTTACTGTGCGTCCTTTTTTACTAATTTTATGACATACTGTTGGTTTGTTTCAAACTTCTGATGGTCAATACGTCTTTAGCTCTGTTTTAAATATTTGTTTCTCTATAAAAACCAGCTGCAGAGTGGCGTATTCCAGATTTACTGTGACTGTAGGAGTCAGACAGGAGAGGCTGGGCGGAGCAGGACTGTTATTATGAGATGGATGGTGGAGGTCAGAGGTCAAACAGGAAGTGCAGCTCTCAGCAGATTCCACAACGGCGCTCGCTTGTCTTCTGGCGACCTCTGACCTCACCTGTCCCAGCAGCCAGCGCCACCACGTCCCCAAAATGTCTCCAAACGCACACGAGATACACAGTACACAGTTATAAAAATAAGAAAAAAAGGTTCAACTGTAAAATAATAAATATGACTGGTTATTTGTACATTTTCAATTAAATCTATGAAAGCATAAAGAGGAAAATATGTCTTGTGTTATTATATTATTATTGTTATTATTATTAATATTATTATTATTCAGAATTTTCCTTTAATTAATTGGCTTTTTATATACTACATACACAGTATTAAATACAATATATTAAATATTAAATTCATGTGAAATATGAGGTTACTTGTAATATTGATTTGTTGTCTGTTATTGGTTTATTATAAGTTTATTTGTAATTATGATTTGCATTTAGTGCCATATGAACAAAGGATTTTGTTTTTCTTACTTTTGTTGGCTTGTTTCTCTGACTGTAACGAGTCCGTTCACAGCAGAGTTTTGTCGTCTGAAAACTCTCCGCTCCTTCATCAAGGTCGTCCTAAAAACTTGCTGCCATCATCATCATTAACAAACTGCTTCGTTTTCCAGAAACAACAACAACAACAACAAAAAAAAACTGCCACGTCTGCGTAAAAATAGCACGACATTAAACTTAAACGACTGAACCCTTAACACACACACACACACACACACACACACACACACACACACACACACACAGGCCTCTTCCCCTGGTTGTTAATGGTTAATAAATAAAGGAAATGAGCAGCGGGAGAGCTCATTAATATCAGTGGAGGTGAGCTGCTAACTGCCCCAGGAGGCTGCTGCTGCTAATACAGGGAATGATGGAGAGAGATGACTAAAGCTAACGCTAATGCTAACACACACACACACACACACACACACACACACACACACACACTCACACACGCACACACACACACACAAATGTTATGACCGAACATCAACATGTACATATGTTTTAAACACTGAAAACATAAAAAAAAAAAATCTTCGGCATGAGGGTCATTTTTACTTTTCCACATGTATTTATGTAATTATGTTTTTAAAATAATTAATTACTTCATTTATTTATTAATTATTTTTAAAATGTATTTTTTATCTTTCTTTTTTTTTTTTACTTTATTTATTCCTGTATTTACATTTAGATGTTTTTTATTAATTAATTATTTGTTAATGTGTTTTTAATAAATTTTTTGCACATTTATTTATTTATATATGTTAAGATATTTATTCATTCATTGAATTCTAAATTTTCATTTATCTAGTTATTTCCACATTATTTTTAGATTTCCACTTGTATTTGTTCACTGATGAATGTGTTTATATATTTATCTGTTTATGTATCTCTTTCTACTTATCTTTTTTTTCATGCCTCATAAGTCTCAGCGGCTCCATGCAGGTGAACGAGGCACAGCTGGGGAGCCATCAGGTCAATCAGTTGGTGGGCGGAGTCTAACGTGAGCTCTACAAATGTACCTGCTGCCCAGGTGAGTCCTTTTCAAACAAAGGAAACACAGAGACAAGCTTTTTGAAATGACGCTTATTAGAATATTTATCAGCTTGTTGTGTGGAGCTTTAACAACAGCGCAGATCATAAACTGGGACCTGCAGCCTGAAGCCAGCAGCCTTGAAAACCAGATACCAAACCAGCCTCAAGACCAGCAACCAGCAGGTAGACCTGGTCCACGTCACAGAAATCACCAAAACACTCCCCACTGGGTTCACACTCAAAGGTTTTCATCAGATTGCTCCTGAAAGCACATTTTTAAATTGTGTACTTTGAGTATTTCCATTTCATGTAACATTATACTTCTAGTCCAATACATTTTAAGGCAAATATTGTTTTTGTTTTTTTACTCCACCATATGAGCTGAAAGGTTGAGATTTTACATAGAAACATGATCAGTTATCATGAATAGACATTTTTATACAATATATTAAGAAGCTAGAATTAAGTTAAAATTGACCGGTTTCCAAATTTTAGACGCTACTTCCATAAACACATTAATAAAAAAATATTATCATACATTTAAAATACAAAACAATCAACTAGGTCCATTTTGCATTTTAACTTCTGATACTTTAAGTACATTTTAATGCTGATATGTTTGTACTTTTGCTTAAGTTTGCTTTTAATGCAGGGCCTTGTGGTTTTAATATTTTTACTCAAATAAATGATCTGGATATTTCTTCCATCTTTGAGGGGAAGTTATTGAATTATTTCGACATTTTCCAAAGTAAAAAATCAATTTGGAAGTTTTTTTTTTTTTTTTTTTTTTGTCTGTCCCAGATTCCCTCCAGGAGAAGCAGTCTTTCCAGCAGCCCCTGACTTGGAGCTTTCCGGCGCCGCCCCCTGATGAGGAGCCCCGGTATCCTGCAGACTTTGAGCTGAAGGTTCCTTTGCCGGCTAACAGCGTTAGCGCCGTCTGCGGGGATAGCTCCGTCCGGGTGGAGGCCAAGAAAGACCTGCTGGGGATCGGCAAACCCCTGCAGGCGGCGGAGGTCACGCTGGGAGGATGTCCTGCCACCGGGGAGGATCCTGAAGTCCTGATCTTTGAGTCGGAGCTGCACGGGTGTGGCAGTCAGCTGCAGGTGAGGAGAGAAAAGTCCGTCCTCTGTAAACTATGGTGAAAAGTGGAAGTGTGAAAAATGGCATTAACATCGGAATTTCAACCTGCAGACAGTTGGTTCCTGTTAGAAAAAGTGACCAAAACAATATATTTGTTGCATGATATAAGTCTTGCATGTAGATAGAAATATAAATTATATTCTATTCTAATTTATCAGAAGTACTTCAGATTTTTGTGAGACCTTGTTTGTTTTTGTTTTCACCTCCAACACTGTAGAGATGCAGGACATTTAAAATGCAGTGATAAAATAAGTAAACCAAAAAAAGCAAACACAAATGGCCCCTGAAACAGCTTTTAGATCAGAGGGTTCAAAGGAAAGCAATGAAGTTTAAGTTGAAGCCAGAAGGTAAACTTCAGCTGAATATTCAGTCTTTCAGCTCTGTTTTTGGTCTCCACCAACTCGTGACGGCAGTGTCAGACTCTTTAGCTGTAAAAGCTCCTCTGTGTTCAGCTGTTTTTCCTCAAACTGTCTGTCGGCTGTCAGCGGTGTCGTGACGATACATGTGCAGTAAAAACAGAGTGAGGCGCTAAAAGAAGATTGAACTTTATAAAGATGGATTAATGACATGTATTCAGGCTTCATAATGGGTGTTTTTTGTTGTTGTGTTTTTTTGTTAGATGTCTGAGGACTCGTTCGTCTACACCTTCACGCTGCTCCACACTCCTCGTCCTCTGGCCGACAGTCAAATCGTCCGAACCAGAGACGTCGCCGTCAGCATCCAGTGTCACTACCAGAGGTCAGATTTCAGTCAGCTGAGACCAATAAAAAGACTTATTTTGTCTCGAGTTTCTGTTAATTTCCTCCAGCGGTGATGGAAGAAGTACTTGGGTGTTTTACTGAAGCAACAGTAGAAATACCACATTGTAAAAGTAGAGTCACATCAAGTAAAATTCATGGTTCAAAAGCTGCAGAAGTATTTTTCATCTCGACTGTCCCATAACAGAATGTGCGCAGCTGTTTTTTAATGAACACCCTGATTTCTGAAACAAAGACTTAAATTTCTTTAAGACAAAGAAATTAAAGTCATCAAATGTTTAAATCTTTTATATAGTATTTCATGCTACCTGATACAAAAACCTCACTTTTATACTTTTATGTAAATACTTGAATAAATTATACAAGGTTACATTCTACCTCTACATTTTAGTGTCTGCTCAACTGAAATGTTTTGACTTATTTGCTTTTCAGAAATCATTTACTTCTTGTTTTTATTATTATTATACAGTATTTGTCTCGTTTTAGGAAGCACGGAGTGAGCAGCGGACTTTTGAAGCCAACCTGGAATCCATTAAGCCTCACTAAAGCCTCAGAGGAAAGTCTCTATTTCTCCATCAAACTCATGACCGGTGGGTTTTATTCGAACTTCATATATAACATTTCTACAGTTTCAGGGTCAAATGTTTTCTTGGTCTCAGGGGAAATTCCTTATACTGCTGAATAAGGATGGAATTAAAGTACTTTTATAATACAATAATGGCAAAAGAAATATAAAATACAAATGTATATAATGAGTAAAATAAAGAAAGTAAACTGTTTTCTTTCTGTCTGGCAGATGACTGGCAGTGGCCTCGTCCGTCCGCTCAGTTCCTGCTGGGAGACATGATGAAGTTTGAGGTTTCAGTCAAACAGTTTCATCACGTCCCCCTCAGAGTGACGGTGGACAGCTGCGTGGCCACCGTGGTCCCGAACATCGACACCGTCCCGCGATACGCCTTCCTGGGAAACAATGGGTCAGCTCACTGGCTCCTTGGTTCAAAAAGCAACATGCAAAGTGTGATGGAGAAACTTTCAGTGATGTTAGGGAGACATCTTGTGTCCAGCGGCTCTGGAGTGGACAATGTTTCCATAGTTACACATCCTGCAGTTTTTCATTGGGAAGAAAAAAAATTTCATTTAAGGGTTTTGAATCTTAATATGCAATTAAGTATTCCTTTTAAGGGAAAACAAATGGGAAAGGCATTATTTAAAGCAGGTTATATTGTGTGTTTTGTTTTTAAGGCATGCCCAATAATAATAATAATAGATCAATAATAATTTATCTAGGTAGAATTATTTATTTGTACAATATGAACATTTGCTGGGTTACGTTCATGTGTTCATTTCTGACTTTTATGTTGCATTCAGGTGTCTTGTTTGACTGTCCTGTGTTGCGTTCAGGTGCCTGTTTGACAGTCAGCTGACGGGCTCCAGCTCTCGCTTCCTGCCTCGGTCTCAGGACGACCGTCTGCAGTTTGAGTTGGAGGCGTTCAGGTTCCAGCAGGACGACAGCGGCGTGGTGAGACAGACACATCCCACACATCGTGTTTATCCTCTGCTTAATGAAATGTAAGAAACCTTAAATGAAACTTCCTTTGCGTCTTTAGGTCTACATCACCTGCAGTGTGAGAGCCACCACAGCTGCTACAGCTATCAACTCCTCCAACAAGGCCTGTTCATTCTCTGACAGGTGAGACTCCAACAATCTGCCACTGGTGACGATAAAAAAAATAATCATAGCAATGATATGAATAATTTATACAATATTAATGATATAAAAAATAAAATAAGACAAATAATTATTTTTTAAAAAATTGAAGTCAAAGAATAAATTTAAAGAAATCATATAAATTATTTTTTTTAAATATGTTTTTGTTTATAAATACTTATATTAATTTTTAATTACTACACAATACACAATACACAAAGAAATTCGTGAAAAAAATATATTTATTTTTAATATATAAACTAAGTTTATTTAAAGAATATACTAATTTTATTATGTTTTAGGAAAAAATATACAAAATATTTTTCAACTTTTTTTTTTTTTTTTGTATTTTATTTTTACTTGTGTCGATTTTAAAAGGCAGAGCTTTTGATTGACAGGTGGACGGAGGCCAGTGGCAGCCATCAAGTCTGCAGCTGCTGTGACACAGACTGTGGGAGTGGGACTCACCTGGCTGGGACAGGTGAGTGGTCAGACTCCAGAACAAGTGCAGCAGGTTTTTCTCGCTCCAGTGGAATTAAGCACCAAGATTACACATGCAATTTGGATCAACCTGAATCTGGAGTGTTCTGGAAACAATAACCCTTTTTACTAACAACACTTAAATGAAATTGAAGTATTTCCACTGAAAAATAAAATCAAGTTAATTTGATCTGATTATGAGCAGATATATTGTTGATGGTATCTATTTTAATTTTGAGGGATTTGTTACCTTCTAAGAGTTTAAACTCTTAAATGTAACAAGCTATGCAAACGACCAATGAAAAAAGCACATGTGGAGTGAGAAGTTTGAATTAAATGTGTGAGACATGAATCAGGGGGTCCCTTAACATTTTGTGTTTCTGTGCCTCAGGTGCTCAGTGGGAACAGGAGACGGCTGTTGGGCCGATCACAGTGAAGGAGAAACCTCTGCAGTGAAAAACACGAGGACTAAAAACTGAAATGACAGAGTTACCATTAAAGCTTAGACTGTGAGACCTGGTTTGTCTCTTCAATGGTGATATTGAACTGCACCTGAGTTTTCATATGATTTAGTGGGTTCAATAGTTTCTGAAAAATCTGTTTGACTAGTGTTATAGAAAACATTTCTTTTTTTTAAATGGAGGCCTCACTTAAGATGTCCATCTGTCAAAAACTGGTATTTTAACCCTAATGCAACGAACTTAACCAATTAATGCTTAATAAACCACTGAAAACAATTTTATTTTTCACAATTTATGCCTCAAGTCAATAATAGTTTACAGAAAAGAGGACGCACTGGACACTTTTGCTTTTTATTTATTAATGATTCAGCAGTTGGGTTATCATACAAATAGTTGTGGAATTAAAGTCTTTCAAAGTAATAACTTGCAAAGAAACAACTACAGGGCTTTTAATAACATTTTCATGCATGATTATTTTATCAACCAAGAATTGATTGGCCTTTGTCTTTTTTTCCGTCCAATTTAAAAAAAAAAAAAAAAAAAAAAAAAAAAGTTATTAATTTTCACATATTAAAAAGCAAACATAATATACTAGGATAATTATGAAATGAGCAATACCTTATTTTGAAAAGCTCTAACATAGTGGTCGTTCACCCTGGTTATAAATATCAGTATAAAACACTTCCCATATATATTTATATATATGCAACAAGTTTTGAATCTAGCACCCAGCCATTTAAGCGGTGTGTGAATGAATCTTATTTCTGAGAAAAACTTATTTTAACTTTAAGGAATGTAATGCATTCATTGGAATGAATTGGGCTACAATGGACAATCAGTCATATTTTTGTGTTGTAATTTGACAGAAAGAAATGCATTTACAGATCATTTAACCAGCAATTAGTTGTATGAAATTTAAGATTGAAAATCGAAAGGTTTTTCTACTCAGTATGACTGACAGATGATCAGAGGGGCAGAGTTTTTACCAGCCTTATTAAAACATGAACAGAAGAATGGGTAGAGTTTCTCAGTGAAGCAGCAGCCAGTAAAGGAGTAGATCAGAGCTGCAGCATCAACATCATAAAAGGAGACCAGACCCTCCTCATAATCCACAAACACCCCCACCTTCTCAGGCCGAGACTTCAGGGAGAGCCGGACAACAGGGACAGCAAGACCATAGTATTCGTTGTAATTCTTCAGATAAATCGTCCAGTAACCAGTCTGAGACGTCGGTGTGATTTTTCCCTTCCTGTTGACTGATTCTCTGACCACTCCTAAAAACCATTCAGTATTCCCTTTAACCTGAACCTCATAGTAAAATCGTCCTGAAGAGAAACTCTGATTTGCTAAGACACAGGCACAAATATCAAATCTCTCTGGATTGTCTGGGAGTTTCTTCTTTCTATCACTACATTTTACTTGTTTTCCATCATCAGACAGGATGAGCCAAGGATTTGCTGTATCAGGATCAAGTGTCAGATCCACTGCAGACTGCTGGACCCTCTTCAGATCAGCCTCAGTAAATATCATCTTCATCTGTTCACTGAGCGTCTCCTCCAGCTGAGTCACAGCTCTCCTCACAGTCCCCTCATATGAAGGTGGACAGATGTTGACTCCTGTCCAGTCTCTGATGGGTGGAGCAGCGTTCAGGGAGTTGAATATTTGGATGAGGTGGAGGTGGTCTTCAGACTGTGAGAGCTGCTCCACCTCAGTGCTTCTCTTCTTCAGCTCAGAGATTTCCTGTTTCAACTCCTTGATGAAGCCTTCAGCCTGTTCCTCTGTCTTTCTCTGCTTCTCTTTGATCGTGTCCATGAGTTTGTCCTGGCTTCTCTCAACAGACTCCTTCAGAGCGGTGAAGACCTGAACAACATCTGCCGTCTTTCTGTCTGCATCCTTCTTACTGAGCTCCACTGTGTGTTCAATCTCCTCAATCTTCAGTCGTCTCTTCTGGATCTTCTGCTCAATTTCAGCCTCTGTCTTCCCCAGCTCAGCCTTCCATTCTTCATATTCTTCTTTCAGAGGAACAACATCATGTGTCTTGTGGTTAACAACAGTGCAGAGCATGCAGACACACGTCTGGTCG
>JAOWBC010000049.1:11347419-11358849 GCA_028566105.1 Hypoplectrus providencianus | reverse complement strand
GTTAGCCTGACACCATAAAGCTATCTTTTCTTAATGGCTGCTTCTTAAAAGCCTCAGACAGACAGCAGAGTAGCGGGCTGAGGGCTGTGCTTCTTCTCTGTTTTAGTTGTAAGTTATATATTTATATATATTATACAGTCTGTTCCATTTTCAGCCGTTCTATGATAACTGACAAAAAATATGAAAAGGAATATTACAATTATACATTACAAAATAACAAAATTAACTGAATAAAGTTCGTTTTTTCTTAAACAGAAACATGTCCTGTTTAACTTAAAACTCTATAAATCCGCTGTCTTTTTCCATAGCAACAGTGCCTCGACCAATGGGATGAGTGTATTCTGTGTCGTCATGCTCGTGCGTGAATATGCTGTCAGCTCATTAGTCAGGAACAAGTTTACCGTAAATGCTCATATAAAGTGCCTTGTTAATCATTTTTCGATGGATATTTTCTGCCTGTTTTCTGACTCTCACAGGCATACAGGACACAGTGCGCCCCCTTTCAGCTCAATACGGGACGGCTGCTTTTATATCTACGTACGGGAGGAAACTGTTTTTCAAGGGACGGCAACGAAAAAGAACCTAAAACTGACAGGTAAATACTCCCTTCTCTCTCTTTAGAGGTTAAATAAAAGTCAGACTTTAAAAAGTGGCTGCACCCTTTTCATATTCAACGGCTGGCGACTATCAAAATCTGGTAAATAATTGTCTCAACATGTGGGACGATTAATACAAACGGACACCAGGTCTCCCTAGCTGAAGCTAGTGCTAGCTGCTTTCTGGCTGACATTAGCCTAAATGGCAATCGTTAAGCCACTGGTTTGTTTTGTTTTATTGCGTTTCTGTAGGGTTAAACAGATGTAAATAATTAAATAATAAGTTTCCGTTTGAACTAAACTTCGACTAAATCTCCAGTCAGTGTATTTAGTCTGTAGGTCAGTGAACTCACCAGTTATTGACACAGATTCTGCTGCTGTTGTTGCTGCTGGATTCATGAAAGTTTCTTTGAGAAAGAAAAACAGAGACGAGTCTCGACTGCAGCTCTGCTGTTGCTCACAAACTTTAAGTTTCACTTCAGGACATGTGACTTAAACCTCTCCTATTACACTGTAGCTCCACCTCACAGTGGTCTGCCAATATGAAGGAGGGGTGGAAGAAATATTCAGATCATTAACTGAAGGAAAAGTACTAATACTAAACTGTGGAAATACTTGACTTCAGTTCATTGTCATGCATTCAAAACCTGACTGAAGTAAAAGTAAGCATTTGCTTGTACTCTGGAAATTATGAGTCCTCACTGTACAGTTGAGCATTCAGTGTTTTATTATTGTACCTGATGATTTTGGATTTCACTGCTGCATTAATTTTTACGTTTAATTTTATCGCTGCAGATGTTAAAGCTTTGCATCATATTGCAAAAGATGTGTGAAAAACACATTTTCCAGCTGATCCAAGAGGGTTTTTTTTACAACTAATTTTGCTCCAATATTTCAAGATAGTAACCTTGAACCTAAACGTATTTAAATAGGTTAGCAAACATTAACTTGCACATATTCTGTGAAACAAATCAGACGTATGATAGGACCAACCAGGGGCACACAAACTGTACTAGCAGAGTGCTGCTGCTTGAATTTAACAGTCACTCAATAAGAATAAACACACAGAATCAAAGTCTTTAATTGTTCTTGCAAAGGAGTACAACAAAATTTAGCATTGTTCCATTCAGTGCAACAAGTAGAAAGAGAGAGGACATTAAAACAAAAACAAAAAAATACCTTTATACGGAGTTGATAGTTTCTTCAATAAGAGTTTATTAAAATACTTTCAGACCAGTAATTTGTGTAGGATCTTTTGTGAATGCAGCCCCATGTACTGTGACCTTTGACCTTCAGTCTGCTCACCTCCTCATGCTGTGGTGAGTTAACGTGACCGGGGCCCAGCCTTGTGCTGTGCAGGGACAGCTGATCGTCCATTTTCGATAACTTCACCTGGGTGGACACAGCTGGAGAAGCTGTCATCATGCATCACAGCGAGGGCGGAGCAAAGGGCTCATCATCCGTTTTCTATATATAACCCTGACCTACACCCTCCTCCAGCCGCCGCGGTCGGAGCGGTGGAGGCAGCAGCATCGATCACGGGCCGGAGAGGGGCTTCCTGTCGTATTCATCCATCTCTGCTCGCCGCCTCTCGGGGGAGGAGGGGACGACTGCTGGCTGTGAGACTTGAAACTCAGAGGGTCGCAGGGTCAGACTTCAAATTAAAAGCCATTAACATATGAAAATCCTTTTTTCTGTCACATTGAGGATTTTAATTTGGGCTTACTTATTATATTTAATCAGAAAATGATTTTTGTTTTGCTCATTGAAATAAATATATCAATAAAGGATGGACTTTAACCCTTTGTCAGGTAAATAATCAGAGTGGTACCTTCAGAGGAAATCAAAAACGAGATAATTAGATCTTCACTCAGGTTAATCAGCAAAATTAAGCAAATATCACAGATGACACAGTGACACTATGGCACCTGACCAATAATAATAATAATAATAATAATAATAATAAGACTTAGACTTAGAGACTTACACACATATAAAGATTTAGCTGAACGTCTAAACAGTTTGAGATTAACAGCAGTTTGAAATATTTTTGTCTTAAATTTAACTCATGTCAAAGAAAAATGACAAAAATCTGAAACAGAACAGCTTCACAGAGAAACTCTGCACAGTGAAAGTGCAGCAGCAGCGCCCCCTGCTGCCTCTGAATAACAACACATCCTGGAAAACCTGAAACTGGAAGTCTTTTCCATGATGGAAACATCCTGGAAAATATCACATTGAAAACGTGTAGTTTATCTTGTATGGGATATTTGCTGTTATTATCACAACTTAAATGAAATGTCTGTTTTTTTAAAATGTTAACCAGTTACCACCAGGGAGTTTTAAATCTTATATCAAAATGTAGATTAACTATTAAGCTGAAGTAACACAATTACAATATCTGCCAAAGTTTGTATGTATATTAATTGATTTTTTAATTTATTTTCTTTCTTTCACAGTAAACATTTAAAATTTTTCTTTTTTGTCATGTCACCTTTAAAGACAATTAAATAGCTAAAAGTGCCAACAAAACCAGCCACAAGAGACATTTGACGGTCGAGAAAGCACCTTTACTATGAAATTTTTTTAAACGTTCAGCTAGTGACTCAACTGTACTTTGACAGGACTTGTTGTTGTTGCAGTGGTGTATTTTTTAGACTTTTAAATAACCTTCTGACAGGAAACGCCAATATGTCAAGAAACAGGGACATCTGTTCCTCAACAGCTGACAAAATAAGGTCCACTTTCTCATTTACTCTGTAGCTTTCAAGCATATAAATATACGGGTTTGCTGAGCAGTCATGAGACTGTATTTTAAAAAAAACACTGTCTTACACAAAATGTGAGAATATTTCTTAATAAAGCTTATGTAGAATAAAATAGGCAAGTGTGAGTGAAAATGCAACATAAAAAATTATGTCCTCAATGATTGGTATATTATGATGTATTATATCTTGCATTCCTATAAAAGTTTCGTGCTGTAGTTTAATTTTTTTTTAGTCTTTAGTAGCTTTGTTTTTCCTCCAGGATCAGCGAGAGGACGTGATGACGTACCTGGCGACAGACGCAAAAGATTTCTGATACATTCAAGTGTTCTATGAAATGTTGGAATTATGACAAAGACACAAACAACCACTCGGCGAGAGGAGAAAAGTGTAATTCGGGTGATTTATTAGACTTAACAGTTTTATTATGCGATGTATAGGAATTAATAAATGGTCAGGTCTTCTTTACTTCACTTGACTTTAGATGTGACATGATCCTCCTTATGTTTGTGTGTTAGTTTTCTCAAATTTTTTGGTTAGTTGGTAAAAGAAATTGAGAAATTAAAGATTTACACAACATAAATTATATATATAATCATGCCGTTTTTTATGAGCAGGTAAGAATTCAGCATTTTTATTTTTGCTATTAACAACATTGAGGTAAGATAAATAGGTTAGCGAAAGAGGAAATAGTCTGAGTTTTTTCACTGTACCTAAACGCACCATCAGGCCCCTCCTCCTTCCGGTAAGAAACCGCTATCTGTCAGAAAAAAAAACATCCCGAGCTGAAATCCGCTACACGGACGCAGTTTTCCTGCTACCTCCGCTGTTTTTGGAGTCATTTTACGGGGTCTTGTGGCCTCAACGGACACACAGAGGGGACATGCCCGCACAGAGGTAACCGTCCCCGGGCTGCCGCTGCCTCCTCAGCCGGCTGAAGGACAGGAGCAGGACGGACAGACGCAGATGGAGAGGCCAGGCAGACTGCTGCTGCTGTCCGAGCTCCGCGTCAGAAACGCGGCGTACGATGTGAGCCTGAGCCGGTCCCTGCTCACCTGGAAGAGACGCACCTCCAGCCCGGTGTACCACCCGTTCAGACCCAGTAAGACCCGGATAATATGTCTTTTTTTCCCCAGTATGCCCGTGTATGTTTACCTCTCTGTCTGTCGGCCTTTAATACACCGCGAAATCCTGTGTGATAAACAAAGGACGTAAAGGACAAACAGGACATGTTGGACAAACACAAATGGAGATAAACGCACTTTAATGTACTTAAAACAACATTATTTAGTCCAGTTTGTAACAATAAGTGATACATGATATATCCGGTTACATAACACGCAACATCCACTCTGACACCCGATATGTGGAGGTCACAGTGAGGCTACAGGCAGGGGAAAAAAACACACCAAACCCCATTCATTTTTTACTGCATTTTAGACACAGAGAAGGAAAAGAGGCGATAAAAATATTTAAAAGCAGAATTTTACAGTTTTCACAGCAGGAGTGGAAGCAGCACTGTAGTTCTGTGCAGTTTTAATTTGCTTTTTGAACTGTAATTAAATGTAACTAAGTACATTTACTCAAGTACTCTACTTAAGTACATTTTTGATGGATGTGGACCCTACTTTAGTATTTTCATTTTATGTAATTTTTTATACTATAAATTAATTTATTACATTTGCCAGTTGTTTAAAAAAAATGTATACTGGGCTTCTTAAAATTGATATCACTGGAAATCTGAGAACCCGATTGTCTTCATGTGTGTTGATGTTCGTCTCCATAGTTTTCATTTCATTGTTGTAAAAGCATTTCTGGAAACTTGTCCATTGTTAAAATGAGCTGCTGTGACTTCTGGGATAATTACAGCCTCATGAAACTTTACAAACAACAACACAGGTCATTTAAATGGTATATGGCCCCATTCCAAATATATAATACATATTTGAAGAAAAAGTATTAAGGATAATAAATAGACACTAAATATAAATATGTAATCAGTAGCTAATAATGTGAAGGGAGTATAAAAAAGGGCTCGTTCCTGCAGGTGTGTCCTCAGTGGGACAGGTGAGCTGCGTTCAGGGACTATTTGAATATTCAAAGCGGCAGATTAGTGTGTCACTCACTCTTATTTGCTCTGCCATAGCTTTGTTAGTCGTCTTTGAGTGACAATGTTGATTTTCTCTGCATTTTATTTTTTTCCTTCCTGTCTGTTAATATTTGAAATGTGACGTGATGAGTCAATTGGAAGTCCATGAAACAATCTGTAAAAGTTATTTATTATTATTATTTTTAATTAAGCCTTCAGTTTAAATTTTTATATGTAAACATATGTGGGATTTTTTCTATTCACTCATGCATAATAAGACTTTTTTTCTATGTTTATTTAGTTTATTCATTGTATTATTTCACTTGATATAAATTCCTGAAGATAGCTGATTTTAGCTGTTTTTTAATAGTTTGTAGACTCCACACTCTTGACTGTATTTTTCGCGTGTTTTGGCGTCCCGGCTGAACGCTGCCCTGTGGAGCGTTTGGTAACTGTGTGGTTCTCCTGCAGGGTTTTGTGTTCCTCTGTTCTCTCGTCGACCAAACTCAGGTAGGAGATTTAGCTCCCAGGATGCTGCAGGTGGTAGTTTAGGTTGTGGCGCTTTTGTTTCACAAACATGTTTCTGTGTTTGATGGCTGAACTCGAAACCAAACTTGCAGTTATGTTCCAAAATGATGCAGATATTCACCCTGAGAAAATGCATCCTACAATCCAAAAAGTACATGCTTCATCCTGTCCAAATTTCAGATTAAATTCAATTAATGTTAGTTTAATTTTGGAATAAAACTCATGTGTAGCAGAAGTAGAAAGCATTCATTTTGTTGCTGTTTACTATGGAAGTGTATTGCATTCACTTGAGGAAAAAAAAGTTGTTTTTTTTTTTTATCTGGATAGTTATTTTTTTTGCTTAGTGTTTTGTTTCTGTTTTCCAGAATAACATTTTATGCTTGTTTTTCTTTATTTTTTTAGATTTTTTTTTTTTGACAGTTTTGTTTGTTTGTTTGTTTTTTAGAAAGCAACAATAGACACGTTCATTCTTTTATTATATTTATGCTGGTTTCACATTGACCTGAGTTTTAGACACTGAAATACTGTCTTGTTTTTAAGTCATATTACATACTTTGCAGAATCACAACGGGACAGTCATGGGGGGATTTAAAAATATCTCTATGATTCAGAAAAAAGAAATTACCCTGAAATACAGTTGGGGAAAAAATGCCAAAAAACAGGCAAAATAAACTGTTAATAAATTAAAACAGAAATAATAACCCTGAAAAAAAATAAATAAGTGAATGCAAGTGAATGATATACGCTTGTGTAGTTTTCCATCAAATTCCTGCAGAAACATGCCTCCTGTCCTCCTCGCTGCTCCTGGTTCAGTGTCTGCTGTGTAGTTTGGCTGAGTAGTTTCAGTAACTCTGCTGTAGTTTGTTCAGTTTGTAGTTTAATGTGCTGCTGCTCTCGGATTAAAAAAATATTTTTTTAATCAAACATTCTTTAAAGAAATATTTAACATTTTTAGAAATCCCTTTGAGAGAAAGATGTTCAAGTGGTCAGTCTTGAGTGTATTAAATCTGCAGTTGTAATTAGCATAGCTTCAGTGCGTCTTATTTTTTGTTTTTTTTGCTTTTTGTTTTTTTTTACAAATTGACATTTTTTTCAAGCTGCTATTCAGAAAACTAGGAACTGGCAGTTATTTTCTTGTATAATCGAATTGTAGTTTAGTCAATAAATTGTTTTGTTGTTGTTTTTTTGTTTGACTAAATCATGAAACATTCACACCTGAAATATAACCACACACACATACACACACACAACAGACATTATTTGCAGCCCAGGATCCAAGAAATAATTAATATTCTATTCTGTTTCTTTTCTTATTCTTATCTTTTCTAGAGTTTAGGTATTTTTGATACCATCAATAATTAACAGATAGAATTTAAGGAGATTATATTGTTTTAATTACATTTTTTTTTTAACCAAATCAACCAGTTCAGCTTTAATTCATATCAATATCTGAGAACAATGTGGACAGAATGTATTTCATAAGAACATGTGTTATAACTTTACTCATGATGAGGAAACGCTAAACTATGTGATTATTTTCTGGGTTGAGTCACATTTGAAGTGATCGTGCCTGAAGGCGTCGCAGCGTTCATCGTCACCTCTCCGCGTCTCACTTCTCCTTTATTCGTCACTTTTCTGTTTCCTTCCTCGGGGTTTACACTGTGCGACATATTTGTTCTTTTACTTAGTCACAGAAAACACAGACAGAATGTTAATGTTTACTCGTAAACCAGTTAAGTGTGTTAATAATATGTTTTAGACTGTGAGAAAAAGCCAAAATTATACAGTCATTTTAAAGTACACAACATACAACTCTGACTAATAACCTGAGGGCTGAAAAATAATCATGAATAAATATCCTCAAATATCATTATAAACTAACAATAATACATTAAAAGCCAACATGACACTAGAAAAAGAGTTTTTTCTTACCATTTCAAGGCTTTTTTACTAGTTATTATTTTAGAATAATAATAAAAAGTAATTTGATTTTATTATGACTATTGTTTTTATAGTAAATGATGCTGATGAGGATGATGATGATTATTATTATTGTGTTGTTTTACAAATGTAATTTGGATTTCAGAAAAGTTTGCAATTCTTCCTCAAACAGAATCTGGAAGTTCTGGTTTCACTTCAGCTCTCTGTAGCACCAAAAATAGTTCAGATGTTCAAAACAAACAAACAAAAAAAGGCAAGACAGGTTTATTTTTAGAACACAGTTCATACCCAAGGCAATTCACAGTGATTGGCAGTGACCGAAAAATGATAGAAAGGCAGATTAAAATTACCTAGTAACAACAGAAAAATAATAATTGAATAATTTAAATAAAAAGTAAAAAATACAGATTAAATATTTTCAGTTTGCACAACAAAAAACAAGTTTTCCTCTATCTGCTTGTTTTCCTTTTGTTGTTTTTATGTGGTTCAGTAATATGACTTATGAGAGGTGGCTGCTGGAGTTTAAAGCTAACAAACTGTGTGTGTGTGTGTGTGTGTGTGTGTGTGTGTGTGTGTGTGTGTGTGTGTGTGTGTGTGTGTGTGTGTGTGTTTGTACAGGTGTGTGTCACAGTGTGCCAGTGTCTGAGATCATCTCTGTGAGAGAAGAAGAGGAGGAGGACGTCAGTAAACAAAAAGACGATGGCAGCTGGAAAAAAATCAAAGAGAGGCAAGGAAAGGACTGCAGGCAGGCCTTCACAGGTAAACACATCTGGAAGCACCTTAAAACATCTGGAAACACCTGGAAAGTCATTTAAATAATAATAATAATAATAATAATAATAATAATAATAATAATAATAAACAGTAAACACCATGAAAACAAACCTTGAAATAAAGAAAAAACATCTGGAAACAAACCTGTAAACAGTGAAATTACTCAATATATACACAAATTTGTGAATGTGAATGAAATAATAATAATAATGTTCATGCACATGGAAACATACATAAAATGAAACATTAAAACCCATAAATATATAAAAACATCTTGAAATACATCTGGGAGTACAACAAACAGATGTGGGAAAACATCTGGAAACACACCTGGAAACAGTGAATAGAAACAGAAATGTGAATATAAACAACTCTAGTAAAACACCTGTTAATGCACATGGAAACATACATGAAATAAAACATTAAAACCCATAAACTTAAAAAAACATCTTGACATGCATTTGGAAGTGAGACAAACAGATGTGGAAAAACATCTGGAAACACACCTGTATAGGCACCTGAAAATAGTAGACAAACACAGTGAAACACACTGAAAACATACAAGAAAAAAACATCTTGAAACAAAAAACAAGAACAAACCTGCCTGAAAATAATGTGTGTTCAGTTCTAAATAACCAGTTTTTACCTCTCATCTGCTGTGTGTCAGTGTTGTATGTGGAGCGGAGTCAGCAGCACCGCTGGCGGTGTGCTGAGGTTACCTTTACCTGTCCAGAGGGGGCGCTGTGCCAACACTGGCTCACCAGCATCAGGGAGCAGCTCGCAGCCATCAGTACGACTCGGCACCACACACACTGACGAACTCATGCATGGTTGTTTCTAGAAACTGTCAGTGATGTTGTTGTTGTTGTTGTTGTTGTTGTGTGCAGCCAGCAGACCCAAACACCTGCTGGTCTACATCAACCCGTACGGCGGGAAGCGACAGGGGAAACGCATCTACGAGCAGAAGGTCGCCCCGCTGTTCGCCCAGGCTGGCGTCGCCACACACGTCATCGGTACGCCACGACTCACACACTTCCTGTTCATGTATTTATACTCAGCTAAGCAAGAGAAAAGTAAAGCTAATAAAATACAAATCTGATATATAGTGCAGGGTATTGAGAGTCTTTTGGTCTTTACCTGGGATTCACAAAGAACTGCCTACATAGTTATATTACCTTATAAATTATGTGTGTGTGTGTGTGTGTGTGTGTGTGTGTGTGTGTGTGTCCTCATAGTAACCGAGTACGCCAATTATGCAAGGGACCACCTGAGGACGGAGGCGGAGCTGAAGAAGTTTGACGGGTGAGTGTCACAGACAGCTGATGTAGGTTGACCGCCAAAATAAAAGCACGTGTTAATGACAGTGACGATGCTGATTAGACAAAGAAACAATATAATAAAAACCCAGAGCACTCTCTAACATCCGACTCTGACCCGGCTCAGGGTGGTGTGTGTCGGAGGGGACGGCATGTTCAGTGAGATCATCCACGGGCTGGTGTGGCGGACGCAGATCGATGGCGGCGTGGATCCAAACTGTCCAGATGAGCAACTGCTGCCCTGCTCGCTCCGCATTGGAATCATTCCTGCAGGTCAGAAAATAAATATACATATATGAAAATATTTGTATTGATATTTTTTTTTGGCTTGATTAAAATGTTGTCCATGATGATGTGATGCTTCAGAAGATTTTAGAGGCCATCCAGGAGGCTCTTAAGGTCCTTGAGGAGATCGTAGAGGCCCTTGAGGAGATTATAGAGAAGTGAAGGGTGTGGAGGTTCTTGGGGATGCTGTAGAAATCCTTGAAGAGGTTTTAGAAATCCTTGAGGTTGTAGAAGTCCTTCATCAAACTGTAGAAGACCTTGGGGAGGCCATAGAAGTCCTTGGAAATGCTGTAGAAGTCCTGGGGAGGCCGTAGAATTCCTTGAGAAGTCAGTAGAGTTCCTTCAGCAGGCTGAGTAGGTCCTTGAGGAGGTTTTTAAATGTCCTTGATCTCGCTGTAGAAATACTTTTATGGAGGTTATAGAGTTCCTTGAGTTGGTTTTAAATGTCCTTCAGTAGGTGTATAGTTCCTTGAGTTGGTTTTAAATGTCCTTCAGGAGGTGCAGAGTTCCCTGAGTGGGTTTTAAATGTCCTTAAGCTGGCTGTAGATGTCCTACAACAGGCTGTATTTATAAAATAAATAACCTTTATTGAACCAGGAAGATCCCATTGAAATTAAAAATCTCTTCTTCACCATTTAAACACACAAAAACAACAAAGAAACCTTAAATATTTTTAAGGTGTACAGATATAAATATCTGTAAGAAAGCTGCACTTAGTTTTTTTTTTTTTTTTGTCCAGTCCATCGCTACGTGATATATTATTAGAGTTTTATTCCTATTATAAACACAATCTGTGTATTCACTATAAATAGGCTTCTCCAGAGGTTTATTAATAAATCTCAGAGTTAGAACAAAGGTTTAAATGTTGAAACAAGGTGAACACTGATGTGATCTTAAAAAGACAGCTGATCAGCCAATCAGAGAGCAGCATTCTTTTGTTTCCGGGGTGTAAAGGCAGATTATGACTGTGGCCTCGTTTCTCAGTTGTTTCTGTTTCTGTTCGGTTTTGTTTGCGTCGTTTTGTGTTGATCTGTTGTTCTGCTTAAGTGCTCTATAAATACACACACACACACACACACACACACACACACACACACACACTCTCAGTCATCAGGGAGACATTAATTCTCTCTGCA
>JAOWBC010000049.1:11331593-11342054 GCA_028566105.1 Hypoplectrus providencianus | reverse complement strand
GTTGATATTCAGTGTTAAACCTCTCACAGCTCTGAGTGTGTAGCCTGATGCTAACGTAGCCTCATGCTAACGTAGCCGCTGCTCGCTGGGTCCACAGTACAATCTGCATGTAGCTGCAAAGTTGTTTTTCCATCTTTACTCATGTTATCCTCACTGAAGCTGCATTTTGTCAGGGTGAGGATGTGAGTTGATCTTCAGTTCATCTTAAATGCCACAAAAGATGAATATTTGACGTGTCCATGAGCCGCTGAAGGACACAGAGTCCATGTTTTAGCTCTGATAAGCTCCCATTCATACATCTACCTGACCTGACAGGAAGCAGAGTGTCAGCACTGGACTGTCAGACTGAAGATGCTGTTTGTTTGTTTCTTTGTTTGTTTGTTGACTGAAAAAAAAAAATTCCTGTTTCCTCTCTGCTGACGTTGAGCGGGACTCAAACCGATGCAGGAGGGAGCCAGTAGCAGCTCACGGTGCTCTGAACCACCAACCAATCAGCTTTTCCTCTCGATCCTAATCCGACCAAATACCAGCCGGAGTTTATGATGTAGCTGTCTGTGTTTCTGACAGATGGAGCTCAGCCGCGAGGTCTTCACAGGTCCAGAGACTCCACCAGAGCTTTACATATATGCAATTAGCTTTCCAGGATAAACAAAGTGCAAACAGAGGGAATAGCAGCGTTAAAACAGCCCGTAAAGTGAAAGTTACATGATGTTAGGAAGTGTGAAGCCCTTCAGCTCAGCCGTCTGTCTCCTGGTCATAACGATGTACAATCAGTCTGAATCTTTGCTGTAAAACCTCCAAACAACAAACCAAATGTGTAAACATGCGCACAGAGGTCGACTGACGACGGATGAATGAGGAGATTTCTTTTTTTTTCTTTTATTACATGAAGATGAAAATATTTATTTGCATTTAGTGGCCTGTAATGATGAATAAAATGTGTTTTACGCTTCAGTATCGTAGATTTAGTGTCTGGTCAAACCTGAAACCAGCAAAATCATTTGCATGTTTGTGTGAAAAGGCGTCAGCTCTGAAAAATATTCAGCTAGCTTCTGATAACGTGCTGTTTAGCCAGATATTAGCTGGCATAGCTAGCTCAGTCGCTAACAGGAAGTAGCTTGGATTGTTTATAAAGATAAAGCCAAAATATCTGGATCAACCCTGCAGTATAGAGAGAAATGAGAGGAAACATGTCAAATCTGCTAAGTCTCTAAAACAGTTTTTGTCATTTTAAGTTTTTGTTCTCAAGAGTAAAATCAGTTTAGTTTAACAAGAAACTTCAGCTATGTCACTCTTACCAGACGCACCAGACTCCATTTGCAAAAATAGTAATTTTGCCTTGTCATTTAAACATTTATTTTTAACAAAATAAAACCCACAAGGAGGTGAATTAAGAATTTACTTTGACCAAACTGGAGTTAGCAGATGTTTTCATAGGAGAACGACTAAAAAAACAGACAGTTTTTAGTTTTATTTTGCTTATCTTTACTTTGGATGAAGTCTGTTTTACAACAAGGTAGAATTACCGTTTTTGTCAATGAAGTCTGGTGTATTTTATTCACGCACGATAAAGCTGCTGCTGTTTGGTTAAACAGAAATTATTTTATTCTTTAAAAAACCGCCTATCATCATTCCAGCAAACCAGGTGTAACCAGGCCTCTTTTACCAGCTGCTTTATTAGAAAACATGACCGTTTCATCAACTTGTAATTCCTTCTAATTATTGTCTGCGCCATTAGTCTATTCATTAATTGCAGCAAAACCACTGTAAAATGTATAGATTTTCCCATCAAATTGAGCTGATGTATAAATGTTGGGACGTCAGAGCAGCTCAGTCTGAATTATGTAAAAAAACAAAAACAGATTTTTAAATATGTTAATTAATTCATGAAGGCCTCTCTGGTATTTTGTAAAAGCATGTAAAGCATGAAAGATGATGGATTTTTGTGCAAATTAGATTTTTTTTTTTTTTAATTTAATATTGGTTATGCTTAATTGTCTTAAATTACCCAGATGTTCATCTTGGAGTCTTCCTCAAACTCTTTCAAAATAAAAGCACATTTCGCTCAGTGAATGATCCTCTCAGCCGACAGGAAAACTTTTAATTTTCAACACTGGACTTTAATCTGACGCTGAATCTAGTTTGATGTCGTGAATCAGTCGACCTCGAGCTGCAATCTGATCTTTACCTCCTGCTGTAGCTGTTTCAGATATCAGGAAATAAAAACATATTCAACTCCTCGGTGTTCACAGTTTATTTTTTTATTATATCAAAATGTTCATATATTACATACATATATTTTTATTTTATTTTTTCCAGTACAAATAGAATGTAATAATAAAGCACCCTTACATTCTTAAAAATAAAATAACAATTTAAAAAAAGGAACATTATAATACAAGTAAAGTATTACAATCTTTGCAACAAAAGCAAAAACGCAGAGAAAAAAAGTTTTTTTTTTTTGTTATATTCATTAATCCTTGACAATTTCTTTCTCAGTCATGTATGTCTAAAGTTGGTAAAATAAATTATTTTGAAAGTACCCCAATCCTTTTTTTTTTAATTAAAAGAAAAAACTGAAAAATGTGTATAAATAAATTAATTAATTAATTAATTTAAAAAAATGTGTATTGTTAAAATTACTGTTTAAAGTTGTCCCCTGTGACTCATGTATGACATGAAGTCTTGTCTCCTGTGAACATTTTGCACACGGAGCAAACAGAAGCAAAGATCAGAGTCATAAAAAGATAAAAATGTGTGTCTGAGCATCGACGCTCTGTATCGACCTGCAGGTGATTTCATGTGAACAAACAGCAGGCGGCTCTCACAGGCGATTAACGCTCATTAAGGAAGTCAGATCTGATAATTTCATTAAGATTTCAGGAGGAGAACTGGATGGAAAACCTGCTCTCAGACTCGATTTGTTGACTCTGTAAATAATGAGACCAATAAAATAATCAGGCCAGTAAAAATCAGAGGGAAGTCTGTCAGAGGGTCGATACCTGAGGGGTACAAAAGGAGGCGGCTCAGACCCCAAAACCCTGTCTGCAGGTCTGATCCGGTCTGATCTGGTCTCTGAGCAGGATCTGTCCAGGTGAGTCTCTTCTTTTTATTTTCATAAGAATCAGAAATGATTTATTCATCCTTAAGGTAAATTTCTCTTGTTTAAGTTGCTGCTGTTTGAGAAATAGGAATAGAAGTTAGTATGAAAATAAAATAAAAATAATAAAGTGAACTTTAATATATATACAACAATGTAAAATACAAATATGATTTAGGTAAATAAAATAGTATAAAAAGAAATAAGAAAAGAAATATGTAAATATAAAGAACTTGAAATAAAGTCTGCATCATATATATTCATTATTATAAATAAATATTTTGTGCTGATAATAAATAATCTTAACAGAGTGCTCAGAAGTTATTTTATTGAGCTCCGAGAACAAAATTTGCTCATGTAGTCAAACTGTCAAAGGTCCAAAAAAAACTAGAGACCAAAGAGACCAACCATATATCTATACATTTATTTATTTATTTATTTATTTATTTATTTATTTATTTATTTATTTAATTACTATTATTTATTTATTTTCAAATGAAAAAACCTTTTTGTCTCCACAGTAAATCCTCATCCTCCTCATCTTCACCTCTTCGTCCTCATCATGGCGTCCTCCAGTGTGACTCAGGTGTTCATTGTGCTGGTTCTCCTCCAGCTCACTGCATCACTTCCTGTCAGGTAAAGTCACAATAAGCTGCATTAAAAGAAGAATTATGATAACGAGCTCCACTGCTACGTCTTCAAAACAATACAATACAAATGATTTGTATTTTATTTTGGTGTAATGTTATTATTTATTAATCTGTGCAACACTGACTTTAACCTTAATTGTAAAATGTACAATATTCATAACAACAATTATTAACAATGCAAAGCCCTTTTTAGTCTTATTTTTTATTTATATAATTATATCTTAATATATATTGTACTGAATTTAAGTCAAAATTCCTATTTATACAGATCTTGCACTTTAATTTACTTAAATATTAACAGGGTTGCTGTTTATTTTATATTTTGAGATTTCTTTCGCCATGTTTTGATGTGTATTTTTGTATAAAGTTCAATTCACATTCAAATACAATTATATAAGATTTGTTTGTATTATTATTATATTAATTAATGAAGAGAAGAATAAAAACTGAGCAATATAAAACTAAACATATAAAATATTGATGTTTAATGTTGTTGGATAATCTATTCATTGAGCCCTCTGTTTCTAATGTCTTTCTCCATATCTGTATATATTTCTGTTCTATTATGGGAGCAACTCAGATGAATCCTTTATCTCTTTTTGTGTCTTCCGGTCATGTGACCTCAGAGATGAAGACGAGTCGGACAGTTTCCTGACTCAGATCAGACACCTGAACGCACCGTGGACTCCGACTGGGACAAATATCGCAGACGCTCTGCTGGAGGACAAACTCAGGTGATTTAACACACAAATGACTGCATCTACTGTTGAATCATGATTTTTTTCTATTAATATAAAATTTATGATTAAATATTCTGTATTTATAACCTATCTAAGTCTAGTTGGCATTATACATTCTCTCGTCAAACAAAAACTTGCAACATAAAATCAACTTCCTGACATTAAATTGTAAGAGGGCAACAAAATAATCCCCATAATGCACTTTGTGCTTCAGGCAGCTGCTGTCTGCAGGACTGGAGCGCAGGAGGCAGCTGGGAGACATCGAGTTCTCCAACAGATACGCAGAGTTCCTGCGATCCAAAGCCAAACACAGCTCCATCTGCGCCTTCCTGCGCCGCGTGCAGGGCGTCAAGAAGAGGTGACACTCACACACACGACAGGAACAGAAACTGAAACATGACAAACAGAAAGTTTGCCTCTGGGCTACTCTAAGGCTGAGTCCTTATTACAGCAGACCAGGGTTTGTCTCCAGCCCCAGGTCCCTTTGCTCTATGTCTCCCCCTCTCTCTCTCAATAAAGCATGAAAAATGCCGCCAAAAAATAAAATAAAATGGATTTTTAGCTCCTCTCAGAATGCATTTTGTTCAGATTTCAAATGCAATTCATAAGGAAAAAACCTCTTTGGAAAGTTTGAAATGTAATTTAACTCTTCGCATATTTTTGTGATCTTAAACAAGCCCAAATATGGATCTTAAATTATCTTCTTAATCTGAGGAAATAATTATGAGTAGCTCCTATAAAACATAATAAACAGATAAGGACATAAGTTACAGGAAAAGGTGTGGTTCTTCCTGCGGGTGTGATGATTGAGAATTGGCATGGAAAAAAAAACATCTGTTATCAGAAAACTGATAACTGGGGGGAGTAAAAGTTTCCTTTTCTAACCAGATATTAACTGATCCTGATATCATAACACTCTTCTGTGTGTGTGTCCTCAGCGGCGTGGACGGGGACACGGAGAGGGTCAACCTGCTGCTCAGACAGTACATGTGTCCGTCCGTCTACAACACCTGGCCGAGCGACCTGTAGAAGACGAGTTACATGGATACAGCTCTTTATAGGCCGCTGTTATCATATTTAATGTTGAAACGTGGATACATTTGTTATTAAAATATGTTTTATGAAGTAAATCCAGTGTTTTAGTGTGTTTTGTAACTTTTTACCTTCATTTAACTATGATGTTTTAGAGGAAAAGAAGACTACTGCACTAAATTTTGACTGAAATGGTTAGTTTTGAGAGTTGAAAATGAGATTGCGTCAGAAACAAGAATTTTGTTAGTTTGTTTGTTTGTTTGTTTTTTACACTTTTGGATAACCAAACAGCGTCCCAGGTCAAATAGACACACACACATTATTGATGTTCCTGAGAGACTAACATCACAAGAGGGTTAACTTCTTGGATACGTAGTCATTAATAGCATACATTCAAACAAAGTAAATTGTTTATTTTTCAGCCAAGATTTATCTCAATTAGTTGTCAATTAAATAAGCAATCCTTCTGTTAGTCTCTTTCACCAAGATTGGCAAAGAAAATCTGCCACAACATAGTTTTAATAATCATTAAAAAAAACATGAAACAGAAGTGTATGCTATAAAAGGAAATAATGTATCTTTTTATGCAGACGATGATGCATTATTTTTCACAAATTTTTCTCCCAAGGCGTCAAATTTCTCCAAATCTCTGATATGTTTGAACTATTTAGTAGATTACAAATAAAATGAAACATCACAAAGGTTTAAACTGAAGCAATTATAACCATAAAAATCCTGAAATTGTATAATTTCACATACCTGTAAAGATTGTTCATGAAGAGATAAACTGTATCTTTCTCCAAAGGTGAAATCAACATTCGTTTTCCCCTAAATTCTGTATGGTTTTGAGCTTTTCTGTAGTGTTGTGGCTTTTTAATTTGGTGAACCTGTCTCAGCCATCGTAGTATTACAGTAAAGATACTTTGCATTACTCCTTTATTCCTTTTTACAGGGTGCAGTTTTATTCCTCTCCTCTACTTCTACTGTCGGCCATTTTTAATTTCACCTGTAGTGTGATGGACTTTTCTGTCACTAGATGGCAGTATCAGTGTCCACATAAATGGACATAAAGCCTCAGTTACAGATAATTAACAATTGTGGTAAATCCAAAATTTGACGTCCAGGCATGTGGACACCAGGTGTGAAGAGGTTCAGTAAAGGATCTGAATACTTCTTAACTTCAGTCAGTGTCGCTACACTAAGTAGGTTGAATGCAGATTTACAGTTTGGATATTTTAGTCGGAGTAGAAGGAGTTTAGATCTGTAAAACCCTCAGAAATCTGATTTTCCATGTTTAATATTTCATGATGTCCATAGTTTCTTCTGTGTTTGTGTTGTGTTCACTGTTGTCAACCATAAATGCCAGTTAGGACACATGAACACTGATAAAGGACGAGGATCACAGAGGACAAACTTTAACGGAGACAGTTTACACAAAACTTCATAAGGGCCCATTAATAATATCCATTTCTAGTAAGTATGAAACTTTAATCATGTGGCCTCATGAAATACCAGCCAAATAAATAAAGGAAAATCTGTCTCAAATGAGCTCTTATATGGCTTCCCAGCAAACAGACGCGTGTTATGTGTTTATGGCAGGGAAAAGTCCACCACGGCCATAAAGCCGAGCAGATAAGCTGAGAGATGAGAACACAAGACAGACAAGGATCAGTTCAGACGGGACGGACGGAGACATGGACCGGATTCATCTGCACTTTACCATGAGGACGTCCTTCAGCTTTCTCCTGCTGGTTCTGCTTCAGACGTCCACTGAGGCCCAGAGTGAGTACGGAAATGTGCAGATGGACCAGGGGCCTGTTCAACGACGCGTCTCCAAAATAGACCCCAGTCTGACTTTGCTGGGTCTCAATTATTTCAGTTCCATTAAGTAGATTCAGGACAGCTTATGCTCCGTTACTTATGCAACTTGTGTAGAAAAACTCGTTAAAATTTGCTTTACTGGACCGAATACTGGACTGGCTGTTAAACGACTGTAAGTTCAGATAAATAATAAACTAGAGGAACCAAACCAGAGGAAGAGTCCTGGGGCCTATTAAACAGGAAGTAGCTTGACGTTCCCAAGAATCAGTAATCTGATCTACATTACTCATTGCAATTGTGGTGTGTTGTCATCTTTTTCTTTTTTCTTTTTAATTTGGGACTTGGAAAGATTACCACCATATTTGCTCCAGGACATCTCTGGACCAAGACAGAAACAAGCTAGTTACTTTGCTTTATCTGGCCCTCAAAGTTTGGAACAGATTGTTATCCAGGAGAATTGGGTTTGTGTGTAGATGTACGTATATGATGTGTGATATTTCTTACAATGCTGCTCGGTATCAGGATCTGCAAAAACACTCATATGTCATTTTGACAAACACTTAAAGGTGCTACTGACTGATGGTCTATAATGTCCTTTTGCTTCGAGATCTTGCAGTAAAATTCATCACTTTCAATGTAACAGTGCAGGAAAGCTGCCACAACAGTTATACTTTAAAATAGGGGCTTTCCCTGTGGGTTTAGGGTATAATGAGGATTTTGAGCTGAAATTATCACGTCTTTCTGAGCATTTTTTAATGATATTTTGGTACATGCTTGGTCTGACTGAATGATTCTAACAAGCGGATGAAACTGATATGTGATCAATTTCTTCTTCTCTCCCAACAGTATGTTCTGCTCCTGTGAGTGTGATTATTTCAGAAGACACCAGAGTGGACACTCTTGTGGTAGAGATCACTGTCCAAGCAGGAGTCACCATGGATTTCATGCCCCCGCCACTAAACCCCAACAACCCATTTGACCTCGATGGAAACAGACTGATAGTTGCAAGGAAACTGGACTATGAGGTAACCTGGGACATGCCCAATTATCTCAACCAAATGACTTGAGAAAAGTATAAAAATAAGCATAAAATGTGTGTTTCTTGCAGACTGAAACGACTCATGAAGTGCAAATCACATGCACTAAAACCGAAAACAACGAAGAGGTAAAGCTGTCTTCATTATAACTTTAAATTCTTCACTTTGTGGTGTATTATTTCCCAAAGACTGGACTTAAAGAAGTTGTACATGGTGACTTTTTAGTTGTAGAAGTTAATGTAATGTGGATGTGTGATGAGGTTCTCTTGAAGATGTTTTAAAGGTTCCTGGGAAGGTTGTGTGGTCTCTATAGAGGTTTTTAAAATTGTTCTGGGGCATTAAAAGGATGGAAAGGTTCTTAATGAGATTCTACAGATGTTTGAAGAGCCAAAACCAAGGCTGAGTTGAAAAACCACTTGGGCCTTTTGGTGTTACTGGCTGTTTTTTTGTTTTTATTATTTGTTACTAACCCTAACCCAAACCTGAGGATTTGCCTGATGGCCAGTCCAGCTCTGTTCACACATGAAAACTGCAGGTCTCAAGTTGGGGATGTCCCTGTTTGTATCTTTGATTTATTCCATGTTCTCAGTATTTTTGTTATAAATAGTTTTAAACCATAATAATCAAAAGCAAAATCAGTACTTTAAACGAGGTGTGTGTGTCTTTTGTCTCCAGTTGGACCTCCTCATTATTGTATCTTTGACCAATGTGAATGATAACCCTCCAGTCTTTGATGTGAACCCATACCGTGTCATAATCCCTGAGGTAAGAGGCTAATAAATACCTCATATTTGTTTTATATTTATGGATTTTTTTCCCTTCCATGTGTTGACATCCAAGTTTTTTGTCTGAATTACAGTAAAAGTATATGGACATCATGCCCAAATGTTCCAACGTATTTATACCAGGATGCCACTGCAAATTACATTTATTTGTCATGGACTTACCTGGTTAAATAAAGGTTTTAAAAAGCAGCATTTTAATGCCCATCATTTTTTGTGATATGTAAAACACATATTTTGGCCATATAAGGTACAATGGTGAATTTGGGGTTGCTTCAGTGATAAATACTGTACATTAAAATGAATTTCACTGTAATAATATTCTTCACACTGACTGTTCTTGTCCCAGACAATTTCTGTAAATACACATGTGGGGACCTTCAGTGCCAGGGACCCCGATGGAGATCAAATCCAGTACACACTGACCCCTGAATCCGTAAGACCAAGTGTTTGTTTTTCTTTTATCTTCAACATTTCTGTCAAACCTTTTCTTGTTTCTTTTCCCCTGAATCTCCAGTATAAACATTGATTCAGGGTATGTATTGCCAGACTTCACACAAATACTGTCAATATGTGGAAGTTACTAACCGGAGAGGCTGCTCTAACAAGATCATTTTGACCTGTTTTTATTTTTCTGCAGAGCGGCTTCAAACTGAGGTCGTCCACCATCCCAGATGTCCTGACCACAACACTTTTTGACTACGATAAAGTCAATAATGTCGAGCTCACCTTAACTGCTCGGGTGAGTCATGAAAAGTGTCTTTAAGCTAACATTTTGACATATTGAATGAAACCAAAATACATTGTCTTTCACGTGTCATACTGTATGTTCAGGATATATAACTGAAACAAAGGTTATACTTTATTTCTCTTTTTTATTTTAAAGGACACTTTGTTCAGTACCAGCACCATCATCAATATCACGATAGAAGACGTGGACAACAGACCGCCGTGGTTTCAGCCCTGCACTACACATGTGATTGGGGGCGCTGTGGTCTGCAAGAACAACGGCTACACCGGCAGGGTTGTCTTAAACGAACAAGAGGTGAGACACTTTATCTTGACAATCCAGCGCCGATACTGAACGGTCAATAAGTATAGATGGACTGAAGTCTCAAACTAAAGATCTGGACAGCCTGAAACAAACTAGTTGGATAGATTCTTATAATTTGAAGTTTGACTGGAATTAATTTAAATTGTACCTCCTGTAATTTCCCAGTTTTTCTGGATCAATAAAGTACATCTATCTATCTATCTATCTATCTATCTATCTATCTATCTATCTATCTATCTATCTAT
>JAOWBC010000049.1:11261866-11277673 GCA_028566105.1 Hypoplectrus providencianus | reverse complement strand
ATATATATACAAATTCGTACAAACTGTTCAAACACACAGAGTTAACTATGAATCTGGCCCCACCCTTAAGATGGGCCATCTTGGATGTGGCTTGGCACAATTAGTGCTCTCAATTGGTAATTGCATCGCAAATCCATCTATTCAGTGCAAATGGAAACTCCTTAAGTGTTGTTTGTAAGGGGACTGTAAACAGTATGTCTCTGTAGACTAACTGTGTCTCAGTGTTTCATTTGCTGATCCACAGTGGACTGTATACAGTGTATCTTAACTTTGTTTGTCTCAACGTGTCTCATACTGACCCACAGAAGACAGAAAAAGAACAGTATTTCTCAGTGGACTATGTGTCTCTCATACGTCTGCCCTTCGACATTTTTCTCCTCATCATTAATTCATTCAGTCTGCCCGTCTTGCACACGCTCAATAAACATCTTTAGTGTTTCGACTCCTGCTGACAGAGAGAGGTAAAATGTCAAAAGCAGCTTGAAATCAGTGGAAAATCTATCACATTGCTTTACTTCACTGTGTGTCTAGGTGGTGACAGTTGGGGGGCAGGTCCATTAATTTACAGCAATAATCCCACTCACCTGAAAACAGAGGGCATGCTCAGCGAACTGCTCACCAAGTTTTATTTTTAGTCAGCACGAAGACAAGTGCTGGATCAAAATCCTGCTCAGACTGACCAAGTCAGCTGCAGGCGTGCAGCATCTGCAGTGTGTCCACTGGGATCTGAGCATGCCCAAACTTGTTGTTCTGCTCCTCAGAGGAAACCTGTATGCTCTCTGCTCTTACACAACACCATACTACTGCTCAGAGAGCCACCGTTGCTTACTGTTAAGGTAATTCCTGTGTGGGTTAGGGTTAAGGTTAGGTTAACCCTAACCCTCATACCTTGCCTTTATTACTACATTACCTTTTGCTTTTGAACAGAGAAGGGAAAGTCAATTGACATATTAAGGCAAAAGCAGTGGGAGTAAGAAGGGCAGTCAAAAGGGAGCACTGGTTGTTTGGGCCTTGAGTTAAAAAATAAATGCATTTTCTCCTTACTTCACCTTTAAATGTCAGTTGTTCAAGTTTTACAGTTATCTGTTCAGCAAGCTTGGTGGTTGCAGTTCCAGCTGAAGAACAGAGTGACAATTAGGTACACCTGTGAAACTGCTATGGTTACAATGACCTGCTGAATTCAAACAAAGAAAAAAATTAAATGGACTTCGCATGTGCCATTATGCTTGTTGCCAGAAGGGCTGGTCTCAGTATTTTAAAAGCTACATTTTGAACTGTCTGTAAACTGTCCCTCTTTCACTGTGGTGGCTGAGTTGACAATGGCTGGCTAAGCTGCCTTTAACACAGCACTGATAGCAGTAATTAACTGAAATTTACTGATTTATGCACTCATCAAGTGCAGTCAGCCATATACAAAGTTTCAATCAAGTCTTATTATTTGTGTACACAGTGGATCATTTGAGAATAAAGTGTTTTCTTTATCATTATTTTGAATAGAGCTGAAACTTGAGACCAATGTCAACTAGGGAACTCATTGATGTGTGTCATATATTTGTCAAAAGATTGCCTCATTACTGTTTCATTTTTTCTTCCCATAGCCTATCTGAAGTCTGTTTTCAAGTTTTAGAATGCTTTTTAATGGGTGATCTTTTGGGTGATGTCAAAACAATGGAGGGTTCAACACCTTGGGGAGTTATGATATAACATTACTGGGCCAGAGCCCATGTGGTGTGCAATAAAATACAAAGAAAGGACAAATCAGATCTGAAGCAGTTTTTCAGCCCATCACATGATAATGGATCTTTCTGAACTAACAATGTCTTAAAGTCCTGGTAAAGTTAAAATTAAGGATTTGAAGGAGAACATGTAAAAACATATGGGATTACACCATTAAACCTTTCTCCATTTTTGTGGTGTTTGGCATGTCTAGAACCATCTAGACTCAATGATACACTGGAGCTTCCATATCATAACTACACACATAACACTAGACAGGTTTCTTTACCAATGGTGGCTAATGTTGATACACTTACTGATAAAGGTTGCTGAGGCTAATGTCAACTTGTGTCAGCAGTCATAGGACAGAAGGGTTTGTCTGAAGTTATATCCAACATACATTTAATCTGGCACATTCTATAAACCCAAATAAACCTTTATGCCCATGCCAAAGACAATTAGTCGGGGTGTAAACATGAACTAATACTCAGTACCTTGGTCACAGTTCTTTTTAATTACACCCAAACAGTCCCTAAAATGTGTGTCTCAAAACATCTGAGGCAAGAAATAGGATCAAAGAGGGCAAGTCTGATGCTGTTTTGTGTTTCCTTTTGCAGGTTTAGATGGAAACTCAGAAGACATATTAAGAAGGCAACAGGTGTTTGGACAGAATGTTATTCCCCCTAAAAAGCCAAAAACCTTTCTGCAGTTAGTGTGGGAAGCCCTGCAGGATGTCACGCTCATCATCCTGGAGGTGGCAGCCATCGTTTCACTAGGCCTTTCTTTCTACAGACCGCCAGATGGTGACAGAAATCGTGAGTTTGTAATTTTTGAACTGTTTAAAATAAATAAATGAAGCTTGCATCTTCAGATACAGATCTTTCCATTACTTTTATGTGAACCTGTCTGTAGTCCCTAAACTGTTTGTTTACAGGGACACTGGTGATATGTGAGCAGAGCTGTTGAATGATAAAACAGCCAAAATTCATAAAATGCTCTTTTGTTGTCCTGTCTTCAGGCTTAAGTCAGTCAGGGGACAGCCTGTACTACACATACTTATAATAACTTGTTCATAAAGTTCTTGTTGATACAGGGATCTGCACATTTCATGTTGACTCATTTAAATGACACAATCATAACTTCATCTCTGATTCTCACTGTAAGCAGAGACTTCACTTACCAGCACTGATCATACACATCACTTATAAACCAATAAGTACACTGTAATATTATAGTAATATAAATTCAAAGTAAAGCAAGTTTCTTCTGTACAGGACTGTCTAAGCCTAGTTCCTATCAGGTTAAAGTGTCTAAGTTTTGAAAGATGCAGGGTAACACATGTTAACTAAAGTTCTGTTCTGTGTTGTCTCTGTTTAGACTGTGGCAAAGCAGCTGGAGGAGTGGAGGAGGATGGGGAGGCAGAAGCAGGGTGGATTGAAGGCGCTGCCATCCTGCTGTCGGTGGTGTGTGTGGTCCTAGTGACAGCCTTTAATGACTGGAGCAAAGAGAAGCAATTCCGCGGCCTCCAGGGCCGCATCGAGCAGGAGCAGAAGTTTACTGTTGTCCGACAAGGGCAGGTGATCCAGATCAAAGTTTCCGAGATCGTCGTCGGAGACATCGCTCAAGTTAAATATGGTGAGAGAACAAACATAATCCAAACACACTACTTCACTGCTAGAGACTGACATATGTCTGTAGAGGATCAAAACTGGTCAGGTATCCAAAGTTTGCATCAAATGTTTAAATACATGATCTTGTTGATAAATTCTCTGATTAATAGCCAACGTTGGCATTTTTGCACAGAGGTCAGGACAGAAGAGTCACTGCCAAATAAAGAACTCCCTTATTGCACTCTAGCTTTTAGATGATTTTTAGTGTTTTGGAAGATCATTTAAAAATTTAGCAAAACTTCAACAGGTGGCTAAACTGATGCTGTTAGGAGGTTCTGTGTAACAAACCACCGGAGAAGCAGTCATTGGAAACTATTTTGTAAAAGGGCAGACACTTTCAAAAGGTGATTAGAACAACCATCTGTCTGTGATGGTCACACACTGTCATTGCTGAAACAACTTGTGAGGGGAGCAAAACTCCTCCTTCCTTTTGATGAATAAATACTGTTCAGTTTTTATAAAATACTTAAAGTTATTGTGGAATCTTTGCTCCACTCATTAGGATATACCGTTGTTGTTTCTCTCTGTGTCATAAAGCAAACACATAGCCACTAGCTTCTCTCAGGAAACTCTCAGCCAGAAACTCCAGGTGCACCTCAAATGCATTACTTGGAACCTGGGAAGATGGACTTGCAATTGCATGATCCTGCAAATCTCGTTTGATCTTTAAATTGTGCAATTAAAAGATTTCAGCTCTCATGCAAGTTAAACAGTTGGCCAAAATAGCTGGAGTTACAGATATCAACACATGAACTTAGGCTTTATATTATTGGGCACTATTGTCAACAATTTGCAGTTTAGTGAAGCATAAATTAGTCTCATGTTCAAAATGACGAAAAGTGATGTTGAAGCAGTTTCTCTCTGTCCAGATCTTGACAACACTATTTCAAAGCTTACAGATTTTCCAGCCCTTTCCTGCTCCTTTTTCTCCTCCAGTCATCATGTGGGAGACATGATATAATGATGATATAATATATATTAACCTGATGAGCTGTTATTACAGTATACTTCTGTTTGTTGGTGTTTCAGGTGACCATCTCCCTGCTGACGGTGTTCTTATTCAGGGCAATGACTTGAAGATTGATGAAAGTCCTCTTACCGGAGAATCAGATCATGTCAAGAAAAGTGTTGACAAAGACCCCATGTTGCTGTCAGGTGCTTCACTTTTTATATCTAAATACAGTAACAACATGAAAGAAGACCATGACAAAACTGTGTCACCCAATATCACAAATCAGAAATTAGCCTCTAGGCTTTACAATTTGTACAGTATATGACAACCTCTGCCTTATTAGACCCTGGTTCCAGATAAAGAAAATGGATTGGCATACCATTGATGTTTTGTGTACAGAATAAACCACCACAATTAAACGATAATAAAATCAATCCATATGACAAAATACCGTTTTTCGAAGACATCATTATTCACCAGAACCGCCTGTGTATCTAATCAGATAAAAACTTTGACTAAGGTAAAACTCTCTCTTAGGTACCCATGTGATGGAGGGATCTGGCAAGATGCTGGTCACAGCTGTAGGTGAACACTCTCTGGCTGGACGGATCCACAAGCTGCTAAATGAAGAAGGTGAAGGTGCTGAGAAGGAAAACAGTGAGAAGGAGAAGAAAGGGGAGCGAAAAAAGAAAGACAAGAAAAGTAAGTTCAGAATATATGGGGGGCTGCAAATTGAGATAGATATCAATGCAATGCAATACATTGAGTTATTATTTCATTTTTTCAATGTTTGACACTAGAAATCTGATTAATGCAAATTTCTGTAAATTAAGGTTAGGGTTATGCACTCATCCCTTTCATTCTTCAATCTATTAAACATCCCTTTGTTCTCAGTTTGGTACAATTGTATTTTTATTCAGGGTCAGGTTTTCATGTATTATATGTTTTCATGTGTATAATTAACTGATGTGTATTGATTTTTTTTCTCAACAGGTAAAAAAGAAGACAAAGGAAAGAAAGGTGAGCAGCAACCCATAGCTTCAGTTCTGTAATTTGCCATGTATGACTCCCTCCAAACAGAACCTGTTGAATTTAGTTATTGTAATTACTAGAGACAAGAATGACAGAAATTGAAATTGAAATTGAGCCTGACTTTCCAGACTTTGGTGTACAGCTCTTAAGTTTTTAATATTTTACAGCCGATAATTAACTGCTTGCATTTACATTTTGCAAAGATAATGCCTACTTGAAAATTGTCTTTGCAATTCTGGTTATCAGAGCTGCTGATGTCAACAAAATTTCTGATGCAAATGAAAAAAATAATAATAATACTATAGGGTTGAGCAATGTCTATTGAAACATTGGGGATCATCTTATTGGATGCTCTTTTAAGGGTACTATTATTTTTACTAATCAAATTGTTATATTGTTCAAATATGAAAACTATGAAATGTTGTCCCTTTCTTTGATGTTTGCTCATTTTGTATTTATTTTATTTTATTTTATTTATTTTTTTTGGCACATGATTGTTGTTGCTTTCTAGTTTCTGTTAAGTCAATACATGATGGGGTCCATGTAACGTGGAACAATTCAATCAATCAACAAAGAAAGCTATATTGGCTTACAAGAAATAGTTCTGACCAGACCAGTCAAACATTGTGCTTGAGATCAGGGTTATGAGATGGACCTAAAGTGTCAGTCATGGATTCACACTCCTGGTTCCCCCTGCTCATGTTTCCTGGTCCCTGGCAGATCTTCCTGGATCCCTGTGGTCAAACACGGTGCAGTGTAGGTCCCTTTGGTCTGGGCAGCAGCAGCAGGTGCTTCTGACTCTGTTGATGGTGATTAGGACCAAGCAGATTAACAGCCTTAAGCTCGGCAGCTGCTTTCTTCTCTTGCCTGCTGCTGCAGCCTGCCTGTCTACTAATAACCTCATTACTGAGCTGGGATCAGGATGCTCACACAACACACACACACACATAGATACCCTAACTCATGTCACAGCGTTACAGTGTCAGTTGACTCACTTGAGGTTTTGTAGTCTGATTAGGTAGTTCAGTGATTAGTAGTAACTTAGCTTTGAGGTTTGCTTCTGCCTCTTTTGAGAAAATTACCTAAACACCATCTACCTGTTAACACAACATCATGACCCCACCTGTCTCGGATCAGCCTGCCTTAAATTTTAACCTACTGCTTAACTATTGTTTGATGTTGCTGTGTTCTGTGGTAAATGCAATTTTTTTTTAAACAGAATTTTCCTACTAATTTTGCCTGTTTCTTTCAGGGTTACCACACAATACAAAACATAGAAACACAGAAAATCTGTTTTCTAGGCAAACAAATAGAATGTTTTATACATTTTCTTTAATACAAATAGCTGTTGTACTTTCCAAATAACATAATGATGCACATAATTATCATGATTTCATAGTTATAAAAATGAATAGGTTAATTCAATTATGATTTGAGAATGTTGGTAGACCCTGATTGATAAAATTGGCTTGGCTTAATTAGAAGTACCCGCTGCAGTATTTTTTTATGTCTGAATACCAAATACCATACTGACCTATAGTGTCCTGTTATAGGAAAAAAGAAGGACAAGCATGATGCCACCATGGAGATGGAGCCACTCAACGATGACGGAGAGCCAGAGAAAAAGAAAAACCTACCAAAGAAGGAGAAGTCAGTCCTTCAAGGGAAGCTGACCAAACTGGCTGTCCAGATCGGCAAAGCAGGTACAGACAGAATCTGATTAATTGAAACAATGGTGTAGATATCAGCAGATGCCTAAAAACCACCTCACCGCTGGTTAGGATGTACATATTGTAGTGTGTCATCCACATTGAACCATCCCACTTGAATTCCATTATAAAGATCTACATCTGGTCTTCTCATACAGATAACAATGATGAGAAACTTCATCACAGCATCAAAGTTTTAAATCTGTGGCACTGAGATAATACATTTTTAGACATTTCACTCTGTCCGAGGATTTGTCCTTCTCAGTGGACAATTCCTTATGAATCACTCTCAAACATGTTTTAATCTAAGCTTAACCATTAATTGAAGGCAAGAACACTCCCTGCTCTTCACACCACTTCTCTTTCACCTGTTGTGCTCATGATCAGCCTTGCAACTGAACTTATTTTGTGTGTGTCTTCAGGTCTGTTCATGTCGATTCTCACCGTCCTCATCCTAATCACGCGCTTCCTGATTGATACCTTCTGGATTCAGGGGGTCCCCTGGGCCAAGGAGTGTTTGCCCATCTACGTGCAGTTCATGGTCAAGTTCTTCATCATCGGTGTCACGGTGCTAGTGGTGGCTGTGCCTGAAGGTCTCCCTTTGGCTGTCACCATCTCTCTGGCCTACTCAGTAAAGGTCTGTTTGTATAAACAAACAACAGAGCAGAGATTGCCTCCATACAGATCTCGCTCTTATTTCCAAATCCACTAACACAGACACTAGTAACGTTCGGAAAGTTGTGTAACGCAACTTTAAAGATGATTGAATCTGCTCTTTTAATTCGTGGAATATTATTTGAAAAGGCAAATATTGCCAGAAGAAATTTAAGTAATAAAAAAAGTTTTAGTGAAACATTGAAGTTGCTGTAGTTTCTGTATGTCACATATATCTTGAAAACCGTTGTAACCTTTATTTAATATTATTTTTTGCACTCAGTGGGTGTACTGCCTCAGGTAACATTCCTTTCCTCGTTTTTCAGAAAATGATGAAAGACAACAACCTGGTCCGCCACCTGGATGCCTGTGAGACAATGGGCAACGCCACAGCCATCTGCTCTGACAAGACAGGCACACTAACTATGAACCGCATGACGGTTGTGCAGACCTACATTGCCGGAAACTACTACAAAAAGTTGCCGAAACCGGACCAGATCCCTCCAACGATCTTGGATCTGCTTGTCATGGGCATTGGTGTCAACTGCGCCTACACCACCAAGATTATGGTGAGCTGTAAAAATAGCCATCCATTCAGGAGGCACTTCGAGTTAAGCATTTGGCTGATGGAGCAGCTTGATTTGGAGAGCTGCCACAGTGGCTCAGGCCTCATTTGATCCAATGCACAGATCAGTGCACAAACAAGCATGATACCAACAGGTTCAGCTCTCAGAAGGCACCGTTTGGTCTCTTTACTGCTGAGACTGTAACAAGAGTATTTTTTTTTCATTATTAAATTAGTCTGAAGATAATTTTTTTGGATTCATTTATTAACAGTAAATCCCAACCTGATGTTGGGCTCCACAGTGTTGACCCGTGTTGACCAGATTTATGGGTTTCGTGAACGCCTTTCTCTGAGTAAGAGAAGATCATCCATTTCTAAAGGAATAAAAGAAAAACTAAACAAATAAATGAAAACAAAAAAGCTACAACAAATCTCGTGGAGTTTACTAAATCAATACAGACATTTCACAGGACACAAAAGTGTGTTAGGGCTGGACAGGTTTGTACTCTGGCATGTGGTTTGTTGTTTGGTCAATTTAACTTACTTATTTTTGAATACTTTGTTATTTAAAACTCAATATTGTTTACTTAGTTAAACTTAAATTTGTGTTTTGATATAACATTGTTTCTGGTGCTGCTGCTTGCAGCCTCCAGAGAAGGAGGGTGGGCTGCCTCGCCAGGTGGGAAACAAGACTGAATGTGCCTTACTGGGGTTCTCCCTTGACCTTCACCGAGACTACCAGACCATCCGCAACGACATACCAGAAGAGAAACTGTTCAAGGTCTACACCTTCAACTCGGTGAGGAAGTCCATGAGTACTGTGCTGAAGAATTATGATGGCAGCTACCGAATGTTCTGCAAAGGGGCCTCTGAGATCCTGCTCAAGAAGTAGGTGTACTATTGCTGCAGTTCACACAGCTCTGCGCTCAGTTAGATGGAGATTACATGACTTATTCCGGTGGTCACAGGTGCTGTACGATAATGGAAGCCGGCAAGATCAGACCCTTCAAACCCAGAGACCGAGACAACCTGGTAAAAAAGGTTATTGAGCCAATGGCATCAGAGGGCCTTAGGACCATCTGCCTTGCCTACAAAGACTTTCCAGCCACTGACGGAGAGCCTGACTGGGAAGATGAGGCCCACATTCTCACTGCCCTCACCTGCATTGCTGTGGTTGGCATTGAGGACCCTGTACGACCCGAGGTAAATCAGCCCTTTACAGAGGGACACTCAGGGCAACCTTAACTAAAAAGTACACACAGTGCTTGTCACTAGTCAAAAGGCTTTTAAAGGGAAGCTCCGCTAAACAATATGCCTGTCCTTAAGATTCTGTCGTTTTTGATATGAAGGTACCTGTGAGATTTTTTTCTTGTGTTTGTTTTTTTTTCACAAACTCAGAGTAAGGAACTAGTCTGACTAGTATCTGTGCTGATATTTGGAATAACTTGGTAAAAGATAAAACATTTTTCCTCTGCTATTCACTTCAGGTACCAGAGGCCATCAGAAAGTGCCAGCGAGCCGGGATCACTGTCCGGATGGTGACTGGAGACAACATCAACACTGCCAGATCCATCGCCGCCAAATGTGGTATCCTGCAACCTGGAGAAGACTTTCTTTGCATGGAAGGCAAAGAGTTCAATAGACGGATTCGAAATGAGCTAGGAGAGGTCAGACAAATACGAACTGGACTGTTTTAGGACACCTGAGCAAAACTTAAATCTGCTCAACTGATTAAAACCTTTCATTGTAACAGTCACTTTATATTTATGTTTTCTCTATCTGTGCAGATTGAGCAAGAACGTATTGATAAGATTTGGCCAAAGCTGAGGGTCCTCGCCAGATCATCTCCAACGGACAAGCACACTCTGGTTAAAGGTAAGACACAATTCTACCAGGTCGTAAGGAGGATAGTAAGACCTTAAGGTTAGAGAGACAGGGAGCTTAAGACTGGTAACGGAAAATTATTCTGTACAGTAAAATATATATGAGGAAGATCTGAGAGATTAAAAGAAATGTGTGCTTGTACAGATGAAAACACAATATACCCCAATATAAAGTTATAACAAGGGGTTTAAAGACAGGCGTCTCACAGCTGTGTGTCTGTTTTCATCTCAGGTATCATCGACAGCACAGTGCTGGAGCAGAGACAGGTTGTCGCAGTAACAGGAGATGGAACAAACGACGGCCCAGCCCTCAAGAAAGCAGATGTTGGCTTCGCCATGGTAAAGATAGTCGCTGTCAACCAGCTGCTGCTTCTAACTAACTTTGTAGCATTTACTGCAGTAAATTAGTGCTTGACTAAACAGTACATGTGTAAAAAATTATAATCATTTTTGACCAATGAGCTTGTTCATATAAGCCACATTTTCAAATTGAAACAAATTTGTGCTGTACTTCCAAACCCACTAAAATTGCCCTCTACCTAAGACTACCTCAGACTTAAGACTTTTTCTGATGTGTTTTATGTTTCCTTCATGTTTTGATCCATAGCCAGAAAAACCAAGAGACAGTTTAGTTGCACTAAAAATAACTTGAATCACCAAGTCCAAACCCAACCCATATCACAACTTATTTTGAAAAGATTTGTTTGAATCTAGCCGAAGCATCGATCCCTGTATCTACCCCCCTGTGGACCAGTGCAAGGCTAAACCTAGTACTGATAGCCAAGTTTTTTATGTTTACGTTGAACTATGTGTTGTGTCCTGCAGGGCATTGCAGGGACAGATGTTGCAAAGGAGGCTTCTGACATCATCCTGACAGACGATAACTTCAGCAGCATTGTGAAGGCTGTGATGTGGGGCAGGAATGTCTACGACAGCATCTCTAAGTTCCTACAGTTCCAACTCACTGTCAATGTGGTCGCTGTCATCGTCGCCTTTACTGGAGCTTGCATCACCCAGGTCAGAGGCACCTGTAACTGCTGATAACAAACAGCAGCTTTCATTGCTATCATCTTCTTATTGGTCTTGATGTGGATGGATGCTAGTTTTCAGCCCAACAGTCATCTGGGGCCTGTTGGAATAAAACTGATTTATGCTCAAGTTAATCAGATAAGAATTATATTATTCAGTTTTTTAAAACTAATGTATTCAGTTCAAAACAATGATGCCCCCTTTTTTCCCCCACACACACAGTAAATAATGAGAGTCATGTGATGGTAAATGACATCAGGCCATTCTGATTGTAACATTATAAGCTAATTATTCATTTTTGGAGTGTTTCTCTGCTGGAACACTGACAGGAAATCTTTGTGTGTGTTTCCAGGACTCTCCTCTGAAAGCTGTGCAGATGTTGTGGGTCAACCTCATCATGGACACCTTTGCTTCCCTGGCTCTCGCCACCGAGCCGCCAACTGAGTCACTGCTGCTCAGGAATCCATACGGCCGCACCAAGCCGCTTATTTCCCGCACCATGATGAAGAACATCCTGGGACACTGTGTTTACCAGCTGTCAATAATCTTCACCCTGCTCTTTGCTGGTCAGTGAATGCACCACAGCTTCACAATCTGAAACAGGCTCATTTAGGAACCTCCAAGCCGTTAAAAAAGAACCGAAAAAATAATAAATATAACCAAATAACAGTTAAATCTAATAAATTAATTATACAATAAAAAAGTATATAATATCAATGTATGACATATTAGTTAAACAGATGATTTCTGCTCAGTAGACTTTGATGGTGCCTTTTAACAGGTGAGCAGCTGTTTGACATTGACAGCGGCAGGAACGCTCCTCTCCACGCCCCGCCCTCTGAGCACTACACCATCGTGTTCAACACCTTCGTCCTGATGCAGATTTTCAACGAGCTTAATGCGCGCAAGATCCACGGCGAGAGGAACGTGTTTGAGGGTGTTTTTAACAACCCCATCTTCTGCTCCATCATCCTGGGAACCTTTGTCGTACAGGTAACCTGTACCCTGGTCAGGTTCACAGTGTGAAGTGATAAAAGCTTCCCTGTATGATGCCGTGTGTCTTTTTCCTCCTGTAGGTTGTCATCGTGCAGTTTGGTGGGAAACCATTCAGCTGCGTGCCCCTCAACATCGAGCAGTGGCTATGGTGTGTTTTCCTGGGTCTCGGAAGCCTCCTGTGGGGACAGGTCAGAAACTTTTCGTCATTTTTTTCATAGAAAACAGGAAATAATGGGAGATGGGAATGACAAGGTTTCTAGCCAGACTTAAACTGGGGACATTGTAAATACATGGACAGCCTCTTTAAACCCACATTAGTTACCAGGCCACAAAAAAAATGTATTATAATGTGCAGCAGTGACTCTGAACTCAGTGTGCATCCTTCTTCAACACTCCCTGTAAAAAGGTGCTGGTTTTAGTTTGGAACCCTTTGATGAAGCTTGACACATTTCCAGAGATTTGACACAAAGAGACTTTAATACTCCACAGTTCCTCCCTTTCCTAAAAGGTTACCAAGGGGTGAAGGAAATGTGTCTGACTCCAGTTTAATGTTTGTGTCATCCCACCCTTAGCTGGTGTCCAGTATCCCCACTAGCTGGCTAAAGTTCCTGAAGACAGCGGGTCATGGCACAAAGCAGGAGGAGATCCCTGAGGAGGAGCTGGAGGAGATGGACGACCTAGACGAGATTGACCACGCTGAGATGGAGCTGAAGAGAGGCCAGGTGCTCTGGTGCCGCGGCCTCAACCGCATCTCAACACAGGTATGGATAAAACATTTCCTCCTGGGTCCTCTTCTCTAAGTGTCCGCTCTGACCAAGTGTTTTCCCTTCAGCTGATGAGATTCAGCAGTTGTGACTTAAGTCCTGAGCATCCTGCAGCTATCTATAGTTTTATCAAAAATCATTTCAAATGTTTGTTTCCAATCAAACACAAGTGAACACAGAGATGAAATATATATATATATATTTCATAAACTACTGCAGCTACATTGATTTAACCAAACAGACAATTTTCTGTCTGCACTCTTTGTTTTCATGTTACTAAAACACTGTTTGAGGCTGTGATCCAATTACGGTGCATTCACATTGCATATTTTAAAAGAAGTAATTTCCAGAGGTAATCAAGACAAAAAAGTTGAAATAAGCATATCAACATTGTATACAGGTGGTTGGTTAAAGCTGCAAGTTACCGGAATTAGCTTATTTAGATATTAAATATTTATATGACTTTAGTTTGCATTTATTTATTAGAAAAATTAAGGAAAGGTGCTTCTCTCATGTTCATTTGTATCAGAGATTTTATTACATCTCTTAAGAATTTCCCTTTAACATTGACAGTTTTTCTTTGTCTTTCAGTTGCGTGTAGTGAAAGCCTTCAGAGACACCGTGTCCCCCTATGAAGGTGTGGAGAAGCCAGAGTCTCGCAGCTCCATCCACAGCTTTTTGAGCCACCCTGAGTTCCGGATCGAGGACTCTGTGCCTCAGATCCCCATGATCGATGAGGCCGACTGCGAGGACGAAGCGCCGACCAAAAGAAACTCTGTCATCATTCCACCACCACTGACTGGGCTGTCCAACCTGCCCACGGTCCCGTCCTCACCCAACCAGAATAACAATGCCATGGACCGCATGATCCCACATCCTGTTCTGATCCCGCCCAACTCAGCGGGGCTGCCGCCGTGTCCGGGGAGCCCCCTGCACAGCCTGGAAACCTCACTCTGAGGCTCCGAGCGCAGACTCTGCACTTGCTCGTGTTGTGGTGGTCTGTTCCTCCTGTGTTTGATACAAAAAAGTTCTGGTTCTTCTGAGAGAAGGAAGAAAAAACATTTTTAAAACAGACTCACCAGATAGGTTCTCATCAAGAGTTCACCTGCTGGTTTTTAGAATCCAGGATCATAAATGTTTCCAGGTGTTTGTGGTTGTGTACTGACCGAGCGGCAGTGCAGGTTCACAAAGACTGTTCCCTTTGTTATTTTAATAGACATGAACTCTCTCGGTTGTTTAGGAGAAGTGTTTGTAAGTGAATTGATAAATAATCAGTTTGTAATCTGTAAATACTGATGTTGGTGTTTAGATGTAGTTGATTCTCATTTTAATCTCAATTATTTTGGTTGTCAACACGCTGATGCACTGATGTGAGCTGACGTTACGAGTTCAGGTTAGTTTTGTTACAAGTTCAGGTTAGTTATGTGTCAAGGTAAAACTTAAAGGATGTGTGACTGAAAAAAATCAGTCAGTCAGCGTTATTAAGGGGGTTTTCTTAAAGAAACGTGTTTGTAGATTGTAATATTTTAGTAAATGTCTTAAGTTTGATTTTCTTGTAGCACTTTTGTAAAAAAATGGTTTTAGACTGTCATTTTTGAAGATGTAAGTTATTAAAAGTTAAAAAAACAAAAATATGAGAGCAGGATGTTTGTAATACAGCTTCACCTGACACGTTTGCTCCTCACCTACCTGCTGAAGCCCCGCCCCCTTCATCGTAAGGGCGTGACATCAGGATCCTTCCCGAGCCGGGATGTTGGAGGCTGACAGCTGGTGCCTGCTCAGGATCTCTTCGGTTGCTTCCTGAGAAAGTTGATGGGGCAAACCAGTAGCAAGTGTTGATGAAATCACATTTTTATTTATAAATTATATTTCCAGTGCAACTGGGGACAGTCAAAGAATTTACTATCCTCAGGTTCTGTGGTTAGCAGATTTCATGGCATGTGTTGTACCCTGGTTTTATGACACTATCCACCACTGTGGCTTGTCCTCCTCCTTGATCATACCAGGACAGGAAGGCTGCAGGGCACAAACAGCAGATGTGTAAAATCACTGACAATATCACAAAGTATTAAGCGACACACTGAACTTATACTATCTATAAGAATTATTAACAAAGATTTCTAACTAAGAGTGAAAGAGGACAGTGATGGTGGTATTGACTCACATTTAAACATCCAACAAAGCTGTTTTATCAATTACTCATGACATGTCATAAAATTTTATATAATCATTTCAATCATCTAATCATGACGCTTTGACTATATATAAAGTACTTATTCATATTTTAAGCAGGAACATCCTTATTTGTATTACAAAGGAGGGATTTTTGCATCTTTACAATAACAGTCATCATTATTCTTTATAACGATTAAAACAATAATACAAAACATTGCACATAAAGTGTACATTCATAAGGATGAGCATCATCATGACGTTAATGTTAAAATTAAAGAGGATAAAAACAGCAAAATATAGCTAAAGGCTTAATTGGAATGGTAGGTTTTTAAAACATTTTAAATGTTTCACTTTATGGGAACATTTCTTATTGTTTATGATGGACAAATTCAGATAATGTCTTAAATTCGATCGTCAATGATTCAAACTATTAGTGAGATTTCGAGAATGTGGCTTTCTGCTTGTTAAATAAACAGTTTGCTGAACTTTCTGGATTTTGTTTTCAAAGTGTAATATTACATCCTCAGCTTCCAACGTAACTGGACGATGTCTGATTCATTGTGGAGTCAGGACGGAAAGCCTGTGAGGTAACCACGGCCTGACGGGAAACAACAGCTCCCCCTGGTGGCTGTGTGGTGGTGATGTTTTATTCGATCGTATTA
>JAOWBC010000049.1:11182799-11194246 GCA_028566105.1 Hypoplectrus providencianus | reverse complement strand
ATTTCTTTTTGTCAATATTTACTGAATTTTCTGTCTCTGTATTGCTTCTGTTACTCTATTACACACACACACACACACTTTTTCTCAGTTTATATGCTCACAGTCAGCGTTCAGCATCAAGAGCTATCTCAGGACTCACACACACACACACAAACCATCAATCTTCTCGATCTGTGCTCCTTCAGTGTGTGTGTGTGTGTGTGTGTGTCTCTAACTCCATGTCCTTGTTTGGCGAGGCGTCTTCCTGTCGTCTCCTCTTTGTCTCTCACTCTCTGGGCTCTTTGTCCTTTTCCCGCCTCCACAGTTTATTTAAAATGTCTCAGTGATTAAATATTCCTCCCTCACCAACCTGCTGCTGATCGAAGTGAATCACGGCCTCTTTAAATAAAAACGCTGCTGACTCTGTGGGAGGAGGATCAAACACGCATCGCTTTGATAAATTCCTTCACTGAAAGATTTTATCAATCAGAAAACCTTCGTCTCTCTGATGGTTTTATTATTTATTTACCTTTTATGTGAAACGTTCATCTCCATATTTTAGTTACATGAACTGTTTCATGCTGATTTGCTGATTTATTATAGGAGCAAATATTCAACCAGGGCTGCTGGAGATCATCTTCACAGAAAATATTACATTTTCCTATGATTATTATTTTCATTTAATTTATTTATGTACATCAATGTTCTGTATGTTGTCGTGAGATGTGTATAAAACTAGATGAGTTGTTTTTATCCATTTTTTTATAATTGTGATAGCTGTTTGGTATTGAGTTGTTAAATATTCAGATATAATATTGATATTAAATTGGGATAATTTATATATTGTTCAGAAAAGTAAATATGTAAATATGCATCTAGAAAACATTTTCAACATTCAAAACGTTTTTTTCTGGTTTATTATGATCATCATTATTCGTCATAAGGTTTTTTTTTTTTAAACGTTGTCATTAAAGATTTATTCAGAAATTAAGTTTTTTATATTGACTTTAATTTTTTTCCGATTTTTGGGTTAAATCTTGAACTAAAAATTAACTAAAGCCAAACGTAGTAAAAAGAAGAACATTAACCTCTAAATGTAGTGGAGAAGAAACATAAAGTTCACAACAAACATCAAATGGAAATACTCAAGTAATCATACTCAATTAAATGTACTTTACTTGAGTCATTACTTCGTTGTGCACTTTGGCCTTGCAGTAGTTGAAAAACCTGCTTTTACCATTTATGTTGATTAATTTTTCGGGTGTTTTAGTTTTTCCATCTCTCACCACCTTTTATGGTCGCAGCGTTCGGCCTGGGAGCAGCTGTGTCCTGCAGGCAGGTGTGTGTTGGTCGGGTGTGTTTTGGTCGGTTGGATCAGTGCGAGCGCTCATCTGGTGGCAGTGATTCAGGGCAGGTTTTTGGGGTTTTTTTATTAATTTTTTTTGGCCTTTTAGCTTTATTTGTAGAGACAGTGATAGAGTGAAAGGGGGTGACAGAGGGGGAGACATGCGGTAAAGGACCATGGGTCGGGTTCGAACCCGGGTCAGCCGCGGCGAGGACCGAGCCTCTGTGGTACGCGCTCCACCAGTTGAGCTCCTGGGACGCCGCCATGGGCAGGTTTTAACCAGGCTGATGGAGCGATCTGTGCTCCACTTGTGATGCTGCTTTCTGCGTGTCTGATACAGATTTTATTTCCTGCAAATCTAAATATCAGCCGTCTCTGAGTGCAGAAGAAAGTCCGTGTTTAGATTTTATTTTTCACCGACACTTAGGCGCAGATTTGTGTGAAACTGGATGAGCAGCCAGCTGTCAGCCGGGTGATAAGTTGACTATTTATTGCAGTTTTCTGTGTTTGCCGGCTCCCATTATGCCGTGTTCATGTGCTGTTTGGAGAGCTCGCCATCGTGGGCTGCGATTTATCTGCTGAGCGTCGCTCTGTTTACATTCTCCTGGAAGTCAAAGCCAGAAGATGGATGATAAACATTAGAGGCTGCAGCTGCGCCGCTCAGGAATGTTTCAGCCGTGGTGGCGGTTTGCAGCCAGTCGAGGCTCGTGAAGTGGAATTAACCACAAATTAACCCTCCTGTTATGTTGCAGGTCAAATTGGCTCATTTTGAATTAAAAAAAAGCCTTAAAACAGCAGTTAAAAGTATTTAAAAGCCCTGGAGGCTCTTGGACTCATCTTTGATAATGCAATAAGATGTCTGGTGTTCATTTATCAACATCACTCTGGTTTCATTTTAAAATGTCATGTCAAACTTTTGTATTATATAAAAAAGTTTGTTCAATGTACATGTTAAAAAAGCTGCGTTTTTTTATGAATATGAGTGAATTATCCTCATTAAACCACAATCTGTGAGAGGTAAAGAACACCTCTGCTCTATTTTTTTATTTTAATGTTTAGTTTGAGAGTTAAAATTGGTTATAAAAGGTGTTTATCTGGAATTTTAATCCTTTTGGATCATTAAACATGCCTCAGGTCAACCTGACCCATAAACATGCTTCCTAACAAACAAACACAACTGGATAAAATAAAACATTTAAATAAAATAACAACTCTTCCTCTCTTCCTTTCAGCATAGCACATTCAATGAGGCTAATTATTACTGTTGTTGATGCAGGACTCCTGTATAAAACAATATTTTACACAAATATATAACGAGTGTAAACTGTGAGACATCCCAGCTCGATGTGGACGTAAGGAGCTTCTGATTTTAATGTGTGAACTAATGTTTCCTCCCTCCTCTTTCGTCTCCAGGCTCAGAGAAAGGAGGTGTTTCTGCAGGAGCGGTACGGCCACTACAGCCTCACCGACCCCTTCCTGGCCCTGCAGAGGGACTTTGAGCGCGGCGTCCCCAGCGGAGACAAGGAGCGGCGGCCCCTGGGCTCCAGCCCCATCTCCGTCCTGGAGGCCGTCATGGCGCACTGCAGGAAGATGCAGGAACGCATGTCGGCTCAGCTGGCCGCCGCCGAGAGCCGCCAGAAGAGGGTGAGGCTCCGACAGTTGGTGCTGTTTGTGTTTGTGTGTTCATTTTTCTAATGATTAGTTTTTTTCTCCTTTACATTATTTTACCTTTTACTTATAAAGTCTGGTGGGTTTTTAAAGGTTGCGTGAAAGAAAAAATGCAAATGAGGGACGTTTCCATCAGATGGTTTAGAGCAAATAAACAAAGCTGCAGTAACACTCTTTGGTCAGCAGGTGGCAGTGTGATCACTGTTCACATTCACTGCTCAGACATGGTTCTGTAGCTGTTTTGTGAGTGTGTTCTGTGAGAATCTGATCACATTTGGATATGGTCCATAACTGTTTTTGGTTTTTTTTGTTTTTTCCAAAGAACATTTATTGAGAAAAAAGAGATACATATACAATAATAACAATACACAATAATAACATTTTTTATAAATAAACAAATTTAAATTTCAAATAAACATAATAGAAATGTTGATGGTGATGATCATGAGGGTGATGATTATTATTATACTAATAAATATTAAAATTTTTATTTTAAAAATAAAGTAAATTGATGATGATGATGATGATGATTATTATTATTATTGTCATAACAATAATAGTCAGAGTAAAATTATTTTTAAAATAAAGTAAATATCTAATTATAATGAAATTATTTTACAAATAATTTAATACTAAATCAAATTAAAATTTAAAGTAAAAAAAATTAAAAAGTTAAATTATTTGTTTTTGTTAAATATTTGGCTGCTGGCTGTGCGGCGATCACCAGAATTTATTTATTTTTTTTCCCAGTGGCACATCAATATGAACTCCAGCTGCAGTGGAAGTCTGTTAAACCGTTGTTGAGATATTTCTCTTTCTGCTGAACCAACATCTTCTGAGCCATTCGACAAAACGCCTCGTTTGCGTCCCTTCGTTTATCCAAGTTCAGTCTAATTACTGTGAGTCAGATTGAATGAAGCTAAATTAAAGGAAGTGTTTACATCGGCATATGTGGAGGGAGAGATTTCTGCTGTTTGACCACAGATTGTGTTTATTTACGCAAATCCCTGTGGCTGAAATCCTCTGAGAAGAAAACCGTACGCCTGTCCGTGTGTGTTAACGTTTGAATGGGGGAAGATTGGAATAACACTGTTGTGTTTGTGAGCCTAATACCTATTTTCTGGTGTGTCATTTCTATTTCTGAGGGTTGACTCTGTGTGTGTACGAGCGTGTTGTTGTCCCAGGTCTCTTTAGGATTATGTGGCCCTGATTAACCGGGCAGCCAGATGTCTGCTGTGTCCCACTTCTGTGCGTGTGTGTGTGTTTGTGTGTGTGTGTGAGGAATATGGGTGTGTGAGAGATGATACGCTGGCAGAATAAATGTGGGTGAGTAATAAAGAAAATACGGCATGAACGTGTCCTGTCCCTGAACCCTGTAATAATAACAGGGATAATATAGTTTAAATGGAAACTTTTAGCACAGGACAGATGAAGAGGAGGAGGAGGAGGAGGAGGAGGAGCAGGAGGAGGAAGGGAGAGGTAGGAAGTGGTGTGTTTTAACAGGAAAGCTGGTGAAACAGATTTTGTGGCTGCGGTTTTGTGTTTGTGTGTTTGGTTCCACCTAAAAAATATCAGATCTCAAGTTAAGCTTCAGTGAGTTTTGGCCTGATTGTGACAACTTATCACAGGACTATTAAATAAATATGTAGCACAATATGAAATAATAAATAGAAAAAAAAAAAGAAAAATTATAGAAAATTTATCATTAAAAAAAATTGTTGTTGACTTCTTTGCAATAAATAAAAAAAACTGAATTAACATAAAATGTTAACTGAATAAAATACAAACAGAATAGAATAAAAATAAAAAATAAAAACAATCAATATTGATTTACACATAATAAAGTTAATCATAATTATAGGAAAATATATTAAAAATAATCAGAAAAAATAGAATTAAATTTAAAGTTGAACACAGATGTTTGTTTTGGAGAAAAATAAACAAATTTAACCTAAAAAAAAACATACAGTTTTAAGTACATCCCTTCTCTAGAAACGTGATGACAGAAAGGGAGTTTAACCTTGAGGAGTTTTATTTTTTTTCTGCTAGAAAATATGTGCAGATGGAAATAAAAACCTCCGTGTTCAGCCCAGAATGAGTCAGCGCGCCACCACACACGCACAGTTGTTCCTAACTTGTCAACAACATCAGGATGAGTGTCGTTTCTGGAGCCTGTGAAGCAACAACAACAAAGCGGCGCTCGCTGCACTCAGAGGGATCCTCCGGTTGCCGGGTAGAATGACTCTCCCCCGGATCGCCCGTGCTATCTTTATCCCCTCCATCCTTCCCCGCTCTCGTCGTTCTCCTGTGAGTAAGCTGCTGAATTATCCATGAGCTCTCAGGCTGCCAGGCGCGCGCACGTAACACTCTGTGAATGGGCATCATGAAGACGCCCCCGCTCCCTTCTGTCCGCCATGAATCAGTCATGAAGTCGCAGGAAGCTCCCGCCCAGCGCCGCCCCGAGCCTCGGTCGCCCCGCTGACGGCCGCACGCTGGATCCGTCAGGTTCTGTGGGTAAACATGCCGCCAAAGTGTTGCCAGGCCAAGTTCAGCAGCGAGGTCACGACTGCTGCTGCTCAAACTCCTTTTTTTCTTTAAATAGTACTCCGGCCTCCTCCTTCTCTTCCCTCTTCTTCTTCTTCTTATCCCAAATACTCCACAATAAGCCGCTTTATTCTGCCAGCTGAGCCGCCGCCGCCGCAGCAGCTTTCCAGGTGTAAGGACGCAGCGTTTAGGAGAAAGATTCTGCTGCTAAGCTTTATTTAAATGGCTCATTAAGCCGTCGGGGATCTCAAGGTAGCACCGGAGCTACCTGAGGTGCTTTCAAGGCATTGCTGCAAAAATATTGTAAATATTTCACTCTGCAGATGAGGGCAGAATGAGCTCATGTATATGCATGAAGCAGATTTTACTGTAGAGGAGGTCACACATTTTATTATAATGCATTAAGTCATCTAAATAAAAATATATCAATGGAATAAACATATAAAAGGAAAGAGAAAATAAAAATAATTTTAAAAATATATAAATGTAGGTATATACATAAAAACAATAATCATAATATCAGGAAAATAATCCGAAAAAAAGAAAGAAAATTCATTCTAAACTACTAACAGTTAGTAGTCCAAATACAAACATTAGCATTAAGAGCATTTATTTGCAGAAAATGACAAATGGTAAAATAACAGCAAAGATGAAATGAATGCAAAGAAAACAAGATCATGATTGTTTTTAACCAAACTAAAGTCCAGAAATCAATATTTGGTGCCATAATGTGTCCAGAAAAGTTTTGGTCTGTCAGCATTAAAACCTGAAAATCTGCCCACAGCTGAAGTTTGTTTGACTCAAACTCTGCAACCAAACTTTGGCGTTTCTTGCGGCTCATCCAGCTGATCCTCTCTGCAGCGTTGTGCTCGGTTAGCAGTTCACCTTATCTAGAAGTTGGAGTTGTAAAATCCCGGCTTAAGGAAAATTAACAGTTGGATGTTGTGCTGTGACGGCCCGGACTAACGGATTTAAAAACCCAGTCTGAAGCTTGTAAGTTTGCTGTTTGAGATCTCTGTCCTGGACCTGAAAGCAGAGAAGCATTCCTCCGTCTGCACTTCCAGCTTGGAGGAAGTTGTGTAGCTGCAACTTGTTTCACTTGCTGAGGAAGAGTCTTTGTGCTCTTTCCATCATTTAAATGAAAATGATTTCAGGGCTGTCATGGTCAGTTTGCCCTCTGACTTAATGTTTTTAACAAGTTTGTAGCCATCACAAATGGCCGCACCTGCCAGTGAAAACCTGCACAGCGTCAGACTGTTTCTCTGCTGTGTCACTCTCCTTCTGTGCACAAAGTGACAGAAATCACTCTGGAAAGGTTGAAAAGGAAGAAGTGAGAGACAAACCCTGCTGACTGTCTCACCTCCAGTCCCCTGGACTTTCACATCACAATGTGGAATGTCTGAAGCATTCCTGCAAATTCAAATTTTGTTTGAGATATTAGAGATTTTCTTGTATTTTTGAGATTTCTCTAATGAAGCGTCATTCTTCATGAGTGGACCCGACCTGATGTAGGAATCACGTGCATGTGTAAACTGATTTTGAGTTTTAAAAATCCTACACAAGCACAAACTATGAAGTTATAAAAAGTTCTGATAAGAGTATTAAAATCTCAGATGTCTTAGATGGCTGGAGAAAAGAGTCCTGCTAAATATTTTCTCTAATAAAAGTTGAGGCTATACAATAACCCCAATCAATGCTTTCAGTTTTCAGATTTCTGTTGGAAAAAGAAAAGTTTGCTTATACAGTTTAAAAAAAAAAGAAGTCTCTACAATCAAATGTGTATTAATAAAAAAGAACGTTAAATATGCAGGGTTAACACGGCAAAAAAGTGAAAACGTGAACACAACATAAAGCTCCTGAAAGTGGCTAAATAACCACAACCTGCTCTGTCAACACTTTCCTGCAGCAGCTTGGAGGGAATTAACGTCTTTAAACCAAAACAGACTCATAAAAGTTGGACTCAAACAGATTTTCCTGGTCAAAAACTGGCAGTAACCGGATAACAGACACCTCTTTCTGCCATGCATGTCCTAAAACTTGTCTAATCCTGGCTGGTTTCTGTCTGCGCTGCCCGGCGAGCCCGCGCCGCTGCAGCATCCTAAATTTGTTCTTAAGTGGCATTAGGCTGACTTACAACACACATAATCCGCACCCAATTAGCAGCTCGTCGTAGCACCTCCTTTTGAGTAACGACTCCCTCGACGCTCCCGCCCCCCCTCGCTCCTCCTCGCTCCTCGGCCTCAGCTGGTGACATGTGCTCCCTGTTGGGGGGGGGCTGGTTCGGGACGGGGACGGCTGGTGTCGCCTCTTTTGTTTGAGGCTTGTTAGAGCGATTGGGGTCTTGGCAATTGGGTGGAGAGCCGCGGCTAAGCCTCGTTACCCTCTGTGAAGCCGGCTCCGAGCTAACAATAGCAGCGGCGCTCCAGATTTAGAGGCCGGAGCTTTGACAAGTCATCGAAATTCAACCGTACGCAGAGACACTGTGTCCCCCTCAATAGATAAATTAGACTCTTTTTCCCTGAGCCACCATGTGGATTAATACTGCGTCTGTTTGTGTAAATATCTGCTTAACCATCTATTCTCCCCGTCTTTTTAATCGAGCGGCTCTGTCTGGCTCATTTGATTAATCTGCCTCGTCTTAAGAAAATCGTTTCCAGCTCATTTTCAGCTTTGTTCCCAACGAATGACTTCAAATTTGCATGGCTGCATTAGAGTCCATTTTCTACCTAATGCTCGGCTAAAACGCTCCGCCTGTTCCTGGAAGTTTCCGGTGTTGTTCAGGTGGTATTCTCACATGCACACTGCTCAGATCAGCAGGCGGAGCGTCGGTGAGACAGGTGGCCTGCTCAATGTAAATTATTGGATGTCTGACATGCATGTGAGGCTCCTGCAGCGCCTGCAGTGTGCCGCTCTGTGTGGGCGCCGCTCTCCCTCCGGGGTTAAAAATGGGAGGAAATGATGTCACTTTGTCACATGTGCAACTGGTGATTCTGTAACTGAAGACAGCGGATCACTTATTCATGACTCCTGTGTTCACTCACATGTCATGCTGAGGGCTGCAGCCAGCAGTTATTTTTATGATCAGTTCATTTGTGGATTTATATCCACAAGTAATTATTTAGTGAATTAAATATTTAGAAGATATTGAAAGCGTCCTGGTTTAAGGATCTTGATCCAGCAGGAGTTTAGTTCCTCTTCCTGTAAATGACTGAAATGATTAATATAATTAGGAAACTGTTGACCATATCACATAATTGATAAATTGATAAATCCTTCTGCACTTGATAAAAGCTGTCTTTTGTTTATCTTATGATGTTATGATAAGTGTTTTTCTGTTTTTATGAATTATTGCATTTCATAAAAATGACTTTTTGACTTCATGCACCACTGAGACCTTTCATAGGAATGAATGGGGCCCTGCCTCCAATGCACTGTTTAAGTTGAACCTCACAGATTGTAGTTGTTGGATATTTTTAACCAAACACTCAGAACATCACAACTATCAGACATATACAACCTGTGATGAGGGGACATAACTGGATATATTTTAATTTTAAAGCATCACAAGCCAAAAAATGTTATATTGATATTATATGTATTGTTATCAATGTGAACAGGTCCCATCAACGTCTTTTGACCATTAAATTTTTGTCAGTAAATACTTAAAATGTTATTTATTTAAACTAAAAGCAATGATCTGAACCTTTTAGTGCATCTTAATTGAAAAAGCTGATTGTTTCGCACAAAAAAAACATTTAGGAATATTATTAGTAGTAGTTGAAGGTTTGTTTTATTGATGTAGTTCCTGTTTCCTTACATGGTGTGTTTCTTTCCTCCCAGCTGGAGATGGAGAAGCTGCAGCTCCAGAGTTTGGAGCAGGAGCACCGCAAGCTGACGGCGCAGCTGAAGGACGAGCGCGAGAAGAACAAGCACATCGTCATGATGCTGGTGCGCGAGTGCAAGCAGCTCGCCACGCGGGTGGTGGAGGAGTCGCAGCGCTTCGACGAGCTGCAGGCGCGGCTGGACGAGGAGAGCCGCACCTCCGGCCGGCTGCAGGAGGAGCTGAGCACCGAGCGGCAGCGCAGCCAGCAGATGGAGGCCAAGATGGAGAAGCAGCTGTCGGAGTTCGACACGGAGCGGGAGCAGCTGCGCGCCAGGCTGGGCCGCGAGGAGGTGGAGAGCCACAGTCTGCGGCAGCAGGTGGAGCAGCTCAGGACTGAACAGGGCGCTGGGAAGGACGGCGCCGCTCACGCCCAGCCCGCCGCTGCCGGAGCGGAACCTGCTGCCGCCGCTGCCAGCGCTCCGCCCAAACCCAAAGCGCTGGCGTCTGTTTCTGTAGCCACGGAGCCCATCAGCTCGCGAACAGCATCGTGCCAAACGGACCTGCCCCCCACCGAGGTGGAGGGTCCCAAGAAGAACCCCCTCACCATCCCCGTCAAACCCACCCCCGCCAACTACGTGGGCCTGAGTCTGCCGAAGACGAGCGGCCGGGGGATCGTCCACAGCAGCTCAGGAGGACTGGCACAGACAGAGAACGGCTCGGAGGGACAAGCTCCCCACGGCCTGCCCACCGGAGTCAGCCCTCGAGTCCAGGCGGCCCGCTACAAGTTCCAGGAACAGGACCAAAACGGCACGGCGTCCCAGAGCCCTCCGGCCCGTGACCTCTCCCCCACCAACCGTGACAACTTTGCCGCCAAGCAGCAAGCCCGTCACACGGTCACACAGGTCCTCTCGCGCTTCACCAGCCCTCCAGCGGGAGGCGGTGGACCCCTGCGCCCGGGCCTGCCCCACTCCGCCTCAGAGGGAGGCCCTTTCCCCGGCCGCCTGAGCCACCCCATCGGCATCAAGTCGCCCACGGTGGCCAGGATCGACCGGGGAAACCCGCCGCCGATCCCTCCCAAAAAGCCAGGGCTCTCCCAGACCCCCTCCCCTCCTCATCCTCCCATCAAGGGGGTGGGGGACAGCAGCCGCTCCCAAGGGGCGGGGCTGAAACCGGTCACACCCCAGCTGCCGCCCAAACCTGCCCTGGACCTGGTCCCAGCCCTGACGGCCTCTCAGGTGGGTGCCTGCCCCCTCTCCCGCTCCCCGGGGCCCGGCCGGGGCCCTCAGCGTCAGCCGGCAGCAGCATGTGCAGAGTGCCCCCCCGTCATCAGCCCCGCCGCCACTGTCAGTAGCCCCTCCTCCATAAACCCCCCCTCCACTTCCTCCTCCATTAGTGCTCCATCCTCCCGTAGCCCCCGCGCCTCCGCAGGCAGCCCCCTGGCAACAGCATCAGGTAAAGGGGCTCCTCCATGCTCCCGGTCTCCCCACCGCCTCCTCTCTTCCTCTGTCTTTCCCCGGCACTAGCCTAGCTTAGCCTAGCTTAGCTTAGCTTAGCCTAGCGTAGCACAGGGATCAGGTCACAGGCAAGCCGGTCTAACCACAGGAATGTGAGGCAGAATAGCACACGGGTCTCTCCAGTTTCTGTCCCTGCCTCTGTCCCTAAATTACCTCCCGCCTCTCTCTCCTCCTCTGCCTTTCACGCGTCCTCCCTCTGGGTGCCTCCCTCCCTCTCCCGTGTTGTCACGTTAGCTCCCTGGGTGTCAGTGTCCTCAGACTCTGACAGCATGTGGCTAACATGTGGCCGAGCTGCGGTTAGCCGTCCCGCAGCAGGAGGAGCGTTTCAGGCCCCCTTCCTCGTGTACTGGGATCTTTCCCGCAGTAACCCCTGTCCTCTCTGAAGCTGCTGCCAGAGGCCGCTCTCCTCTCTCCTCCCCTCCTCCCCTCCTTCTCCTCCCTCCAGTAGCATGCCATCACCTCTCCTCCACCTCCCTGCACCCTTCCTGTTTCCATTAACTCGTTTGTCTTTAAATTTTGAGCCGTTTTGATATAAATGTTAGCATTTATATTGTGCTTTTCAATGCTTATGCTT
>JAOWBC010000049.1:10996557-11021281 GCA_028566105.1 Hypoplectrus providencianus | reverse complement strand
CCTCCTCCTCCTCCTCCTCCTCCTCTCCCAACGTCTTTGTCCTTCAAGCCCAGACAGGAGACCCCTTCTCCACTACTGCTACAAAATATTGAAAAATATTCCACCTCAAAAATACAGATGTTTCGATTAAGTTTTTACCCCGATCCGAGTCCAATAATAAGGATTATATGCAATATTTATATTTAGTTTAATGTTGACAAAATATGTATTCACAACACAGAAATAAAAGCTGTGCCCTACTTAATCTGACACACTATGTTTTCTGCTTGACTTGGTCCACATGCTGATGGTCCTGGCTCAAAAATCTTAAATTTATAACCTTAAATTATTGATAGGATATGAATGCAAGATTAACTGGGAGAATGGGACTCCTGATGTTACATCAAAAAGTGATCTTTGGGGAGGAGAGACTCCAGCCTGCAGTGAGCGCGCTAACCAAACAGCAGACAGGTTTTATTTTGGCCTGCCATCAAGTTTTAAGTCCCAGAATTAGCATTACTTACTGACAGCTGGTAGTTTCTGCTGCCGGTGATGTTTGTCATTTCATTGAAGAGTTAGAGCATCAATCTGTGCAGGGTAGACGTGAGACGCTGCTGGCTGCATGTGCTGCACACACGCCGAAAGTCAATTAAAAGTAAGTGTGACCATCTCCTCTAGCTGGCAGTTTTTAGGATTCAGAGACTGAGTAAGACATGTGAAGATAAATGCTCTTCGCGGCGCTCTGCCTCCGTCCTTACTAAAGACGTCTCCTGGGGTCGTGTTAATTACACGAGGGGGACTTTTCTCAAACCCTCTGCTGAGGGGTGAGAAGGAGGCGAGCTGGGATCTGGGTAATGCACTGCCATCTGTAATCTCTCTCAGAAGGATCTGCCCTCAGTTTTTCACTATTTCTGCCCATAAAAGGCATCGCAGGCAGGAGCAATTCCTCCCAATTATAATGACATATCCTGATCAGCTCTTACTTTGGCTCCAGCACTGATATTTTGATATTGGGTATCTGGCAATACTACATCCAGTCTGATTTATTAAATTAACCTTAATGACATATCAACATATCATCTATTGGGGCCTAACACTTCACTCTCTGTCCACTTACTGCTGTGTGGTGTTACAGATTGCAGCATTCTTTGCTTAAACACACCCCAACAATAAATAAAGCTTTATTTTGATCTGCCACCAAGTTAATCACAGAATAAAACTATGATCTGGTTCATTCTAGGCAATATGATCTGGATTGGCCAAAAAACAGACCCATGGCTTTAGCTACATAAATAGTGACATTTTAACTAAATGTGTTTGTACAGTCGCACCATCACATGGTAAACACATGCTGTAACAACCTGTGCTCCTAAATGTTCAAATCACTTAATTCAATTCATAAATTTAAAGGCTGAACACGCGCCCACGCAGCACCACATTTTGATAGAAGTCTTTTTCTTCCCTAAACTAATTCCGTAACTGAATAAACTAATTGGACATCTGGCAGCACACAGTGAGCTTCCCAGCCACAGTACTGTGGTGACAAAATGCAAGTCAACCAGAAGCATCCTGCATCGGTTGCATTTTTTCTAGTAAAGCTGACACAAATTGAAATGTTGTTAAAGAAAATGCAAATACGAATAACTGGCTAAGAGCAAATAAAAAAAGCTGCGTGAACGAGTTTTGTCAGAAAAAAGGCAGTGTAATGTATTGTTGTAAGCAAATCCACAGGGAAACACCAGAAGAACAACAACAACAAAAGGAGGTTGCTAATCAGACGACTTTGGCCTCCCACAAGAGAAAATGGGAAGAAGAGGCTGACAGCAGGAACAGCTTTCTCTTCTCCACATCTTCTTTCTTCCAGCAGAGGAAACAGCTGGTCAGTTTTGCGAGAAATATATTTATCAGAACTTATTCAGTTTTTTTTATGAAAAGGACAAGATACTTTAATGCACATTTTCAAAGGTTTTATTGAATTGTGTTGTTTCCTTCAAGCTTTCCCTATGCAAATCCTCAAAATGTTGCTGGAAACAAGGCTACAGTTTAGCTAAAAAAAAATCTATCATAAACTGCTAGAGAAAGAAAAGAAGAAAGACTGAAGATACTGATAGTGAAGAGCCTCTCACTGTCAACCACAGCCTCCTTCTCTTCAGCTGAGCATGTTTGAGTCACACATGACCTATAGTTACACGCGCTGGCACCCGGCCACGCTCGCACCGCCACGCTGATAATTAGGATGCAAACCCACTGCCATAACAGCGGTGAGGCCCAGGTGAACAGGGGTGCTAATTGAGTCAGACACTGAGTAATGGAACAATGCAGTCGCTCAATGAATGCTTTACTTAAAACAGTGCTCTCCACCCTCTCTCCACGGTGGAAACAGCATTCATGAGCCATTTATTCCTGAACAAAGCACACCTCACCCCGCCCCCGCTTCCATCACTAAGTACCACCCCGAAAAAGCATCTCCTCCCGGTTGCTAGGCAACTGAAAATAAGCGTGAGAGGAGTGTGGCCATCCTTCAGCGAGAGGAAAAAAGGATAAAAAAAAAAATTAAAATTAAAAAAAAGCAGGAGGAGGATGGAGGAAGGGAAAGGGACGGACTATAAGTGAAGGCCAAGATGAGATACTTGATGTTGGCACAAGTGTGTCGATAAAGAGGTGAGAAGAGGAGCACGCCATGACAGCAAACCGTCACAGAGGAAACCTGCCCCGTGTTCACAGTTAGCTCCACATCATCCTGCCTCTCACTAGTGTTACGAAGACTGTTCAGCATTAATGACACACGTTCAAAAGCAAAACAACTGGGTACATATGTGAACGTATTCTAATATGTTAACAATAACTATTTCTGTTGTCAAACAGCAACCTTAGACCTAAGAACATAAATAAAAAAAAATTTAATGAAAAACAGTGCAGGATCAATTACAAGATAATCTACCATTAGAGCCTGACTAATATGGGTTTCATAAGACTGATGCAAAACTTTTGGCAGGGGAATAGTAATCAAGAATCAGTATGGTGGCAGATATGTTTATCTTTTTGAGATTTAAAAAAAAAAAAAGATCTTTTTTTATGGTGCTTGCGATTTAAATCACTCTGAAAATGTTCCCAGAGAGCACCTTTATCAAACAAAAACTTATTTTAACAATGTACCACACTGTCAGCCAATTCTATGAATGATGACTAAGAAAATAAATAAAATAAACGGACCAATTTCAATAGGGTCTTCGCCAGTCTGCGACTGCGCTCGGACCCTAATTAATGGCTCAATAAATATAATTACTGTTCACTTTCACTAAACTGTTGTCTCTTTCATAAAGAATGGAGACATATTTAACACTATTTCTGAACCAGGCAGAGCAACATTTTCAACATTACAAAGTGATTTTAAAGAAATTAATGACTTGGCACACCTTATCTCCTCAGGCAGCTTGTTCCAAAGCCTGGTCACCTCTGGATTTTATTTTTCACTTTGGAACAGTCAGATGGGTCAGATATATAATAATTAGGAGCCTGACCAAAATCCATTCCTAAAATAACAGGGAGGCAATAAAAAGAAGCTAATATCAGTGAAGAAAAACCGTCTTGTCCTGAAGACATTGTGTCTTCCCATCCCCAAAATTTACCAGCCAGGCTCTGCACTTCCACAGCTCAATAACAAAATGCCAGAATCTGAAAAAATCCTGGCCAGTTTTCTCCACAATGTTTGTGTGAGAGCGGACAAACCACTCTGACCAGAGAATGTTTGCTGGTGGTCAGATTTAGCATTTAACTGGTGGTCCTTTCCTGATCTGATGAGAATGAATTTAGAGCGCTGAAAGCCTGCTGGTGTGAAAAAAGGATTGTGCCCAAACCACATCCAGCATGTAGACAACAGCAGGGACTGGCAGTCTTTTGATAAACAGACAATCATCCTCCCCCCCGTTCAGCCTTTCAGAGGAACCAGACTCGACCACAAAAGGAAGGTCGGAGAGGCTTTGATTACCTCCACTGGGTCACAATTCAGACGCAGCAGCAGCATCCAGCTAACTGGGTCAGCAGCGCTGCGACTGTCGCTGCTGACACCAACTGGTCAAAACAGGGAACTGTGTTTCTCCAGTTACCCAGAGATGACATTACTGGTCCACTGATGCATGAGCAACCAAGGAAATCAAATTAATAACAGTCTATTGGTCTGATACAGAGACATTTTAATATGAACGCTAAAACAATAAGCTAAACCCAAATCTACCTTTTACAGCAGAGACTGAACGCTAACTTTCCTCCATAAAAACGTGCTTTAACAGGATTAGAGCTGCATTATGTTGGACTGACAGAAACATTTCCTGCGCTGTCAATAAACTGCTCCGAAGAGAAACCACTGGAGTGAAAGCACAATGAAATAAAGCCTGATAAGAGACAGGGGGCAGTGGGCCGTCACTTGGTCTTCACCAGCTCCTCAGGATGGAACTAATCTGAATAGGTGCAGACAAGCAAAGCTCAGTCAGGGTGGATGATGCAGGAAGGAAACGTTTGCTGAGCTCATGTTCTCCTTTCTGAACCTTTCCCCACCTTATTCTCACATGGTTGAGGTACTAGCTAGAACCTGAACTGAATGTTGATGATAGGAAAAAAGTAATCTCTTGGGACTTTTGGCACAGCCGGAGCTTTCTGTTGGCATCTTTTACATATTCCATATTTTGGTTTAGAAGGTTAACCTCAGGTTGCAGTGAACATGCAGGGTTTTACACCAAATTCAACAGCCAGTGATATGATGCCATACCTGGGAGAGAACTGGCGGTTTTGATGCTCACATCTCACATTCTCCATTTCACCAAATGACACATTAAATAAGTCTTAATCTCGTTTTTCTTCCTGCTGCTGTACTTTCTCATATAATACAACACGTAATTTAATTATAGGGAGAAACTTTTTTCATATTTACTTCATCTTCTATAAATAAAAAGAGCTATTTATTTCAATAAAGTTGTTTGTTTAGTTTGGGAGAAAACAAACAGTTAGTTTTGTGATGTATTGTGGATTTTCAAAGCAGAATTTTAACATTTCACTTCCCCTCTGTATATTCTCCTTTGTCCCACTATAAAAAAAATATATTGTACTAAGAAGAATCACCAATTATTGCCAAAAAGACTACTTTCTTCCAATAGAATAAACTGGACCAGTAGATTAGAGTGCAGCAATGCTCAGGTGAAGCAGCACTGAGATATGTCTAGAAGTGTGGTACAATTTCCATACATAAAATTATGCATCCTCCCAAAAATCTTGCCCTACATTGTGAGTACAGGTCTAAATTTAAAATAGAACTGAAACGGTACCAAGCAATGAGCAAGTGAAAACATGACATGTTCATTTCGTATTTTGCATGGATTCAAATATGTGCATGCAGTCAAATACAGACAAACATTAATGCATTTAAATACAAGCCATCGGACAGGTCATTCATCAAACTGTGTCTGTATGCAAAGCGGAGAGTCAGGGTGAGGAACAGAGGCTGTTAAAATAACAACCATCCGACGGAGGCTGTTAGCCTCGTCTGATTCATCTCTTCGACACTGTGTTGACATTATATTTCTGTTTGTTAATGGGTCACGAGTTTTAAGTCAGTGCTCTGTTGTGGTGAGGTGACAAAGATTATGCCTTCATTATTTAGGTTGATTTTCTTCTTATTCCCCACATGCTCAGGTACAGAACTCCCATCCACAAAAAAGTCACATCACTATTTAGAAACAGACAAAAATGGATACTAAGGATGAACTTGTTTTCTGTCAGAGCTGATCAGTGTTGTCAACAATAGCCAATCCTTGCCAGATGGTGTCATAAACCCCTTTGAAAATTGTCATATATTTACTTGCATTGGGAGTGGCGTTGACACACACCTACTCATTGATGTTGGCAGAAGAGCCGCAGGCTGGATCTACTCAAATAACAGATAATATATATTTTTAAATATACATCTCTTTTTTCCTGATGGTCTGAATAGGTTGCTTATTTTGCCGCCAACATATTTAGCTCAGCAGGAGTTCTTAAATCTTTTTGCCTTTCTTTTGATTCACAGCTCTGCTTGTTTGTCGAGCAGCTTTAACAAACTTTCCGGCACAGTGACTTTGAGCTGTGTTGATGGGCTAACTCATGACTTCATCAATCCGATAAGGGCAAATAATCGGCCTATTCATAGCCACGACCACACCATTTTTGTATATGCTGGGCAATCTGGTTCCAAGTCACAATTTTTGATGAAAAACCACAATGTAACTAACCCCAACACTGCAGAGAGAGAGGCTAGTTTCTTGATAAGACCAACATGTGTAGCATGCAAAAAGTGGTTGATGAAACACTGCATTGTGGCTCCTGATTGGATTATTTCAGTCATTGTCTTCCTGCATTATTAGGATCACATTTTGATAAAAAGTGAATGCAGCACTTTAATGCCGCAATAGCTCATTAAGAAATAACTCATTATAGGAAGAGTATTATTAGGCTGACTGTTTCTTGCTGAGTGCCAGCGTCTTTATTTAAACGGTTCCCATTGCAGAGCGATGTGCCACCCACCCTGCATCTTTTTCAAAACACTTCTCTGCTTTTCGACCGTAAATTGACCGCATGTCCAATGCTCTCTGACTGATAGGTCGAGACAGGCCTAAAAGGAGACATCTTGCGCAGTAATGATATGAGGCTTATTACTGCAGGATCCAGTTTTAATGGATTTAATAGGTGTCCTTTGTGGGTCTATAACTTTTGCATAAATAAATTATAAACATGGCTGTTCACAGATCAATGTAGCTTTAGATCATTAGTGAACAGACATGTTGATCAGCAGAGAGATCCAAAATTAATTTAGCTTCTGAAATCATGCTGAAATCCCATATCTGCCATATAAAAACCTGTGATAGGTTTGTTTGCTTTAACAACATAAACGAACCGTAACAGAAACCACCTAGGAGCGGACTGAGACCCACCTTAACAGGCAGTGTTTGTGCAGTCGTCTGATCTGCAGCAGGGTTAAATTATCAGCTTTAACACCATCCCAAACAAACTGTACTAACTGGGCGAAGGCTCCAGGGGTCAAGGCACCAAACAAGTGTGAAAGCACCCTGACTAATGTTCCTCTGATGTATCTACAGCCCCTTTCGCACAGTCTTGACTTCAACTTTGCCCAAGCTTTAAAAAATACTTTTAAGTTTCTAAGTCTTTAAGTTCCTCAGCTTATCCTTATCTAGCTCTCAACTTCATGTCTGCTTTAGATTTAGATATGGGAATACATTTAGAAAAGGCTTTTACCTGGATTCACCTCATCACGGTATTGCAATAGCAGTGTCACTGATATTTTGTACGGACCAGGAGCCGTCATAGCAGCCCTGACCTTTCCCTCATTTGGCCTGAGCCTTTACTGGCATGGTGGGTCAGATATTAGAGGGCCAGCTGAGAGGGCTTTAGAGTGTTTGTCTTGATTTACCACTTTGGGTGCTTCAAGGTGCAAAAGTCTAAAGGTTGATCCGGACTTTCTCATGTGGATGAGCGCACACAGAAAGTGGATGAAAAACACACTTCGACTGCTGAGTTTTTCCCAAGCAAGTTTAGGGCAGCCTGCCCTGTCAAAGGTAGGGCAAACATTTCTGGCTGGGATCATGTTACCAAAGCGGAGCACAAGTTCTAAATAAAGGTTCCTGACCAGTCTGATCTGGCTTTGTGGTGAATATTTGCTAAGACTGTGTGCGTCATGTCATACAGCTAAGTTAGAGGCTTCCTCTACATCCTGATACTTTTCACTGCATCTTGATTTTGTGTTGGATTACACAGCGTATGGCAATGATTCTTACTGCACTTTAATGTGTCAAAATGTATGAATATACCTCCCTGGCTTCTTTGTATAGTTTCAAAGATAATTCCTTGTTTCCAAGGCTTTGGATTGACCTTGTTCTTTATATAGAGGCATTCATGCCACATCCCAGACTGACAATGTTAGAATATTTTTGCAGAAAAAAAATCCAGTCTTCAAAGAGTTTTTATTTGAGATGCATGAATTAAATCTCTGGGGAATATGAAGCCTGAGAAAATTGCCCTGCGGGGTTCTGTCTGAACCTACATACAAGTTATCATCAGTGGTCTTTAAGGCAGAGACTGCCAGCTTTCTCCACAACAACATAAAGACGTATCACATGCCATTTCTTCAGTGTCAGCACTGCTGCAGTATAACAGAGGGCTTCTCTCTGTTGATACGGTGCCACAAAATGGGCTGTAAATCTCCCCTTCTACTCTGACCTTTTCAGTCTTATGGCTCCATATTAAATTATAATGCCTATTCCATCCAGAGTCCATGACAAATCATTTTCAGAGGCCGTGCCACAAACAGCTTATTGATGAGTTTGGCAATCTACATTTTAATGTATGGGGTATACCTGCTTCTTGCTCAGCTTGGTGCAACATTTAACATGAAAATTCAGTGTAATCTTCAAGTGACACAAAAGAGATTTTGTGAGAATTTGCTAGATGGATGATCATTTTTCACGCAACACAAACGCAGCACTATGAGCACACGGGAAGCAGAGGTTAATGGGTGATGGTGGGGTTTCTAGCTTTGAGAGCACATACAGAAAGCTGCAGGCCTGAGTGAGCTTCAATACAAGTCCATTAGATTTAAGAAACTCAGTACATAGTGTTTGTTGCAATTTTCACCTTTATCTGAGTGTTTCCTTTATGCAGTCCACCAATGAGGCATTAGAGTCCTAGATCACCGTAGACACTATATGACCTACTATATCTATATGTCACCTAACCAAAAGATGAACTGGATAAAAGAGAATAAGAAACAACCTCAGATACCACACTGATGAAGGCAAGAAAATGTGTATTGGGTAAGAGTTGTGCAACATGTTATACTTTCATGCTTGTGAAACATATCTTACATATCTCTGCTAAACATAGATTGCTTCAAACTGAGCAGGAGCACTTTTAGCTACCGGAAACACTGACACAGACATGTTTGTGTGAGAGCAAAATCTTTTTTTACGGGGCCACTTATTGGCACTGACACTCACAGGGAAAATTCTACCATAAAAGCTGTACAGAGACCATTATAGCCAGGAACAGCACCCTAAATACACCTCAGTGTGATGCAGCCAAAAGATATGCTGCATTTAGAGCGAGGGACATCAATTTAACCTTCCTGCTTCTGCTCTGTGACAAAAACATGGACAACACCCATAAACAGGTTAAATTTAAATGGTGTAAAAAGTTCCATGACTTTGAGATGGCAACATCTTGAAGTCATGGAACATAACCTGCTTTATCATCTATTTCACTGGAGCTATCATGCTGTATTCAAGAAGCCTTGGAAATACAGACTGAGACCATTTACTTTTTTAAATGTTTTCTGGCACTTCACATAAATGTGTTTTACGTAGATATTCAAGAACAATAGAGGGAAATAACAAATGAAATAGGATATAAAATAGTAGCTTTATTCCATAGGGGGGTTACGTCTCTCCCCAGCTGCTAATAAAACTATTTCAACATAAAGTGTATGCTTGCAACAAGACCCGACAAGATCTTTAGGGGATGCCAAAAGCTGTTCTGGATGAGGTGAAGAGATGCAAGAAACCACCAACTAAAGAAATAGAAAAACTGTGAGAAAGTGGTTGATGTAATAAACTACTCATAATTTTGAGGGGGATTTCCAAAGTTGTATGACTGGTGTCAGTGAGGAAGAGGAAGTGAAAGTCATGAATGTAACTCATTGCTTTGTAACACAAGGGCAGTGAGAGTACAGAGAAGCTGCGGCTTTTCAGTTCCATCCAACACATCCCACTGTGAAGGTGCCTGAAATAACATTTGCAGCAGAGAGCCATTACTGGCATGGCATTATTCAAATCTGATAAAGGGAGGCAAATGTTGAAACTACATGCATCCAAGGTCAAAATCTCCATTCTGCTTTAATGATGTGGCAGCATGGAAATAACTCAGCATGTCTAATAATGGATATCCGTCCATCTGAGCCTACATACTCATTACGCAGTTCAGCAGCGCCTAAGGTTTATTTGATTATGAACATCTGCTGCTGTTGTAAATAGTGTCAAAGATTTGCATCTTGACTCACCAGTTAATGACCGGTCACAGGAAAATTCCCCCTACCCAAATACGTCATGAGTTTTTGACAGAGCTTTGCCACCTTGCTGGTTCATGTGCACTGACTTTTTTTTTTTTTTTACTTTACTTAGGCCTACTACTAAAATTGAAAAAGTCTGCGATACATAAAAAACTGAAAAAGAAAACTTTTGCATTCACTAAACAGTAACTGCCATCAAAACCAGCTGTGTTCGTTTTTGAACTTTTGCCACACATCTACCTGCCATTTTAGCATAAGCTGATTTTAAGACCATGACCTGTTATGTAGGCAGCATTAAAATTGGGTTAGAGGATGTCACAACCACAGTAAATAGGGTCAAACTTAAAAGAACAGCCGTATTCATCTCAATATCAGCCTGAAGGATCATTCTGATCATTACCTATAAGAAGTAACAGGGATAGGCTATTTTCAGAGTTTTGTCTATTGCCATGAAAAGGATAATAATATTCTGTTAGAGGATAGGTACAATGATCGGATCTTAAGATATCTTTTGCAGTATATATCAGGACTTAGAGCAACTTCTACTAACCTTTAAAGAATATAAATTCTACACCTACTCTTTGCTTATCCAAACTTCTGCAGGAGGTCTAGGGTTTTGTCAGACTGCCAATACAGAAGGCACCAGCAGTATGCACTCTGTACATTAACACCTTTCCTGTGTTAGAAGTGACAAGGTGAGAGTCAGCAGCACAAATGCTACTTTAAACCTGACACACAAGCCTCCGACGCCCCTGCTTCTGGTTATGACTGCTCAGCTCGAACACATACTTGTACTACTATTAAGACTCCTCAGCTAGCCCATGTGTGCCTGAGGCTCTCCTGCCCTCTCCAAGTTAGAGCCAGCTGGCTTTCTGAAAGAGCACATTCTTCCATCTGCTGCTCAGCACACAGTCACAGGAGACTCATCACTTGCTGCTGTGAAAGCAAGGCGACACATAATGCCAACTAGACCACTGAATGTGCCGAGCAGAGGAACACTCGAGGTCCACAAGGCTAAAAAGCAGTGATATACTGCACATGTACACAACAATGCTTGTTTAAGGTTTAACGTCTAACATGCCAATTTAATGTGGTCTTCAACTGACTCAAAAGAGACGGTGTTAGATTTGCAAGATGTATGATAACGTTTACGCAACAGAAACCCTGCACTATAAGCACACCAGATGACTATGTATATGGATGGAGCAGCCCTGTGTGAGCTTCAGTGTAAGGCCATTAGGTTAGCACAAGTTTATGCCTATCTCACCCTTATCAGAGCGGTTTCTTCAGTCTTTTCAGTTTCTTTTATTCAGTTAGCCATTAGATCACCAAAAGACACATTATGTTTTACTGTATTTTTAAGTTACGTAACTTATTGGTGGACTGTATAAAGGGAAAAGTGAAGCAACCCTCAGACACAACTCTGAACTAAAATGTGAAGTTGAGAGCTGCGAGGAGTTTTTATTTTCATGCCTGTGAAAAATTTTAGTGACAACTCATCATATATACTGTATGTTAACCAGAGAGGAATATGTATTTAACATATGTAATGCATGTCAAATGATAAAAAAAAAAATCAGCATCACTTGACCACATTTTAGGGAAGTCCTCACTCAATGATTTGATATAATCATTGTGAGAAACTGTTCTGGGCCAATGCTGTAATGTAAAATGTCTTTTAATATTTGAATGTGCTCAGCAGAGGAAAATAATTGAGGTCCGCAAGGCTAACAAGCATTGGTAAACTATGATCCAAGTTATGGCTTGTTCTCCCTTTCCTGAAAGCAATGGCACTGTAAAGCTTTTTAGATTCCCTTTCCCTCTAATAAAAGCCCAAATCTGCAGATCATGTCCATAGGAGAGTGTTCTCATCATCCCCTTGACTCCATACCATAAGTGAATTCATATTAGCACGCGGAGAAAGTCTCGTTTTCTACGATTTTTGTAAAATATAAACTGCTAAACTTGAGATCAAACTAAGGGCTAATATTCCTTTAAAAGTCTGATTAAAATGCATCTTTAAAAGACCCCTTTGGGAATTAGAAAGCTTGGCAAACACAGCCTGAAGTAAAACACCGGGACATTGTAATAATGCATGATGGAGAGCATTACAAACAACACACCGCTCTGTCTACTTGACCTGATGCCTGGCAAGGAAAACTAAAATAAACACTTTAGCTGGGAACATCTTATTGTTGCTCCTCTATGCATTTTACATTAGTCATGCACGTTTCCAAGCATTTCCATTTAAACTTGGCTAAGTGTTAGCCACTCATCCTGCGAGCTAACTGCTAACAAGAGCTGGCTAAAAACTTTTTTTAAAAAGTGTGAATGGCAGCGTCTGGGGACAATCGTTAAAGCGACATGGGTGTGAGTGTGTTTATGAGCTTACCTCAATTTGTGTTCGTGCGAAAGCCAGTTAAATCCTTATTCGTCGCTAGCATTTCTTCGAACAGCAGTTTTAACATGTGTCTGGTATCCAGCAGCAGCAGCAGGAGCGGGGCTGCAGCGGCGGCAGACTGTGTAGACGTGTCTGCAGACGGGGCTGGCTAAGCTAACGTTAGTTAGCAGTTAGCCACCGGCGCGCTAACCTGGACAGTTAGCTCACACCGCCTCAAGATGTCGCTGTCAGGGATTTACCTGTATATCTCAGGGCAGGTTCGAAACATTCACTCAAAGAGGATAATATATATGATATAACATTATGCTTTTTTAGCTGAATGACACATGAAAAATACATAAATATGTATATATAGGCTTTCCAAGATTAGCCAACAATGATATTAGCTAATGGTCAACTGTCAACGTCTGTCAAAACTTCATCCTAGTGCGCATGCGTTGTCTTCAGACCAAATTTTCAAAATAATACCTGTTGGACAATTATTTCTATGGTCATATTTTGTTTTCCATCCCAATTATATGATAATTATAATAATATTTCTTTGGACTGATGTTGGAACCTTTCTACCTTGAAAATCAGGTCAGTTGTTCCTGCTTTATGGTAATCATATATTCATTTATTTTAAAATGTTACATTTTTAATAAAGATGTTTGTGTATTAAAAACAATGTGTGAAATCGTATATAAAACTTTCTGCCTAAGAAAATACTGCGTGATTATGTGTTAAGGCTTTATGTTAGTGAGTTTTAATGTGTTTGGTTTATTTTGCTGTTTGTCAGTATTTTTTTAATGTATGACTGCAACTTATAACTGAATATAAAAGAGACAAATGATAAGAGATAGATAAAATAAGTGAATACAAAAAATATCTAACTTTGTTGCATAATTATTTGCCTTAGTTGTGTTTTCTATGTAAATATCACATCACACATACTTTAAACTATTTTCCATAAGATGTCAGAGAATATGTAACGGCTGATGCCATATTTGTATAAACCTCAATGATGAATAATAATTAAAAAAAAAACAGATAATGCTAGCTGAGGATTTTTTTGTTTTACATTCACATGTCAATGTCATTACATGTCGAGCCAGGGTTAAATAAATGATGAGTAAAGAAAGGAAAAAGCATCAAGAGTGGCTCATTCACGTAAAATTAATATTTCAGTTTGGTCTATCTGGGTCTTCATCTGCAGTCAGGCAAAATTCTTCTGCTAAATTTAAAGAAAGAAAATGTATGACAGCCCTCTGACAGACTTTAACTCAAATAGCTTTACCGACATAAAATGCAGTCAAGTACAAAAAGCAGGAATTATGTGTAAAATATATTCAGTCTAATTAATTACCAAAGTGTGGTAGACCACTCATGGAGTCATCCATCAAGGAGATATTTTAATTTCAATGTTATGACATCCATCTATTAATGTGTGCAGTTATATCCAACCAAAGAGTTCGATGCAGTTTGTCAGTGAAATAATGTTTGTGCAAGAATGTTAAGGACTTCAAACAACCCTGATTTATTGTATGTTTTTAATTTTACACCTGAGTTTGATTATTATATTTTCATTTCTGCATCACAATATAGAATATCAGAAATTATGAGTGAGTCAGTAAATAGAAAATTTGTCATTTAATGCAACATAATTGTGACTGAATTACAATTAATCTCATGGAAATAAATCACCAAACTGACAGACAGGATGTTTCATACAGGTATATATTACAATGTGCCTTGTTATATAATACAGTCAGGTTCTGTTTTTTTTTTAATAAAAATAAGCACTGGAGGAGAATGTGATACGTTTTGTTTTTATTGTAAATTGGACATTATGCACATTACTTAGCGACTGATGACTTGTTAATTAAGCTTGTTAAGTGGTCACAGAACTCCCTGCGCTGAGTGAGAGTTCAGACGATGTCAAGTCATAAAGGCGATTTAGCCAGAAGGAGCGCTGCGAGCTTGAGATCTCACATACAGGACAAACGGTGAGGGAAGTACCAAAATGAGGGAACAAGAACATTGAGTGGCTGACAGTGGTGACTGCTTGTGCCAAAAATACCATTCAATGAACACAAAGAACTGTTTTTTTTCTCCGTTGACCGTATGGGACATTAACCGTGAAGTGAAGGGAGTCGTTCTTTACAGCCAAATATCTGAGCTTTTTTTTTTTTATGTTTAGTAAATGCAGACAAAGATTCTCCCAAATATTGATTAACCATCATTTGCAAATTTAAACCGTTTTTCAGCAGGTCAAATAAAAGGCGTGGTCTCACTGACACAATAAATATTGCACACGTGATATTGTATTTCATAAGAATGATTTTGCATACAAGTGTTTGCCCCCTTTTTCCTATGTCTTGTTATATTTCCTCAAGTTATATTTTCCCAAATACGATTATCTTTATCATAATAGATTCAATATACAGAGGAGTTATCGGTGTCTGTATAAAAACAAAGTAACATCAATAAAAGTAGACATCCAATGTGTAATGTGACATCTGGCTGTGAGACCAAAACCTCTCTTTGTCCCAGTTTCTCTAATTTCTGTACAAAGACGATACAACTATCCAGTCATGCAACGTTGTTTGGGTGGGGGTGGGGGTCGGGAGGGGGAGTTGTCTGTTATGTTCTCCGTTGTTTGTTTTCTTTTCTTTTTTTTTTTAAGCATTCTGCATCTCCTTGCCAATCTTGTAGCTCAGGATCTTGTTCCAATCGATCTTGGTGCGTGTCACAGGAAGCTGGCGGCGTAAGGCTTTGAAGGTAGTGTCCGACATGGTCTGGTAATTCTCGTTGATGGCCGTCTGGAAGGAATAACATGCAGAGAGATGGAGAATTAGAAATGTGAGAGAATGGACATTGGTTAGTCTTTAGGTTACCAAATAAGTATTAGCAGCCTTTGAAAAGCTGACATACAGGATGGTAACGCAGACCAAACCAAAGGTAGGAGGCCAACCACAGCACAGTTTGGGTTGAATTTCAGTGAAAATGAAGTAAAGGCTCTTATCCAATTATTGTTAGACGATCACCGAACACACACACATGAAGGGAAAAAAGTCTTCAGATGATGTACCACCAAAAAGGTGCATAAGAGATGGAAAACTAACAGTTACATTACAATAAAGACGAAGTAAAGCTCTTTCCTTCACACACTTTGTTCAATAGATGGACATTTGTTTACAGTGCTAGGTGTGCTTAATAAACCACACTGCCGTACCAAACCAAACCAAATGAAAAATGCAACAATGTTTCAATTTCACCCTGAAGATGTGAACCAATTATCTTTTTTTTAAATTCAAAGCTATATTTTTACTTTTGTTAAAAACAGTTTGCACCACACATCTGTATTTACAAACTCATCCAGCAGAAAAGTAACAGCAATTGCAAAAGATCAGTTTAGGCTCCAACACTTTTTGTAAATTAATAAATTTTTTCAGAAAATACCAGAACAGACATGTAAAGCTTCATCAGAAAAAAACAAAGTGAACGTCATCTTCTAAAACAGATCGTATAAATGTCTCAGTATGACTCAGTCAGTGTTCAGTCTGTTGTAGCTTTCACACTGTGTGAATGTTTGCATGTGTAAAAGTGAAAGATTTCATAATTTAATCACTTTAAGAGTAAAACATGAGCTGGACTTGATGGACTGTCAGAGCAAAACTTTCAGTCAATGAATTAGTAAAATAATGCTTAAAAAAACAATGTTCATGTTCTCTTGGTTTTTCTGCAACAACCAGCCTGTAATCTGTATATTTAAGACAAAATATCAGTTTTTACACACCTGATAGTCGTTCTCTGCAGCCTCCATGATCTTAACAAACTCCTTTGCAGTTGTAGCCTCATTCTAAAACATAAAGACAAGATACACATCATTTATTCCAGGAGTGGAAGGAAACAAAAGACTCACAAACCAACACCTCTGCACTGAAAATCATTTTTAGAGAAACACCACAAGGGAGTTTCTGGCAAATCAATTAGAGTTAAAAAAGTGAATTTGGATGGATTGGATTATAGCGGTACAAACAGTCACCGTAAATTAATAAATAAAGCGTTTTAATTTAGATATAAAACGGCTTGATGGCTTTAATGGAGTTCCAATTTGGTCCCAGCACATTAAATCCTCATCTGTGTGTGTGTGCGCACTTAGAACTGTTTGGTTGTACTCACAGAAATTGACATGGACTCTTGAACCTCTTTGTGGCTCACCAGCTGAACGTTGCCGTCTTCATAGTAATGAACCTGCAACAATTTAGGGTTTAGACTCTCTTCACTGTGTGCATAAAAACCATTCTGTAAATCTAAACAATAAAACTGGCAGAAATGGAGCAATGCAAGCTTGTGTGGGTGACACAACAAAACCCAAAGGGGGGTTAAAAACAATCAAAAAGACAACAACACAATAACACCAGGATGATAAACAGAGCCGCGTGCAAAGGCTGTGACACTAACTGTCCTCAAATGTACCATCAAGAACAAGGTTTTATATCTAGTTGTGTACCAGTTGTGTGAAGATTGAAACAAAGTACCTGGATTTTCATGATTCCTGCCACTTGGGTGGTGGAGGGGGTGACGGTAAATTTCCATTCTGACCTCCAGCGTCCATTCCTGTGCAGGGAGCAAGCAGAAAACCAGTTTTAATTACACATTACATCTTTCAATGCCATAACTTATGACAACATAACCTAAAAAGTGTGTGTGTTGCTGAAAAGTCATGTGTATGCTTCATGAAACAGAAATATTTAGCAGGCTTTTGTTGGTAGACTAGATTAAGAACTTAAGTTATGTAATGACAGAGAGAGATAACAAGCAGGGTGCTCCAAGTGTTATCATGTAACAAAATGTGATAAATACTATCAGTTATTTATATGCTGATCTTCTTAAACAGATATCTGTATATAGTTGCAGCATTTGTAGACAACAGGGCAGCATTTTAATACAGAAAGAGTTCTGGTTTGGTGTTGACCATTAGGTTTGAGCAGGCTTTCCTTCAATGCAGGTAAAACGTCAGTGTGGAGGCAGAAATGGCTTTAATGCAATTTTGGAACGAATAGGCAACCTAATGAAGAAAATATAGCTTTTTATAAGGTTCTTTTAAAAATATATTGACATCCATATGATATATTTGAATATATATCAGTAGCATGTGGACCTAAAATATCTACAAATATCAATACAGTTGCTGTAAACAATGAGAAGTAAATAGAAATAGTCTTGATTCACTATCTACACCAGAACCCCAGAGATAATGGCTGGATAGTGTTAAATAAGACAGTTAGTAAACGAGCCATCTCAAGGATAGACTTGTATCTTTTCTGGTGTAAGACAGACAGCTGACATACCAAAGGAAAACTCTGAATAATCAAGGACAAACATAGCTGTTCTGTTTTATTTTAGTGTTATTGCATGACACCAAATCTATCACATAAAACAGTCGTTGATCTTTGGCGGTATACTGTAAGGTGCCTCGCTCAATTTCACATTCAAACCCTCATCTTATCTCAAATCTGGCCCAAAGGTTCCTCACTGTTGAACAAGCAGATGGTTCCCGGCTGTAATAAGGCACCGTCCCAAGCTGTTTTGGGAACCACTTAAGCTGAATGCACATAAAAAATCAATATGGAGAGCTTTAAAACTAGCCAAACGACTTTTCCCAAATTTATGATTGGTTTAATGTTGGTTCCAACTGTTTTATACAGAGGTTACAACAATGGTCCAAAAGTATGTGAAATTGAAAACTGAACAGTTTCTTTTGCCAACCTCCTGCCAAATAGATGCACAAGACTTCCACAAACTGGAGGTAAAAGGTGGCAGCCTTATACAGGAGCTGTGGGATCATTACACCCAACAACCTATAAGCCCAGTAAAACCCAGCAGCAAAGAGGATTGGTGCAGTTCTTATCCAATTAGATTAGCCTGATCAGAAACCGCTCAGAAACGCTTCTGAGGGCTAACAGTCTAACACCACAGAGCTAAGTGGTAATTAAAGTAAATGCTTTAATGCCTTCAAAGCATCTTGAACGTATCAAACAACATTCAGTATTTCAACTTCTTTTTAAAATGAAGTTTGATTAGAAACCATTCCAGAAATCATTTGGAATCAGTTGGTCTCTCAAAAATCTCTCTGAGAATCTAAGCTGTCATCTTTACTCCTTCATAAAACTGGAGAGGCTGAAAAAATAATCAGAAGCCAAAAATCCCAGAGTTGCTACATGAAAAAGGAGATTTTTAAATATCACACTGAATATGAAGTGACTTTTCATAACATACCAGAAGTTTTTTGGTTGAAACTGATGGCACTCGATGCACACGATGATGGTTTGCTGTCCGTCGATGGTTTTCCCATAAATCTGAAGTGACAAGAAACACAAATTCTCTGATTTGACATGCAAGGAGTATTTCTTCTCACGGCTAATTGGTACTACTTTACCGAGAAGCCATTGAATAAGACAGTGGTTTGTGGTTAACAGCTACAAAATTAGGCTCAGGCTGATGTGCAGCTGAGAGAATAATATACCCAACGTGTTCAGAGGCAGTTTGGCGAACCACACACGACAAACTCGCAGCACAACTCCTTCGTGTCTGCAGCAGAGAGCTGCTGCACACTTTGCATTAATAAATAAGCAGAATGGCAGACGCTTGTTATTGGGAAATGCAGCCTATCTATTCTTCCTGTGCTGCACTGGGTGTGTTGAAAGGATGAATCTCCTTTTTGCATTAACTGACTGTGAACTTTTGATTTAGATGAATACATTTAGATAATGAAGACTTGGATGTTCAGGTGTCAAGTCCTTAATAATAATACTTTTTACAGATATAAATCCTGCACTTGAACTAAACATGCCCTGGTCATAGATTTAAAAAAATCTTTATGGTTTAATTCTCCTTTTCCTAATGGGACAGGTCAGGGTGAGCTACAGAAAGACACTCTGGGGCTGCATTTGGTTGAATGTCTCTAAACAATACTAATCATTGTTTGGAGCTCCGTAAACAAGGGTCCAAGTGTTACAAACATCTTGCTACTTGGTGGAACATGCTGCTGTCTTTCTGGGGGATTTAGATCCAAATATGTGGGGTTTCTTTCAGGAATTCTTAATTACTTCAGACTGTGGAAACATTAAGGCTGGAGAAAGTAAGTACATGGCACCCCTTGAGTGATCAATGTAATCATTCTTTTTATTTTCATTTGAGCATCATCTCTTTGTAATCTACCGTTTAATTTATCCCTGAACTGTGAAGCTCTTCATCAAGTCAGTTTCCCTATCAATGAATCATTGCTCGTCCTTCTGAAATTTAATTATGAGGACAATTAAGACTTGTGTACTTGCAGAAACTTGCTGAATTTGTGGTATAGATGCCAGAAATAACCACAGCTGTGTGTAATGCTGCTGCTCCAGCATCATTGGAAAGCCTTTCCATGCAGACAGTCATTGAGTTTGCAGTCTCTCTGCCGTCTTTCTGAAGTTAATTAAGTGGTGAAACTGGCACAAGCATCAACATGCATTTCTACACCCATTTAAGGCAACTTTGTGTGGAAATGAGGCTCTTGCGGGTATGCCAAGTTCCACAATGACTGAGATTTATGAATCAGAATCAGGTGTTTGTGCAGCTTTATGAACATGATGAAAAGAATGCAGATGAATACTTTCGTCTTTGTAGATTCACAACTTTAACTGTGTGTATGCACAAAGACATTTTCTGTTTCACTGAGGTTCACTAACCCTACATAAACTGTTCAGGTGAGTGAAGTGGTCATTTTATGCCATCTTAACAATTAGAAGTGTGTTAGGAAAGTCTGAGAGAAAAGGAAATACAAAGAGGTTCATTCAGATCACAGATGAGTCATAATGTTGATGGGGCGGGCTGGGACGTACGGTGCAGACTCCATTGGGATAGTGCTCCTTGACGTAGGCCCTGACGGCTGAGTCCACAGCGCTCCTCCAGCCCTCCAGGGAGCCGTCAACGTCATGGGGCCTTGGGTCGCTGGCCTCCTTCCTCAGGTGGTCGAACTTGAAGGAGATCTTGTTCTTGGGGTCCAGGACCCGGCCGTTTCCAAGATCACCATGCTCTGTGATTAAGACCTGGGAGGAATGAGGAGATAGAGAGAGAGAGAGAAGGAATGAGAGGCAGAAAGATAAAGTGAATAAGTAGACAAGGAAATGAAGAGGAGTGGAGGCAGGAGATTTTGCACAAAGGAGATTAATTAAAGCAACGCGGTGAAAAACAACGAAACAAAAAAGAAAAGGAGGGAATGAAGACAAAGGAAGACAGGAGCGCAGACGTCAGCCGGTACTTTCCATCAACTGTCTTCCACCTCAGCACTCGGCTCAGCCTGCTGGGTATCAGACAGGGGAATTTCACCCCGTGTTGAGGGAACAGAGGGGACATGATGACATCTTTACATAAGACACTGCAATCATTACTGAAGCTTACACACACGACGCCCTCATTCATCATCATGTCCAACCTTCACGCACACTTACAGGCGGCGAGCACAATGACACGTAAGGAAAGACGCTGTTTGTGATCTTGTTTCCTGTGGAGGCAAAGGCGAGCGCTGGGATTTGTTTGATCCTTTAATCCAATCAGCCCTCTCTTCTTCAATGCCCATGGGACCCTAATATTACTGCAACAATATTAATAAACTCTGAACAAACTTGTTGCCTTCTGTGTCCCTTCATGATGCTGTCTATCTTTTATTATTGGCTCTTCTTCCAACTGTTTTAACATCTCTTAAGCACCATATTCGTAAAAATGTCATATTCTTAAGAACAATCTGTGAAGACATTTTGCTTTTGTTGGGTTTTAAATTAACTGGAAATGGTATAATGCTACTTTTTTACTGTAGTTTTCATCTTGTTTTACTGTTGCTGAATGACTACAAAGAAATACTATAGCTGGCAATAAAACTGACTTTATTGCCTGCATGAGCTGTAACACATGAATGCTAAACCCTTTTGGATATCATCTATGAACAGCACATTAAAATCAGCAGGAGTTACTTTCCTCTAAAGAGCAGCTACAGCAATACAAAAAAAACATACAATATTAATTGTTTACTAAAGTGCAATTTACTAATGAAACCTTATCCATGTTTTTGTGAACACGTAGAAACCCAGGCATGTTTATTAAGCTGTTTGCACTTAAACGATGCCAAAAAAAATATTTGCAGCATCATTAAATTCTTATGTGGCAGTTACTGAATGAACTTTGCATTTGACACAAGGATGCTGAATAAGGAGGAGAGTTGGGAGAGCAGTCAGCAGATTGTGACCCATGATGTCATCACATTGCATTTAGCCTCTACGCCATCAGCATCACTGAGGGAAACACTCACCTGTTCTTCATAGCCCTCGATTTTCACCGGGGTAAACTGGTCCAAGTTGTACTGTGCAAATGCACTGCAGGGAGAGAAAGAGAGAGAGAGAGAGAGATATAATGTCAGTTCATCTAATCCAAACTCAGAACTTCCGGCCTTGACTTTAATATGATTTCCTATATGATTTATGCTTAAAGTGTTCTGGCATTTTGGATGTTGACTTCAGCCATAATAAATCTAAAGCTTAAAGTTTTTAATTTTCACTAACTGCCAAATCTAATTAAAGAAAGTAAACAAAGCCGGCACAAACATTACATCCAACTGACAAACAGATGTGCTAAGAGATGCAATATTCCCCTACTAATTATAAAAAAACACAATTTGCTGAATGACAGTGGGTCTGTGTTGTTAAATTGTTTCCCTTTAGACTTTTAAACAAACAAACAGATATTGGAAACGGTGTGAGAAGGGAGACTTACTGCGCTGCACCTTCCCTGAGAAGATTGTCATTGTTGAGCAGCAATCGCACATCTGAGAAGAAAAACAGAGAGATTATGAGAGAGGAGAGGAGAAGAGAGGAGGAAGACAGGTACAGCACATTAACACCATGACACACACACCAACACAAAAGACAAAGCTGCCTGCAGTCAGTCTTTGCAACATTTATGCCAGGGGAGTGAAGCAGACATGGTAAATTAGCTCAGTGGAAAAGACTGTAAAATCACACAGAGATGAAAGAGGACAAAGTGGCAAGAGGGGACTGTATATTAGAGTGTGTGTGCGTGTGTGTGTGGCTGTCAGGCTGTGATAAGAGGCGTACAGACAGCCCGCCGGCTGTCCTCTGAGGTGACGACATTTATTGAGGCCGGACGAGGCTTTAACGATGCCAAAACACATACACACACAGTCTCAAGGGGCGCTGCTCTGACAGCGTGGTGTCGACACTGGTGCTGCAGGGTTAGCGACAATATGGTCAAAACATCATGGACTCATTTTGGTTTCTAGGTGGCCACAGAGGTGTGATAAGTAACACATGAACAGGAACAAATTTTCCATTTCATCTCCCATTAAGCAGCTACAAAAAAAGAGAGAAAACATTCTGAAAATATGCCCAGTTCCATAACTTATATCTATGAATCCCATTTTCAGACGTTTTTTCCAACCATTTGCTTTACTTTTCCACGGCTTTTTCTTTACCTTTCTCATTTTATTCCAGAAGTTTGAGGTGAAGTATTTGTTTGTACAGGACAGAGGGGTCTGAATCAACGCCACCCTACAACCTCTAGCATGCTTGAAAACTGCAGCAGTCAGTATGACTATTTCCAAACGCCTACGGTGCCAAAAATAAGCTTATGGTTCAACTGCCAGGGGTCACTGAACTCAAAAAAATAAATGGGAGGCAAAAAACCTCCTCAGTTCATTTAGTTCGTAAATTATTATGCAATAAAATGATGCTATCACTGAGTTAAAGTGTGGCTGTTATTTATTCAGAGAACGGTCAGTGCTCGGTGGGTACTCATGAGAACATTTTTCCAATATTACAGAAAAAGGAAAGGTGTAAATAATAATATGAACGAAGGCATGATTCCATTTAGTTGTGCTAGCATGCAAGGGTTTTAACACTGGAACCAAAATAGAAAAGCCACTTTAAGGAATAAAGTTACACCTGTGTTTGACGGGGAAACTGTCTGTTCCTCAGATTAACTTTGCAGCGCTGGTTTCAGGCTGTTAAGCGCTCTGTCGACATACGGATTATTTCTGAGAACGCTTGGCTATGACAAAACAGTATTTCAAATGTATGACAGGTTAATAAAGCTCAGAAAGCAGCTTTGTGTCCATGCCACACAAAAAGAAGGAGAGTGGAAGACAAGATCCGATTGTGGGTAAGCTTTATGTTCACATTTAACTCAATTACACAAGTTTGACTACTGCAGTGATCAGTCCATGATGATGGACACGTGCTGCACAGTGGTTTAAATGGGAAAGCAGAGCATATCGATTGCCTGTATTTCTGCTTCTGATTGAGTCTGATTATGCACACGGTGCAGCTGGACGCTAACAGTGCTAACGCCACTGCAAAGAGTCTTAAAAAAAGTAAACATGCAATAATGTTTACATCTTTAATTGCAGAACTAATAAAAGAAGATGTATGGAAAAAGATCATTGTTCACTGAGTCATATACACACTTAAGATCATCTACCAGCCAGTTACAGAGAGGGATTTAACTTGTTAGTTAACTACAGAGCTTCCTGTGCTGTGTGGCTTATCATTAATTTGCATTAGGGCTGGGACGACGCATCGACGTCACCACGTCGCCGGACCAAAACAAAGATGGCGGCAGCGAGTCGCGGCGATACAAGTTCGTGTGATAAATGCACAAAACGAACTCGTAGTTCGAAAGCACGGGACTATTTCACCATAAAAGGACGCGATTCGGTTATTTGTCAGCTTTGTAAAATGGAAATGTCATATCAAAAAAGCACGGCGGCTATAAACCGGCACCTCAAAAGATGACATCCAGGAGCAGCTAAGGAAATCTAAAAAGTAAGTGCTGTCTTAGGAAAGCCAAGGACACACATGGTCAGGTATGAAGCCAGCTAGGAATTCACCTACAGAATGTAGTTTAAAAAACAGAAATACTCTAAAATACTTCTAGATTCAAGTACAGATTACAATAAATGTTCATGGCTACATTCCACCAGTGATTAACTCTTTTTCATAATATGCCAACAACATTCAAACAGTGGCTTCCTTTTAAAAGTTTTTAAAACATTCTTATTACAAACTGTCATCTAATGACAACAGTATGACAGGGTTGTTACCTAGCAACAGCAGCAGTTATTTTTCACAAATTGTTTTGATTCAGTTTCTCTGATAATTGATGCCACTTTTAAGGAAATTTCTCAGGGGGAAGGTCCCTGTCAT
>JAOWBC010000049.1:10824580-10839317 GCA_028566105.1 Hypoplectrus providencianus | reverse complement strand
ACAGCCAACATGGCAACAAATCCAGTACGGTCTGGATGAGCTTCAGCAGCTGATGGAGTCCATGTAGAGGAGGAGGAGGAAAGGAGGCACAAACTGCAACATCTACTCCTCATTGTGGAAACACTGACACAGATTTCTCTGCTCATTTGTATTTATAATAACTGCAGCTGTAAAGAGACTTCATGGACACGGTGATGAAGCAGCAACAGTACTAACAATTTAAACAATCGCCTATATAAAAAAGGAACAGAATATAAAACAAACAGCCCATTGCACAGACAATTATTGCATTGATTTTAAGTTAAACCATGCTGGGAGTCACTGTTGACAACATTCGCCACCTATGAGCATGACTTGACTTGACACCAGCTGCCTCAGCGATCGAACACGAGCTCCAGCAGTGACTGAATGTTCTCTAACCACTAATCTGCCCTACAAGACGTAAACACAATCAAGACGTCTGGGCTTGTCTGCGCTGCTATGGCAACATCAGCTTCCTGGCATCCAGTTCGGATTCCTCAATCAAGGGCGCTGACTAATTGATGAATGCAAACAAATACTGACCAGTGTTTCCAAAAAACTAAAGAAGCTGTGGAGCCGCCGCTCTGTCTGCATAGTTAAAAAGTGAGACATCACTATATTGAGCGTGCTAACATGCCTAATTTGTAAATTAAATGCATGCATTTCTTCTCATAATCAAACTGGACATGGAAGTCTGCAGAAAAGCACTTTGGCTCGACAGGCAGAGCTGTAAAGATGGAGATCTGTTCGACATTTGCTCAACAGGTGCTTCCACTGTCGAGCAGACTCTTTTAAACCCTCAAAGTCTTCCTGCAGACTTTAAAAGCAGATTTCATCCAACAACCAAACTCTAACTCTTAAAGCACATGTCCGTAGAGGAGAGTGACTCCTGCTGGAGTCCCAAAAATTAAATACAGTGGACTCTAAAGCTACATTTCAGTGACATTTTTATAATGACGCTGCATGTAGAACCCCTAATTCTGATCTTTCGATGAAAAATAATTTGTGCAGGATTGCAATAATTTTTATTTGTGCGAGTTATAGGTGAGCAGAAACGGCAACTAACTAAGTACATACTTTAAATATTTCCCTCGTGTACTCTCTGTCTTTTCTTTTTACCCTTAATTTGTTTTATTTTCTAACTCTTACCTCAGGCTCCTTCTTACCTCTGTAAATTATTCATAATTTATTATTTTTTAATACTTTTATACTTTTTTTGTATCATTTTTCTTTCTTTTTTTGCTGCTGTAACACTGGAAACTTCCCTGTTGTTGGACTGATAAAGGAATATCTTATCTTGTTAAAGCATTACTGTTCATACTTTTATGTAATTCTAGGTTCAATTTACTCATCCATAAAATCATTGACATGCATGGCAATCATTTGTGAAAAAAAAAAAAATACGGAATAAGGAATATATAGTATTCATGTCAAACAACATAAATGTCTTTTTTTCTCTGCTGGCATTTCCTTTACTGATCATCATCTTTTTGCCAGGCTGGTAAACAGGCACAGATCATAATGTCAAACAGGATCACAATGTTCTTCTGGACTTTACTCTGGAAGATTTCAGCATGAAAAAAATAGTTTAAAAAATCTGGACGCCATATGATCCACACATCAACACTATCTTCAATCTTCTATTTTTCTTAGTATCTGTCAGGCCTTTGGACACTGACAGAGAAAGACAGAGTTTCACTTGGAAGATAAGAAAGGAGAAGGAGGTAAGGGAAGGAAAAGGTGGAAAAATAAACAACAAAGTGAAAGCAGGAGACGTAATTCACCTCAAAGCTCTCTTAAAATGAGAAGGAGGATCAAGTGTGGGGATGATGAGGGATCTTCAGGGGGAGATAAGAGAGAGTGAAAGGCTGATAAAGGATCAAGAAGAGCATCTCTGACATGGATGAGTAGGAGGAAGAGGAGTTTAACAATGGGAGGTTTGAACCACAACAAAAAGGAGGAAAATGGAGGATAATGAAGAGGGTAAAGAAGATTTAAAGGCTGGATGGAGACGATCAGAGATGTACAGAAAAGATTTAGTGGTGAAAATATCGGTGCACAATTAACAAAAAGGTCTATTATCATTCCAGTTCAAATAAATAGTATATCAGCCACCATATCAGTACGTTTTTCTCTAAAATCAGTTTTGCCATTGGTCTCAAAATACCATATTCTTTAGGTTTGAGTCATAAGCAAGCAAAGTGAGCAAAAATATTTTAAATAATTTTTTTCTCATTTGACTCTTTAACTTGTGTTGAGGACTGGCATCCACGCGAGTCATCACGTGAGATGATTTGTGAGCCACACACCCAGCGGCTTTGTGAGGCCGTATCACCGAACATGATCCCTCCTGTTGGCTGGATGGCAGCCTGTAATACCAGGCCGGCTTTATAATGACATTCCATAAAAATGAATTGCTCCGGCTCACTCCCACTCTGCAGGAATGTGGGTGGTGAGTTATTGAATATTTTGGAAAGCTGGCATTTAGCATTTGTGTTAAGACGCCTGCAGCTCCTGATGTTTTCTCTATCTTTATATAGACATATTAGGTCTTCCAAAGTACAGGACGGCTGAGTTTTACCTGCTGTGATGGAGCCAAAAGAGCTAAAATGTGACGTACTTCTGAGCTAAGGAAGAAGTGCACTGATTCATTTGCTTCTTGCACCCTCTGTATCCTTAACATCTCTGATCTGCTCTGTTATCATAGATTAAAAAAAATACTTTCCACTTTTCTCTTTGCATGCCTGAACTGCTCTCTTATGTTTCTAGTGGTACAGGTATGTTATCAGGGCACTCTGACTCTTTGTCTCTGTACTTTCTGTTCCTTCAAGTAGCTGAAGCTTATTCTTTAAGTGTAATGACTGGTTTTGATTTAGCAGATGAGGCAGGAACTGAAGAATGTGAACAGTGATGATGTTCAGGTGTTTGTACCAGGCCCAGATGGTTACCCCAGAAACACTTAGGGAAGCAGCACTGTAGTAAAAAAAAAAAAAAAAAAAGATAAAACATCAAGCTCACCTTGATCAAAGCTTGTCTGTCAGTGTGGATATGCTGCCCCTTGTGGCTGCTGGGGGAAATACACCCACTCAAACTGCAGATCGCACCATCAGGTACATCTAGAGGAGGCAAGAAAAGAAGATTTAGGGCCAAGTGACACATGCAATTAAACAACAAAAATTTAGACCTAATGGAGGAGAACCGTGCCCTGCCTGTGAGTGGCACATTACTTCAACTGTGCTTTACTAATGAAAGAAAAAGTTTTCTGAGTGCTGATCAACAGTCTGAAGCCATGAAACAGATCTGTGTGTGATGTCTCCACAGTGTCCTCCTGTAGCTGAAGGCTTTAGAAGCAGAAAAAGTCAAATTCCCAATAAATCACAGATTGCATCTTGAGGTCATCTCTGTGCATGTGACTCTGACTCACTGTACTGAATACAGTTTGCGTAGATGCTGCCCTACATTCATGCAATTATTACTAGGATTTATGATTCTCTGAGCATGGTTAATAAAAAACATTAATAAACAACCCTCAACTGGACTAATTATTTTATTTAAACTACTCTGTGTTGGACAGTTTGAACATCTGGCAGTACACAACAATGGTTAACTGTCACCAGGCCACTGTGTTAAGTTGTAATGTTGTAAACTTGCCTGTCTCTGGACAGCAGAGGATGTGTTCAAAATGCTTGTTAAGCTAGCAACGACTCAGGGAGCTAATGCTTTTCAGAGGATCTTTGAAATGATATAACAGATTTTTGGTTTAGATTATTTTATTACAGTGATCCTTACAGCGACACATGGCTTGCAGAAGAGAAATTTTGGGGATCGCCAAACAAATCTGCAGATTTTCTTCCACAGTCCAACACAAAGAACCAACAGTCCCAAGTATCACATTAGCATGAAGGACGTCAAATTATATCTAGTGAAATTTTATGTTAAATAACCCTTCAAGTAAACACACTGATTGTTGGTTCGAATTGGCTGATTAGATGGCATAATTAGAGAAGAACATCCACAAATAGTAAGTTGGTGCAAAACAGTTGTCTGAAAACATTAATATGTTTTTTTTTATGCATTTAACCTATCACCCAAAGAACCTGAACAGTGAAGTTTACAACATTATGACTCTCGACGATTATGACTCTCCAAAGAAATTTTCTTTCCAGGGATTTAAGAGTGGAGTTACCCATGTCTAATACAGTAAACCTAGAAAGTAAATACTCCAAGGAGGAACCACAGAAAGCAGAGAACGCTGCTCTTGTCTGTCATTCAGGCTTATCGGTTCTCTGCTACACATCAGCACCCTCCAGCTCCCCCAGCAGAACCAGAAACATTAATCATTATTTGGTGTCGGTGACGTAAACCACAAGCCAATCAACACTTCAGCATCTCTGCTCCAATTTTCCATGAGGCAGCACGGAGAGCAAAAACAAAATTCACTGCACCGAGGAGACGGTGGTATGTGTGATGGAGTCAAGGCGGGGTCCTGGTAAACTTAAACCACGATGCAAATACGTAAGAAATGATTCACAATGCAAATCCCTGTGTTAAACTACAGCACAATGCAAATTCAAATATGAAACAAATCACATGCAAATGCCAACAAGAAAACAATATTACAGGAAGATGGCCGCGCCCCTCTCTACGCTGCTTTCAGGATTTTGAACCATTTTCTTTCTAGACAACAGGGGAACACTTTGCATGGGAAAAAAAAAGCTTCAACTCTTACAATGTCCGTGCAAGTTTTATGTCAGAAATGCCTTTATATCCTGTAAGGAAAAGCAAAGAATTTCCGACAGTAGAAAATTAGAGAAAGGCTGCAGGAGGATGTTGGAGAGGGGTTATGACTGGGTGATCCTGGAGCTGGCCAGGCGATTAGGTCACATCAGGTCTGGTGGAGTTGTGGTTGACAGAGGGGAAATAGCAGCACAGATTTGGGCTGGCTGCCATTTAAGACAATGGGCCTTCTCAGAGATGGAGCTTCCTTGAATTGTGCAGTGTTTCCACACACTGAATGAAAAAGCGAGCCCCTCAGAGGTGGTTTTTCCATCATGGCCGGCCCGCTGAATAGTTCCCATCAGCGTGCAGCAGCTGATACGTCAGAGAGGGCTCACCCTGAGCTGGACTCATGGCTACACGGAAAGCTTTTTTTTCCAATGAGAAAGTTCTTCATATAGTTGTATATCTGAGTATATTTTGTAACCTTCCTCTAAATTTGCTCAAAGCTAGCATGCTGCGTGTACCACCATGAATGTAGTCTAAACTTTGTCATCACCCTGATTCATATAACACAATTTTCCCAATTTATTAAATGATAAAACTAATTATCTTAATTTCCGCCTGTAAAATACTTCTGAATCTAATACATCAACAAAATAAATACATTTGAAACTTGCTATATCAAATGTCCAGATCCAACAGATTTATGTCCAGGAATTATAACAGTTGCATACAATATCACAAGTTATTTGCATATTTAAACATTTACAAAAACTTGTAATGCAAACAGGTTTACTTAGGTTAATGTTAATAAAAACTGGGGAGGTTTCATGGTGATATCCATCAGTAAAAAAAAAACTATTCACCTGTCGGGTCTCCCCAATTTCTCCCCTTAAATAAGGAATCTAAATACTTTTTCCACCACCGAGCCGAGGTCAGTTTTAGGCTAACAACATTTATGTAAATTGACACTATATATCTCCTGTTGTAATAGTCTGTGGATAATACAGAAAGCTGAGCAGTATTAAGCTTATTTTCACAGTCTATGGTTTTAATTCCCTTACCTTGCTAATATGAAACGTTAGCGTTAACGTTAGCTTGTTAGCATTAGCTTATTACATTAGCTTAATGTTGTCGTGGTAACTTTAGCTTGCTTAAATTGTCTTGTTAAATGTTAGCATGCTAACATTAGCTTGTAAACATTAGCTTAACATTACCATGGTAACATAAGGTTGCTAACATTAGCTTGTTGAATGTTATCGAGCTAACATTAGCAAACCTTACCTAATCTTAAATATTTAACCTAAGCTAGAAACAGATTCTTTTTTCAGTATTTTAACTCTTGGTAGTGGGTTGTTTCACCAATAATTTAGCCAACACAAACCTCGGCGCTTGGGTCTTGACCCTGCCGGACGTCCCCGACTCAACAAGAAACTTTGCGGCGAATGAGAGTCCAAGCGGCGGGGAGGGAGATGAAGAGGGACCGCAGGCGGTGCCGGTTCCGGGCAGCTAGCTAGTTCTTGTGCTGTTGCTTTGGTCGTAATCCTTGAAATTAATCACAACCAGTGATTTAAAAAGTGGTCAGTAAAAGGAAAAAACTATAATATATATATTTTTTTTATTATTATTATTTGTGTTTGTATTTTTTTTTTTTTACTAGTTATTTAACTCCTATGACTTATTTGATATTTATATTAAGATGCACATTGCCTAATGTATTTTTTTAAATTCATATTTACTTACTTCACAAGCATATTTATTTAATTCTTAAATTCTTATTGATTTAATAATGGCTTACACACACAAATATGCAAAAACTTGCACAGATGAGTTGCTTGACCTGAATAAGACAGTGTTGAAAAGCTGAAATATATCCTTTGATCAACAAAAGAGTTTATTTTAAACAAAGGATATCTTTGCCAATGGCCATAGTCTGCATAAATGGCAATTTGTATATTCAGTACATGTATCTTCTTGTGATCTTACCTATCTGTCTAAAAGCAGCATGAAAATCCCTTCACAGCCACACAGGTGTTTCCACTAAAACTGATGAAGCCCAGGTTAAACGATGGTGATTACATGAGATCACCACACGTCATTGCAGGAAAAGCACAGGTGTAATTACTAACATTAATGATGGGTGTATTTAATCTAACTAAGCTCCTTCCTGTGTCCTTGTTTTGGTGCAGAGTGGCTCATTGTAATGGTTCAATGAGTTTTATAATGACATGTTATTAGTTTCACCTGTTGCTTTCAGTCAAGTTTTGAAAAATGGTGGGTAATCTTTTCCAGGAGTTTCTGTGAAGCTGCGCAGCATGTGTTTTACTGTGCTGCCACATCACTTCAGCTGCCAATCTTCACTGGTTAGATGAAAAATACTGCTCTAACAGGTTCAAACACACTAAACAGGTGAGATGTCAACCCAGCAAAGTGAAAACTAATTTATAAGGGCTTTAATTGGATGTTAGCAGAAAACACAACTCCCTTTATAAGCAATAAGCTAATGCTCCATGAGTTTAATCAGTCAAATTAATGTGAAAAAATAACTTTAAAGTGCAGTTTATTGCAATAAAGAAGAAAAATACAATGCAGAAAAAAAACTGAGTGGCACAAAGTGGTTTTATGTGTAATAATTTCCAGTGTTTTTTCCTGAGTTGATAAAATCCTTATATTATTCCTATAAAAAAACAAGTTTACAATGTTCATATCAAAATGGACTTGAAGTGAAACTTCTTAGCCAATATAAAACACATTTTCTGCACACATATTTTCATTTTACTCATACAAAAATGATGTAAACTTTTTATTTGGTTTGTAATTATTGCTTATTTATTTATCTGTATAACATTTTACATGGACCCAAGAGTAGCGGGCACTTTATGAAAGCGACTGGAGATCCAAATACCTTTACAATCAGATAATAATATTGCAAATTCTGCAGCATTTCCTCAGGATAACTTTTGCAGAATAACTGGATTAAATGCAGTCTGACATCCCTGCAAAAACCCACAGCTTTTTTTATCCACATTAACAAACACAAAGGTGGAATCGTTCTGCATACCACCACGAAAATGTTTAGAAAAAAATACTTTGTGCATACACTGGGAAGTTTTCACATTGTTTTGTTCCCTTGAAATACTATAGAAATACTGCTGTACACCTTACTTGGTTATGTGCAATAAAACATCTACAGTAGGTGGCAATTTTTAGCCAGATATACTCTGATCAAACTTGGGGCCATTTACTTCCAAATCTCTCTCTGAAATTCAGGAGGTTATATTAATATATTTGGAATACAGTGCACTGGAAGCAAAGCAACCCCAAACCTGGCTGTTATTGCTCGTCATTTTGCTGAAGAGCTGAGCATCAGTAGTTTATTTTTTTCTGTGAAGGAAGCAGTAACAAGTGGCATTAAATCAACATGGCAGGAATATCATTAAAGACACAGGTTTGATGTAAAAAAACAAAAACAAAAAAAAAACAGGATTGTCACCTGTGATCAGTACAAAATGAATCTCATCTTTATGAAAAACAGCATGGGAGACGACTGATTTTAAGGCAGATAATAAACTGGAAGATGGACGTTTCTGTCCAGTTCTGACAGATTTATCAGAAGAAAAAGAGCACCAAAAAGGCAAATTTATTCACTATTATTACACATCTCTTTAGGAGAAGTACCAGGCACTCTGTTCTCTGTCAACACAACCACAATCCATCTCTGCCCGAGTGCACCAGTGTTTGTTTTCCCTGCTCTGGTTTTTTAGTCTCAGCCGAATCCAGCCTGGTTTCACATGTGGTTGTGGAGAAGATGGAGGGGAGTTGTTCTGGCCCTCTAAGCCAGGATTTTCTTCTTGCACTCCACGGAGCAAAAGAGGTGGGCCTGCACCGCCATGAAGCGCTGGCCGATCAGGCACTTGGAGCAGCCGGAGCACTTGAAGCACTGCGGCTCGGCGTGCCAGTGATGGTCGCCGTAGGAAACCCGCTGCGCCTCGGGCTCCACCGCGGCCTGGCAGGAGGCGCATTTCTGCAACGACGGAGCAATTAAGGATGTCAAGGCTTTTTAATGTGACATTTTTGCATTTTTCACTATTTAATTTCATCCTTTTATTCAATCGTCCATTTCGTTTGAGTCATTTTGTGATTGTGATGATAAAGAAAAAAGGATGTGTCTTAATTTCCTCCTGTAAAATATGTTAAATATATCAACAAAATGAAATAATTTTGAAATTTGCTTCATGCAATGTTTAGATCCTACAGTCCTACAGTGGAAACATTCAAATTAGTGCAAATTTAATAAGTTCACATATCTATTTTGTTTGAATATCTAAGCATTTCAGAAAGCTTGTAATGCAAAATATATGCAAAATAATTCAGTAAAAGTGAAGTTGCACTATCGTTAGTGGAAGCATTAATATAAACATACACAGAAAAACACCAAAATATGCTTAAAAGTGTAAAACACATTGGTCACAATGGTTGACAGAGTGGGCTCACCACAGCGTAGCTCTTCATGTAGCACGGCTGGCACACCGGCTTGTCGTTCTCCATCACGTACGTCTCCCCGGCGAGGATGCAGTCGCAGTCGAAACAGCAGAAGTGCTTCAGATGCCAGTTCTGTCCCTCGGCCTGAGTGTACTCGTTACAGAAGATCAGCTGCACACACACAGAAACAATAAACAACACATGTTACACAACAAATAAGTCACACAATCACTGTAAACCAGGGCTGTCCAAACTATGGTCCAGGGGCCAACTTTGGCCTGCCATCAATTTCTATTTAGTCTGTGTCTGTATGGTTTTATTTGGCTAACTACTTTAACCTCAATAACTTGTGTCAAAATCTAAAAAAAATAATGGTTTCTGGCCCACAAATAATATTAGTGCTGAACTGTTTTTATCTGCAGTTTGTCCAGTTAAAGTTTCTGTGTTTCTGTTGGATCATCTCATTAATTATATGTATATATTTACAATATGTCAGTTATTTTTTTAAGATCTTTTTCTTCAGCAGGATCACAGAGAAAATGCTGGCCTCATTTTTATGAAACTTGGGTTGTAACCTGGTCACTAAGAATCTAATAATGTCTCTGAAATGGATCTGAGTCTGTAACGTTGAAGATCCAGGAGGGCAGAGCCTCAGTGGGTCTGACTGGAGAAAGGGCTCTTCTTCTGCAGGGTAAAACTGTTAAATTCTTCTATTTTGTTCAGATTTAATCAAATAAGCTGAATGAACAGTAAAGTTCAATGCTTTGGCCAACATGAATAAACTTTTTATAAAGTATAAAATTAAAATCCACTAATGTAGAGCTGTGATGTTGATGCTTTTTTCTTCAAACATAATCTAACTATATTTGGTTGATTAAACCAATATTATATATATATTATATGATATATTATACATATTTATGACCTCATCGCAGCCTCCACAGCGCGGCTTCTCGCTGTCTCCGTAGTGGCGTCCGCAGTACAGCTTCCCCTTCTTCCAGAAGTAGATCATGTCCACCAGCAGCTCTTTGCAGGTGCAGCACACGAAGCAGGCCGGGTGCCACATCTTGTCGTAGCCGGCCCGCTCGGCGTAGACGGCCGGCTCGCCCAAGCTCATCGGCTGCTGGCAGTGGCTGCACGACTTCAAAGGAAAAAAACACAACAACAACAAGAAAACAAGATATGAGTTATTTTATTTGAATTCTGACTTTTTCAGGTGCTTTTTTATGTCAGTCACCAATGTGATGCTGCAACAGGTGAAGTAAAATGCATTGGTTATCATTTTTAAGGGATTAAGTTGAATTATTGTTGCTTTTTTTTTTTTAAATTACATCTACATATTTTTCAAATCACCAAAATTAACACGTGTTTGAAATTTTTTAAATTGTTTTTAAGTTAAGTTACTAAGACAGCTACTTATAAGTATAAGTAGCTGTCTTCAAAATATTTTTTTTATATTTCAAGAGATGAAACGAGTAAATGTTTAAAATCTCTGATAAATTAGTGGAATCAAAGCACTTGTTCATATTTTAATTACCAACATTGTTTCAGCACAAGTTTTCTGCTCTTACTTTGGCTGAATTGTTCAGTTTTCTTCACTCTGACACACAATGAATGAGCACCAATACATTATTAATGATTTGAATACATAAAATAACGGTGTTGCATCCGGTCCCCTTAAAGTTTTCTTTCATCCCCTTCAATAATAACAGGGAATTATTATGTGAACACAAAGGCTAATATCCTCCTCTTTGAGTCCATTTCAAAGCCAGAAAGCCTCCTTTGATCGGACTAAATGGCTGTTTTCTAATGGAGCATTTGAACTTTTTGCCTTAGATCAGTGCAGATGAGGGAGAATGGCACATTTTACTGCTGAAAATGGGTCTAAATCCTGCTTTATAACACAGAGGGGTACAACGACCTGACCCTGGTGTATTTAATTTTGATAAAACGACTGCTGATGGAGTTAAAGTGAAGCTAAAGATGAGTAAATAAGTTAAAACACTCCCTGTCAGGGCAGATTAATGTGTAAGCAAATTAAAGAAAAAACTAAGAGAGTGAGTAATAGAAGAAAAGAGAAAAGCAGCATGGAGAAAACTTTGACTCCAAACAGCCTGAATTAACTGGCTGCACATGGTCATTATGAGATCTTAAAAAAAAAGAGAGAAAAGAAAGAAAAAAGAAGAAGCCAGGGAGTGACTCATGGCTGTCTGTGAATTATAATTAAATCAGAATCAGTTCTCCTGAATGTGGAGTCAGAATGAGCTTATGGCTCCACCTAGTGTTCGCTGAAGGAGTTAAAGATGATTTCTTCTTAGAGAAATTTCTCCTAGAGAATGCTTAGAAATCCTAACAGTATTGCATTGAGGGAAAATGAGGATAAATCTACCTTATTATTGTAGTTAAGTCATCATGTTGTGCTCAAATTAAACATGTTTAAATCTGATCTAAATGATGGATTTGCTTGTGCTTATTTGATGAACCGTTGCCATGACAGAAGTCAATTAAGTGCTAGAGAAACACTTTGTAACTGACACTTTATAAATCAAAATACGCTATTATTAATAAATAAACAAATTTATACACAAACACATCTGATTACTGTTGTTTTATATGGTGCATTACAGTGAATCCCAGTTCATAGCATTAAAAATGTGTTGTTATAATTTTTTAAATTCTTGTTTAGACTGTGAATATAATTTTAACCAGTTAATCTTTTCTGGATGCCAGGACTGAGTGAATGTAAATACAGAAAATAAATAAATTTAAAATGCTTACAAAGGCCTGTTGAGGTCCAGCCTGCTGAGCTCCAGGGACCCCCATGGCTCCAGCGGTGGCAGCAGTGCCCATGGCTCCTCCAGCCGGCCCAGAACCAGCAGCCGCCCCAGCCCCGGGCCCTGAGAGGGAACCAGCACCACCAGCTCCTCTACCTCCTGCTCCAGGCCCAGGTCCTGCAGCCCCTGGCCCAGAACCAGCACCTGCAGCTCCTGGTCCAAACCCTGCTCCTCCTCCAGCACCGGCCGCACCTCCAGCCCCGCCGCCAGCTCCTCCCTGGCCCCCCGCCCGAGCGATCTCCTCGGGCAGCATGACGTCTCCGACCCCCAGGGCCTCGTCTTTGTACTTGCGGACGAACTGCTGCATCTTCTTGACCTCGGCGGGGCTCAACTCGTGGCACTTGGACGGGTCCTGGTCGTGCTCGGGCAGCTGGCGGGCCATCTGCTGCCTGCGGTAGGCTGCTCCCTCTGTGCCGGCCACCGGGCGCTTCTCAGGCGGGAGCAGCTCGATGTAACGCACCGCCTGGAGGTCAGAGGGAAGAGAGGAGGGTACAGTTCAGAGCAGACGGATAAAGAGAGATTATATGAAGGACAGACAGGAGAAGAGTGAGCACGGCCAATCAGGAGGTTTTGGGTGAGAAAGACATGCAAAACAAGAGCCCTAGACTAAACAAACAGATACAGGACCTGATGCAGGAGTTTTAACGTTCTTTTAGTAAAAAGACGAGTAAATGGTGCATCGGATTGGAAATACTGAGTTCACAAAATCACAAAAGGAAAACTGAAGGAATTTGTACAATTGTTGGAACGACGTGAACATTATAGCATCTGGAAAATAGGGCCATGAAATTCAAATTATCTGTATTATTATTATTATTATTATGTGTATATGTTTACATGTATATATGAATAAATATGCATGCGTGTTTATAAGAATAAGTATGTACATGTTGTTTTGGTGTTTATGTGTGTGTGTGTGCATGTATGTAAATAAATAATTTTGTGCAAATCTACCTGAGTGTGAATGGGTGTGTATGAAGGTTTGGGTTCTACTTTGCATTCCTCATCATTTTTAACTCTCACAAATGAGCAGGCTCTGTCTGACGGGCAAGTTTCCATCAGAGTTTTTCAAAAGATAAACAGAAAGGGAATGAATAATTAATAACAAAGCCTTTAAATGAAACTCAATCTTTGGTGATGGAGCTTTAAAGCCCCAGAGTTCAGACTCAGGCTACCAGTGAGTGAAAACTGGTCGAGGCAATAAATTTGTTATTGTCTGATTAAAAGTAAACTGCTGCAAAAATCCAGGCTGGAGTTTAACCTGAAGCTGTGAAGTGAAATCCATAACTAACCGTCCTTCACTGAACTCTGCAGGTGTTGGATTAGTGTGTGTCATGCTGGCTCTGGTTTGAGCTCCTACCATGTACTTATTGGCCACAGGTGGAGCCCACTCGTAGGTGACAGACCGCATCGGCGTGTCTTTGGGGACGGGGACGGCGCTGGCCGAGGCCGTTCCCACAGCAACCGGGACTTTGTCTGCTTTGATGGCTGTGATGTTGACTGGTACGGGCCGGGCTGGAGCTGGAGCCTGACCCAGTCCCTGTCCCTGACCATGTCCCAGTCCCTGACCCTGACCCTGACCCAGTCCATGACCCAGTCCCTGTCCCACTCCGAGACCCTGACCTTGTCCCTGACCCAGTCCCTGTCCCTGTCCCTGTCCCAGTCCTCGTCCCTGTCCCCCACCGGGTGTTGCTCCTGCAGCTCCAGCCGGCTGCACGGACCCGGCCGTTGCAGAGGGAGGGGGCACCACAGCGGCCGTGGCGCTGGGCGGGACGATGTCCGCCGTCCCGCTGCTGGGCAGAGTGATGGTCACCATGTTGCCCTTGTAGCTCGGCACGCCGTCCTTCTTCAGCTTGGCGATGAGCCCGGTGTACTTGGTGTCCTCGAACAGCTTCCCCACCTTCTTGTTCTCCTCCGAGTTCATCTGCACGTTGTGCTCCGTCAGGCCGCATTTACAGTTTCGGCAGATTTTTCTGCACAAAGGAAGAAGAAAAGCCTCATTTTTAAAATGTGCAAATGTCAAAGTGTGTATGTGTTGTAGAGGAACGCTGACTCATTGTTTAAAATCTAAATTCCTAATAAAATATTCATATTGTATATAGAAGCAAGTGTTGAACAACTCATGCAAGAAAACTTTCATGTTCTTCTTCTCAGTACTTAAAATTGCTAACAAATAATGCAATCCATGAGTAAAAAATGCACATTTCTCCAACAACAAGCCTGAACGACTCGTAAACTGTGTTTGTGCCTGAGAGAAAATTCCAGCTATGAGGAAACTGCTGAATCAGCAAGCTTCTAAATCACTGGTGCAACATTTAACACTAAATCTGTCCCAATGTTTATTGTTTATAATGTCTATTTTTCTTTCTAATTTATATTATACATGATGGCACATAGTGACTCTGGAAATACCTTGAATATAAACCTCTTATACTTGTAATGTATTCTAAACAAACATGCATTTCTTTTGTATTTCCTTTTACTACAATGATTAATATCTGCTTCAACTTCACTATCTGCTCCTTTCACATGCCTGAACATATTTTCCTTCATATTTGTAGAGTAACAATGACATCATTTATGAGTGCTGGGCATGTTTCAGCCTGACCACACACACACACACACACACACACACACACACACACACACACACACACACACACACACACACACACACACAC
>JAOWBC010000049.1:10814441-10824480 GCA_028566105.1 Hypoplectrus providencianus | reverse complement strand
TTTCCTTTCCTTTCCTTTCCTTTCCTTTCCTTTCCTTTTCTTTCCTTTCCTGGTTCCTAGTTCAGCACCGGAGGAACCAAGCGTCCCGCCATCTGGATCGACACTGGGATCCACTCCAGGGAGTGGGTCACTCAGGCCAGCGGCACCTGGTTCGCCAAGAAGGTGCTTTAAATAATCCTCACATTAGATTTTTATTGCTGCTCCGTCTCTGCAGCCTCTGACCTCTGACCTCTGAGCTTCTTTACGTCCCTGTGAGCAGATCGTGACTGATTACAGACGTGACCCCGTCATCACCGCCATCCTCGACAAGATGGACATCTTCCTGGAGATTGTGACCAACCCGGACGGCTTCGCCTACACTCACTCCAGCGTGAGTCAGCTGATTGTGGAGTGAAATAAAAATTAACATGTGACACTTTAAATGCTCAGTAAAAAAAAAAAAAATAAAAACACTCTCCTCTGATGTTTTTTCCAGAACCGTATGTGGCGTAAGACCAGGAAGCCCAACCCCAGCTCCAGCTGCGTGGGAGTCGATCCCAACAGGAACTGGGATGCTGGTTTTGGAGGTAACGTCCTGCACGTGAGGTTAAAATGTAGCAGGACACCAACTCTCAAACCCCAAATCTAGCACCAAAAGAGAGGTTTTTATATTTTAAGTAATGAGGGGTAAGGAGGTCGTACTAATTAAAGGTGTGTGCAAAAAATGGGAAATAATCATGAATCCATGTCAAATCAAATGAAAATTACTTTATTAATCCCCAAGGGGAAATTCATTTATTTATTGCATGTTGATATAGAGAGGCTGTAATAATATGTTTTTAAGCTGCTCCCTTGAATGACTTTTTTTTTTTTTTTTCAAGATTTCAAGGAATTAATGACCACATCTTTGAAAAACACAATATTTAAACTGGCGCTTTTGCAAAATTACATGGAGAAACTCTGATTTACAGCTCGGACAGTTAAAATCAATTCCTTAAGTGGAGGATAGCACAAGCACATATCAAATCTCTGAAAAATACTATACTTATACTTACTATATCTAAGTCTTAAAAGCATTGCACAGCGGGTTGTCATTATGATAGTGTACAGATATATTTACAGTCTATGAAAAACGTAGAAGTAGAATAATCAAAACATATGCTCAATATTATCCACCAGGTGGGGCCAAAGCTCCATTATTTTATTTTGCTTCAGCCAGGAAAATATTCCCTTTTCCTGTCTGAAATTGCAGCATAATTGAATAGAAGTTCTGCAGACTCCAGCACATAAATCAAATTAAATATTATAATCTTGACTTCAGAGGTCATGTCCTGCTGATGTCCCCTCACAGGAGCCGGAGCCAGCGGTAACCCCTGCTCAGAGACCTACCGTGGACCCAGAGCTCACTCCGAGTCCGAGGTCAAGTCCATCGTGGACTTTGTGAAGTCTCACGGAAACATCAAGTCCTTCGTCTCCATCCACGCCTACTCCCAGATGCTGCTGTACCCCTACGGCTACACCAGGACCCCAGTCAAGGACCAGACCGAGCTGGTACCACTTCTTACTATTTATGACCCAGAAAATCTGAGTGTTACAGGATGAGACTGGGAACACTGGGACTAGATCTCTTCTCCAGTATGTGACAGCATCATGAAAGTAAAACCAGATGTTCATCTCTGTTCCCACAGCACAATCTGGCTAAGAAGGCCGTCTCCGACCTGACCTCTCTGTACGGGACGCGCTACAGATACGGCAGCATCATCAACACCATCTGTGAGTCACAGTTCACTGCTACACACTGGGTTTAAAGTATCTATGACTGGCACTTAAACTAATTCAGTTTAGTAATCAGGCTCATGAAATTTTCAATAAAATCAAATAAAAAAAAAGATAAAAAATTCAATCAAATAAAATAAAAAAAACCAAAATTAAAAAAATTAAATCAAAAATAAAAAAACAATCAATAAAAATCAATAAAAATCTCAAAAATATAAATAGAAATAAAAATGAAAAAATCAAATAAAATCAAAATAAAAAAACAGAATAAAAAATAAAAATAAACAAAAAAAAAAAAAAAAAAATCAAACCAAATCAAAATGACATTATTAATCCCTTAGTGGACAGTCATTTGTCTGAGAATGATTCTTATATATAATCTCACATTTTCACTATCAAATAATCTGCACCATCTGAAGGATAATATATATATATTTATTTTACATAATGACCCTGAGCGGTGCTGTTCCTCCTGCAGACCAAGCCAGCGGCGGCACCATCGACTGGACCTACAACCAGGGCATCAAGTACTCCTACACCTTCGAGCTCAGGGACACCGGCCGCTACGGCTTCATCCTGCCGGCCAACCAGATCATCCCCACCGCCAAGGAGACCTGGCTGGCCCTGATGGCCATCATGGACCACACCTTCAGGAACCCATACTGAGTGTGTGTGTGAGTGTGTGTGTGAGAGTGAGAGTGGCCTTCATGACCCCCTGTAAAAATCAGAAAAACAGAAGAATAAATGAGCACACTGGAAAACGGATGCTTCTATTTTTTTTTTTTTTTTCATTTATTCTCACTTATGTCTTTATCAAGTTCTTAGAGATGTTTTGAACCATATAAATTAATAAATACGTTGAAGACATGACAGCCTATTTTAAAATCTGAACTTATTTCTTTTTATTTCACTTTGTGTTGTAATATTTCTTTAAAATCTTTGATATAAGCCTAAATTTATAATCAACACATAGCTTCCAATGTAAGTTGCATTTATCATTTGATTTATTTATATTCAATTTTATAAATTTTAAATTATATTTTTGTTTTTTGTTACATTTTTCATCCAGTTACCTACTGAATCATGTAAGTGCTTTCCTACAAAAAAATCATTGAAAACTAGCAAACAAACCATGTCATTTGTTTCTAAAAGAAAATACATTTTTTGTCCCTCTTATTAAATCAGGAAAACAATCATGATACAGCAAACAATAAGACACTTTAATTAACATTCATTTGCAAACAAAATCATGAGATCAGATAGTTAATGAGAGTTAAAACTGACTGAAATCACAGAAGAAAAAGGCTGCAGAGAAGTTCAGAGTCTCTTAAAAGCACTTTAAAGCAGATTGTGTGAAAGTAACCAGAGAAAACTGACCAAAAATGAAACTAAAATGAGTCAAAAAAGGCCAAAAATGAGCAATACTGTTTCAAATGCATCTGTTTCACTGAAGTGCTTCTTGTTTCATTTCAGCCATGACAAAATACGCATCCCTTCTTTTCGTGACACTGAAAATGATCATTTTATCTGCGAGAAGGCCTCAAATAATCAGTTAGTGTGATCACAAGTTACAGTACTGAAATATGAAGGACGAAAAGGCCGAGGGTCAGTTCAGGCATCACAGAAAATTACAAAAATACAGCACAGCTTCTCTTCATTTTACAAGCTCTGTAACAGCATTTATATAAATTACATCTCGTGTAAAACACAGCAGCTCCTTCATATCAACATCATTTCCAAAAACAACAAAAGTCTTTTCGGAATAACATTTAAAAACTGAACTGTTTGCGCTAAATATGATTTTTAAAATTTGCTTTTAGAGCAGATTATTCACAGAATGAAGTGATGAATGTTCAGGTTCATTAGCTGGTGATTTAAAATGGGTAGTGTTACATGAAAAATTAATTAGAGTGCAAAAACATCCATCAGTTTTCACAGATGAGGCACTGTGCAAACATTCAAACATACACCACATTTTAAATATTTAAGGTAAGAACAATATGGACGGGAAATACTCCAGACTGACAGGAATCTCCAGAGGTGAAGGAGGAGGATGAGTTTACACTGATTTACAGCGGAGAAAGAAAGAAATCTGCTTTTATGTCATATTTTGACCAGCAATTATTACTTTCCTATATCCATATTAGAGGTAGGGGTGTCAGAAATTATGTTTAAATGTTTCCATGTGTGAAAGTTGCTGTGATTAGGTAGCTGTAATTCTTTTTCTCCTCTAACCGGGCAGCAGGCTCATGGAGGATTATTTCTCAGACTGGGAGGAAATGCGACCTGGAATAAATGGACTTTGTGTTGGAGGTACGTTTGTTTGTTCCTGTGTATCAGTGTGGTTGGTGTGTGTGTGTGTGTGTGTGTGTTATTTCCAGGGTCTGCTGCTCTGAACCCTGGCGCTGTCCCTCCCGGCTGTGGAGGAGCTCTGTCGACTCCGAACGCTGGACGCTTTGGACTGGGAGCTGCTGGAGGACAGACGGCTGGACATCCGACCTGCGGGAACAAACGAGGACACGTCCTGAACAGCTGCCAGTGTTACCTTCACGTTATGGACTAATAATTATAAAATATAAATAAAATCTCAGCTGTATGGAATCAGCATAATCACAGCTAGAAGTGGGAACAACTCAAAAATGTCTGTTGTGCAGAAAAACACAGTTAGAATGACGTAAAAGGGGGAAAAAAACAACTTAAGTTGAATTTCCCTGATAGATAAATGTACTTTTCTCAAACTGATTACACCAAACACAAAGTGCAAAAAAAGAAACAACTGGGTCTCCACATGTGATATGTGTTCAACTATCATGTTCACAGTTGCTCCTGTCCTCTCCCCTCAGCTCTGTGTAAACAGATTTTCAGTGAATATTTAATATTCTAAATGACACATGTAGAAAATAGAGTTTCTACCAGGAAGAAAAACTCATTTTTAAGCTTTGTTTTGGTCATTTTTCCTGATGGAAACATGTCTGACCTATGTTGCATTCAAATGCTGCAGGAAAGATCAAATTCTTATGATAATGCCTGTTTTCAAAGTTTCTTTTTATGGTGACGGATGTATTTTTGGTGCTCTTTTAAAGAAAACACACTTCAGTAAGTGTTCACAGGGATAAACTCTCATTCATGGCTTCAGTCTGTCTGATAACAGGATGTTATGCAGATAATTGAGCAAAAACACCAGATTTCACTCAATCTGCACCATCCAAGTCACATTTCCTGATCCAGACTGATAATCCTGCTCTGCAACACCTGATTTTATGGGTCTATTTCCCTAGAAATGACATGATGTGCAGCTTCAAGTTTGTGGGAAAAATTCCTGGACGCAACTATGAAATCTGGAATTACTTCTCAGGAAAAATGGAGGCAGTGTTCGCTGAAAACATTTACAGTTTACTAAACCTGATGAATTCACGTGCAATCTGCTGAGAAAATCTGGAAATGGAAATGTGTCATCAGATTTCATGATTTAAAATTCATGCTGAGATATTTCTGGACAATCACAAGTTCAGAACAAATGAACATGTGAGTGTTAATGGAGCGTCTTGCTTTAATATTTAATTCATTTGTATAATTTGTTCTAATTTATATGCAAGTGTATATTTATTTATTTATTTATTTTTTCATCTCTTCCAGGTGAGATCTTATTTTATTTTTTAACCTCACCTGCACATGTATTATTATATTTTTTATTAACACTAAATGTGCAAATAAATAACCAAATAACTAATTTAATAATAAAAAACAGTAATTATTTTTTATTTATGGTTTTTTTTAGTAGTTAAATTAATTATTTATTAAATTATTATTTTTTTTTTTTTTGTTTTTTTTTTTTAAACAAACTGCTTATAATCACAACTAACCAAACAGAAATAAAGTGTAACTGTTTTTACAACTTCTGCTCCATTTCTCCCCATACTAATGATCATTTCCTGTATCTGAGCTGACTTCCTGTCTTACTGTTGGCGTTGCTGGGGATGAGGATCTCCTCCAGCTGCTCCTGGATCTTGGCCAGCTCGTCTGATGTGAACCTGAACCTTTTTTCTGCGGCCTGTGGCTGCGGCGGCGGCGGGGCGGAGCTCTTCTTTCCCCTGGTCGACGTGGGAGAGGACAGACAGGAAGTCGGGATGGAGCCCGTCGTCAGCCCTTCTGGAAACTTCTGAGCGATCACCTTGAGGCCTGGAGGAGGACAGCAGAGTGGGATCATGTGATTTTAATTCATCAGCCTCACACTCAGGCGTTGGCTCATTTTTAAAAAAAACTGACCTCCAGACAACATGAACAGGTTCTCAAACCCTCGCTCACACATGACGGTGGCCGCCTGGCTCGCCATCCGCTCGTCCTCATCGTACAGGATGATGATCTTCCCTGCTGAGTTTTTCTACACGGTTGGTTGGTTAAGTTTAAACTGGAGCTGCGCCACCAATGATTTTGAATTTCAGTGTCCATTTATACATTTCTCTATCTATTATTTTTCTTTTTAAGTTTCGATTAAGTTTTACCGTCTGCATTAAGAAGGCAGCTTTGTTCTTTCTTTGTACATTTTATGAACTTGCACTTTTCCCCGGAATGAGTAAAGAAATGTCCGAGTTGATTTCTGGCCATGTGGCTCTTTATGTTTTTTCTTTTTGAAGCTGCATTGCTCTGTGTGATGCTCATTGAACCTGCATCTGTTTATGGTGCTAAAATATAAGATTGGTTATTTTTTTTTTAATCTATTGATAGCACTAGTTTAAACCTCAAAAACAACCTCCACATTTATTCTGTCACATGAGCAAAATGCTGTGAAGGATACATATTCCAGCACGTCTTTGGTGTAGGGGTTCATTGTTCGAGACAGCATGGCGACGGGGAAACTGTTTGCTGGATCAGAGAGAGGCGTGGTTAGAAACAGGAAGAGATATTCGCTGCATGAGGAGCTCGCCGGTTCCTGTTCCTACCGCTGATGATGTGGCAGCGGTCGTACTCGTCGCGGTCCCGCACGTCCAGCAGCAGGTAGGGGCAGTCGGGGTAGGGCCGGTCAGCCGGCTCCAGGCTGCACACGGACTCACACTCCGTCTTCTGGTGGATCCTGTCCAGGTTCAGCTCCCCCACGCCGCTGATGACACTGGAGGCGGTAAAAAATAGATTATGTGATACACGTGTGAGAAATATGGGCTTTTATGTGAAGGTGTTGCTGGAATAAGTTTTATTGAACAACAGAAATGTTTTTTTTGTTTGTTTTTTTTTAGACTTGTGATATTTATTCTAATTTCTTTCCATTTCTTCTTGTACCTTTTGCAATGATGAGCTGTTTGCATTAAAAAAATACTCAACTAATAAAAGTATTTTTCAGTAATATTCATCAGTGAAGCTACACTGCTTCTATAGGTTTGTAATTTTTATTAACCTATGTAGCTCCTGATATTTTTTAATAGAAAACATATTGAAAAGAGCAAGTTTCATATATATATATATAAATCATTATTAGGAATGATAACATGCTGTATTACATACATTACGACTGTAGTGTAATGTAAGTATGTTTTTTCCCCGTTTTGGGTCTCTTTTGTTTTTATATTTTATTTGTTTTGGTGTTGAACTATTTATGATAATAAAAAAGCAACAATGCACAGTACCTATTATAAAAAAAAAAATAAACAAAACAGATTAAAGGTCAGTTATTGTTTATGATGGAAGGTTACTTTCCATTTCAGCAAAGAAATAAAAAATAAAATGGAAAATAGATGTTTATTTGTTAGCCAGTGTGACATGCTCCCTTAGTTTAACTGTCTATGGTAAATTGAACGAAAAATAAATCTCAGTTCAGTATTAAATCTGTTTCTGAAAACAGTGAGGTTGATTTTTTGAGGTGTGGGACCAGTTAACGTGTCACCATGAAGCCATAAAGAAAACGAGTCACTGCAGCAGGAAGGATCTGGGCTAAACAAAGAAGAAAGACTTAACTCTTTCCCCTCTCGTATGTTTACTCCTGCTCTACTCTCCCCCTCCATCTGTCCTCCCCACGAGGGGAAGGTGACCTCAAACCTGCGTCCCCCCCAGAGACACCTCAGCTAGAGTTACACTCCTGGGGTTCCTGTTCGAGCCGGAGGGGGGAATAAAGGACGCAGGTGACAGGACGAGACGCTAAGAACATAATGAGGAAGGTTATTGTGCGGTATATAGGAGGGGACATCTCAGGGGGACAAAAAATGGATGCAGTTACAGATATGGCAGGTGTGGTTCTAGGTGTGCTGTGATTGGTGGATGCTGGGTGTGACTGAGACAGAACAGTCAGACAGAACGCCACGGCTGCAGCTCACAGTTAACTTAAAAAAAAAAAAAAGGTTCAACGATCATAAGCTTCAGTTTCCACTGACTTCAGTGCTCTACTGCTCGCCGTCTCAAAGCGTGTAGAGCTGGACAGTACCTCAGCAGTGTTGACCTGGCAGTGTAGCACATATCACCGGAGTCTCCTGCGTCCTGACGGTCGGAAACAGGTGACGCCTGCTGGGAGCCGTTGGTGTGTTCAGACAGACACTCGAGATCCGCATCAGACACCACTGACAGGCCGTCTGGAAACCAGCAAACACACTGTCACCTACAGTATTTTTAAATCCTAACTCTTACACAAAATGTCCCATAAATGACCCAATTGGTATGAGGCTGGAGATAAATATACAGTTTTTTAGTAAATTTATTTGTGAGTCACCTTCTGGGCCGTGAGACCCGCTGTCGATCTCACTCTCATTCAGGTCTGATACAGAGGCAACCTGAAGGATCTGGTGAAAAAAAAACAAGATGATTGCACTCTGGAGGAAAAGTACAAAGTAACAAAAAGTAACAGAAGATGATAGAGTCTGTAAATGGAGCTAACAAACCAAAGCTAGTTACACAAGCAGTCTATTAATTACTGAGCACTGAGAAATGGATCAGGGTTTCTCATAAACTGATGGCTGGATTTTCCATCAAGCACAACATACACATTTTTCAGGACATAACAGTATTTTAAGGAAATAATAATCATAATCATGCTTACCAACTGTGCAAACGTTGTCACCTTTAACCGCTTGAAGATTTCATCTTTTCGATACCTGTAATCTGGAAAAAAAAAAAAGGACACACATAGTTATATCTAAGAAAACGTGTATGAAGAAGCAGCCTTTTAGCCTTGAAGACAGTTTTGCACTTTTGGTTAAAAAGTCCAACTACAGGACCTGTTTTACATCCATTGCATGCAGTTGCTGCTCACCTGGGTCTGACAGGTCCTCCTTCTCCTCATCCCCCTCTGCTGCCTCAGTAAACCCCAGCTCTGCTCTGTCTGTTTTCATGCTGCCACTACTACACCCACATCAGGCCACTCAGCTGGTTTTATCTGTGCGACTGATGCTGGTATTATCCACAGTGTGACCTCTCTAGCTCACACTTTCTCAAAGCCCCCCCAAAGAACAGCGTGTCCCTGTAGTCTGTGTTCATTCACACAGAGGAATAATTGTGGACAGTGGTACAATCCTCCTTTGGAGAGTGAAGGAGTCAGTGTCACTTATCCCTGAGAAATCAGAGGACGGGTCGACACAGAGTGACCGCTGTCCACAAAGGACTTATTTCACTGGGAAATATCAGCAGGTAAGACCTAGAAGTACACAGGTAGACAGAGAAGAGACACCTGCAGATCTTTGGGAAGAGAAGTGCCATGCTGGCAAACCTTTCCTTAAGTGTACAACAAACAGTCCTTATTCACTTTACTCTGACAGAAAGAGCCTTGGTGAGAGCTTATTTTGCTGTAATTATATCCTGTGCAAGTTTACACAATCGTGCCAAACTGGGCTATTTGATCCACCTGTTCACATTTGGACAGAATGGAAGTGTTTATACTTTACAGAAACATTTTTTCTGTGTCAGTGTAAAGTGTCTTTTAGTTAGACATGGAAGCTGCTCGTGTCTATAGGGAACTCATTGTGGATTGTATTTGTAGTTAAACATTATCTTTATACACCTGTTTCAAAGTTTAATCTATATCTGAAAGATATCTATAACCACAACCTTGTGCAGATTCAAGTTTCAAGTTCTCACCCTGATATGAAAATTACATTAATTCATGATCCTTAACCCTCCAGACTATCAAGAGACAGACAACCAGTCATGCTCTCATTCACTCCTATGCACAATTTAGAGTCACCAGTAAAACCTAAACTCTGACACTGCAATACCATGCAAACTGAACACCAAAGAGCCACAAGATGGGTTCAAACCTGCGGCCTTTGGTGTGAAAATGCTAACCACTACATCACTGTTGATTCCTGGT
>JAOWBC010000049.1:10785208-10798581 GCA_028566105.1 Hypoplectrus providencianus | reverse complement strand
TATATTTATATTTTAGATTATTCAAGCGGCCTTTAACCTTTTGTTGTGATGATCTCAAACACATTTAGAATATTAGAAATTACCTAAATGAACTTTTGACAAGGAGCACCTGTTAATTGAAAACAAATGCAGGTAAGCAGCTCGTGAAGCCGACTAAGAGAATATCAGGTATTTATTTTTGTATTACAAAGAACCCTATTTTACACATTTTTTCCCTACATTATTACATATGTGTTCCATGTCTTCGATATTAATCTACAATGTTGAAAAGAATAATAATAAAAAAAAAGAATTAATCAATGAAAAGCTGCATCCAAACTTTTTTTCCTGGTGCTGTACATCAGCCTGATAAATGTCGGGGAAAATTCACGATGTCGTTAATTAGTCTCCCGTCATATAGTTTCATGTTTACCACAGATTTTCTCACATCGAACTATTTTTAACTGCTTTCCCTTCGTTCCCGCCGCTCCTCGGGCTTCCCTTCGTCCGTGACGCTCCAGTCATCCTTCCCCTCCGACCCTCTCAATGTGCTCTCTCTCTCTCTCTCTCGGTACAGCTCGATCCTCCGGGGCTTCGGCTGTGAACGTGCTGACAGCCGATTCCGTGCAGGAGGCTAAAAATAGTGAGGCAGGTCTATTACAGGTACCAGGACACCTGAAAGGCAAATGATGATGCGCTGTGTTTTCCTTTTCCCGCTCGCTGCTTTACCCGCCTGGAGAAATGGCAGGAGGCTGGGAAGAGGGATGGAAATAGAACTGGGATGAAATAAAAAAAGAACGGATTTGATTATGTTGTCTGAGGACAACAGAGAGACAACAAAAAAACATTTGAAGTGCTTTTTCCTCTTGTGTGAGTTACTGATGTTTAACCTTTCTTGATATTCAATGCTTTTGTCCTACGGGTTTCAAAATACACATAATTTATACCTCAACTCCTACGACAACTTAGTCTAAATTAATTTATTTTCCATGAAGAAACAACATATTATTCATCAAAAAATGTGGACAAATCTGTGTTTTGCCTCTTCACAGACTGGTAGTTTACTTACATTATCACCTTCAAAGTGCATCAACAACAAAAACATAAAAGGATAAAAAACTTCAGGAATCAAATTTCAACAGAAATTAAAATCATTTAGGGTTTTTTGTTGTTGGGGAACATCATGGCTGGGTCCCATTTTTGACCCTTAAGACAACACAAAGGTTCAGGACTTTTAGCCTGTTTGTGTACAAAATAACCCAAAAAGTACTGCGAGGATTTGGATACAATTTTCGGACAATGTGTGCATTGGGGAAAGGAACAGGTGGTTAGATTTTGGTGGTGATGTTTGATCAGGAACACATCTGGAACATCTGGAATTTGTATTGCAAATTTATATTGCATCAGTGAACATATTGACTTTACTAACTGCTGCCATCTAGTGGATTTGTTTGTGTCTTACTTTGGAGTTGGCAGAAGAGATGAACTAAAAGATAGAAAAGAACAAAACAAGACAAAAAAATAAAACACACTGAGGCTGAAGCCACTATTTTACTCCCAAAATACATGCTTTCACTGTAATCCTACAAGTACGAGATTTGGTATTGTGTAACTGAGGTTATTACCTTGGTGGAGGTCTGCAATCTCAGATTGCTTTCCTAGTTGAGTTTGTATTCTCTTTATTCAACAATTAAATATTTGGGTTTAATAATGGCCCTCTTCCATTCTCTCATATGTTCAGTACGTTTTGAAAGATGTAGGGCTTTTATTACTACTTTCTAAGATATATTTTCAGCCTTAAAACAAACAAAACTAACCTTCGCATAATCAAGATGGACTCTACTTATGACTTGCTGACTACCACCCCAAAAAAATGCAAAAAACAAAAAAAAAGACACCCAGGAATCTGTATATTAGCCATTAAGGCAACATAAGTCCTGCATCTCTGATCAGCTTTCTCATCACAATAAGCATGTCATGAAACTGAAAATGCGGTTGTTACATATTCACTGTGTTTGTCCAAATGTGGTGGACAACTGCAGCTGCATCGGTATAACACGAGTGCGTATGTGTGAGGAAATAACAGGCTACCTGAATCTCTGGCGGTGCTGCTCGCTGATGCTATTTTCTCCCTGAGTGGAGGCAGAGAGGATGTGGCCCGGTGAACCGCGTAGGCAGATCAGACGCCTCATGGCTCCGTTACCGGCCAGGCTTGTTCTGCACAGCCCATCCAGACGTGCAGAAAAACATGTCCTTGATTTTCCTTCACACTTATTTATTTTAATATGTTTTTTTTATTTCTTTTCCTCCCGTTGGGATGCATCTATACCTGCGGTCTTGAGTGATTTGGGCGAAGGTTAGCTAAGGCAGAACAACACTTTCAGTCAGCTTTTGGGAATGGATTTGTTTTGTTTTTTTTAAATGCTATATTTAGTCTGGTGGTGGGTTGAGAATATTCATATCTGTCTCATCTGTTTGCTGAAGGGAGAAGGTTCAGTTTTCACTAAATCTGTGTCCGAGCTGATTGTTAAACAGTAGATTAAGCTGCACAGGGCTTGTTAAATAAATCCTCAAAATCCATATTTAATGCTCATGAATGTACTTCATTATTTAAGTCTTTGCCTACAGTGAAAAGTGTCTCTACATTTGCGTTCTTGTTGTGTCACAATGTATATGTGAATCCTCATCTACTCATATATCTGTTTAAAAAAAAAAGGGGGGGATTACTGGAAAAGGGCTCTGAAAACAAATCCATTTCCTGTGAGCTGAGAAAGCCACGGGGTCACGGTTTGTCTCCGGAGGTGCAGCTGTAAGCCGACACTGCCTCAGTCCCAGGTTAAGCCCACCTCCTCTGGCTGCTGCCCCCCTCCTGTTCAGCTCATAGTTCACCTGTTAGGAAGTCATTCATCTCTGTTTTCCCCCAGAGAGGGATAACTGGATCCCCCACCTCAGCCACAGCGGCACTGATGGATGCCTTTAATGGGCTTTTATCGTTTGATGTATCCACTCTCTTCCTCTTTCTTTCCCAAATCTAATCTGTTCTCTTTCTATGTCTTTACTCAATCACTTATTTTTTTCCCCTTGCTTTTCTCTACAGTTGGCAGTACAGTTGGTTCAAGGAAAGCAAATCAACAACCTGTCCAGGAGAAAAAAAAACTCAAAAGAGAAGAAATTGTTTCTAACCTACAATGCAAGGCACATCATTAAAAAAGAAATTGGCAATTACTGAATTAGAGAGTAAGAAGAGAGAGTGGAGCAATTTAGTCAAAGAATTGAGTTTGGAGAGGACAGGAAATGTGATTTAGTGAGATAATTTGGTGTTGAGTTACTATTAAAGAAACAGACGAAGAAGAAGTTAGAAGATAGAAGATCTCTGTGGTCACAATCATGAAGCAAAACTGAATAAAAAAACTGACCGAAAAACCTCTTCATGAGAGCGTACAAACCTTTTTATCTAAATTTGAGAAGTTTTGGTTTTTCCATTAACATTTTTTTATTGCAAGATTGAGGTTTTGTTTAATTCTCGTTCAATTGTAAACCCAGCTAATAATAAGATGACTTTATTTATCGGCAGAGCAGCTTAAGAAACAGACAAGGGAGTTTACAAAGATACACAAATAAGACAAATTAGTAGATATTATATATACATAATATAAACATGTATACTTAACAACTCATATTGGTCCTATTTAGTATTATTAATATTGCACATAGGTTTTTATATACATACATATAGAAAAATAGCATATTTATGTATAAGCTATGCTTTAAAGCCAGTATGTAAAAGTAAAAAATAAATAAATAGTAAAAAATATTTTTGAAATGTTTACTGCAATAATGAATCAGATGAGAAGTAGTTTCATTTTCTATTGACCTGCATACAAACTGAGCTTTTTTGTCAACCAGTGGAGTCGCCCCCTGCTGGCCACTATAAATAATGCAGGCATTTCTGCATCAGCTTCACTGTTCAGAAGTTTACTGCTTAGAAACAGATTTCACTTGCATTTTTAACCATCCAAAACTCCAGATGTCTTTACCAAAGTTCTTCCGTAATCTGGGAACTCACTGCAGTATCCTTTATTTTACTGATTTCTCATTCATCACAGTGAGACCACAGCAGTGTTTTCCAGCAATAAAGATGATGTGAACTCAACTTTTCGGGCTTCACACTGAGTTCTCCCATCAGATACATTAAAGCTCACATTCCTGGGTAGTTATCAGTCAAGAACACAGAATTAACTTTGCATTCCCATCTAACTGACCCTCTAAATCCTTCAATTTATACCATGTAGGTCAGCTTATGTTCCTTTTTACAACGGAATTGCTAAGGATTGTAATACAGTAGCTACTGTGCACACAGATTAAGAGTGTTTGCCTCTTGGTTCCTGGACTTTGCCGATATCCTTTTGATCTTTAGGTCCAGTCATAATCAGATGTTGACTGAAAGGCCGAAGAAATGCAGTTTTTAGGCCAAAATCTGTGATTGTGCTTTCCGTAAAAAATATTTTTATATTGTTAGAGTCAAAGTGCTAATAGCTTTTGTTGCATTATTGTTTTCTGTTTGATTGTTTGTCAAGGTTCAGATGTAATCTTCTTGCTGAAAGACGCTTAAGTGTTGTGCGGTGGCCGTGAGCCCGGTATGTGTGGGAAACATGGGAAATGTTAGGTCGCGAGTCTGAGAGGGGGATTACGGCGAAGCCTTGAGCTCGCATTGTCTTATAGTGGGACAATTAGAAATTAGCAGTGGGGTTATTCTGAATGGCAAATGAGTTTCCCACAGGTGCTTTGCAGTCCTTTTGGTATTAGCTTAAGTGCTAAAGCTGATTAGCAGGCATTTGTGTGGCAATGCAGCTCAATCCAATCTCCCTTATGGATGCCCGCCTGTTTTGGCGTTTTTCTTGCGAGACCCACTGCCTTTGAAATGCTCCATTCAATATTTATTCAAATATGTTGCTGTTTTTATGGCAAATAGAGCTTCTTAGTTTCATCTTCAGGACCATTTCACTCTTCTTTTGCTCTCGTCTTGTATTTTAAAGCTCTGCCTTTCATGTGAATCCTTTTTTTCCATGACACTTTCAGTCACTACATCTACTGGTTCTCCATCCTCTGTGTCACTTTTTCTATCCCTCTGAGTTGTTTACCTGTCAGGTAATCTCCACGTTGGCTTTCTCTAAGATAAAAGGATGTGAGTCATGCTCATGGTTGGATGTGTGTCAAGATTACACAGAAAGATTAGCCTCCCTGCTGTCCTACATACGCCTAAGCCCACCATATGGCTACACATTTCAGATTCCACAGGTGGTGGAAAAGGAATCTAACAACAAAGCTAAAACATCCTAAATGTTAGCTTTATAATGCTGCGTTACTTCACTTTCTTCTCATGTTTCCTCTCAGTACTCTGGCACTTCTTTCAGCCACGTTTTTATTGTTCTTCGTCACAACACAGTGGTTAAAGTATTAACCGTCTGTTTGGTCTTACAACATTATGTAACTGCCATTCAGAAGAACAGTACATCTTGTGAATGGTCTGTGTTTCACTTGGCTGCTTGCTCTGACAGTATTGCTCAGCAGTAAATGCAGATGGGTAGCGTTGGTGGGAGTTAATATTATACATGAATGAAATATTAAATTGTTAATTAGCAGACTTGGATGATAGCTGCACTTTTTTTCTGTTTGTTTGAACCCAATGGATGAGAACTAGAAGGGCCTCAAAGCTGGGGGTGGCTGGATTATGATTGATATTGGGTTAAATCTTCTAATTACTCATTAAGTTGGTTTTATGCATTGATTAATTGAAGTTAAGCTTATTAAGTTTGGTGCTACCATCAGAGGAAATCTTTCTTTTTCCTGCATAATGGTAAAATAAAGCATTTTTTATGTTGTAGCCATATTTTTTCCAAGTAAGATTTTGTGTCTCACACCCATCAATTAACTTCTACCAGTTAATTTGGGGAACATTAATATCCATATAACCAAGAAGCTCAAAATCCCTTTTCACTTATGTCAATTCAGTGTTATGCAGCTTTAATATGCTGAAAGTTAAAAAAAAAATCACCAGAAAGAAATTAAAACTTTATATAAACATTTGATCATAAAGTGCATCCAGTGCAATAGATTTCTCCAGTTCACATTATTAACTTTGGACTAAGAATAAACTGTGACAGAATGCTGGACTTAGGAGTGAATTGTGTGTAGATAAACTGTACAAATGGAACAAACTTAGCATAAACGTCCTCACTGTGACCCTCCACAGTCCCTTTTGGTGGATATGTCCACATGCCACCTTTGTGCTGCAGGTCCCCTTGTGACTGGCTATATTTGAGCACTTAAGTGAGCCTAATGAAAGGAAGTCACCCATTTATTTCCCTCTCTACACTTAGTTATTCTTAGAAAGTCCCTTTGCTGCTCCGATGAATCAGTTGCGCCACTTCAAAGGCCTCAGACTGAACTGACAGCCACGGCCCTCGTCAAAAAAACATCCAGTAATCTTGTGTCACACAACAGGAGCTATGTTTGGAATGGCTCATGTGAGGGCAATTGACAAGAGATCTGGCCAACAAGTGACACACTGATGTCCCTGATTTTTGCATGGATGAATTGGATTAGGTCTCAGGATTCCAATTACCCAAGAAGTTTCCCTTGAATTCATATGTTGTCCTGTGTGCTCTTGTTAAAACTGTGTTGCACCAGATTGTCAGCCTGTCTTCCCCTGAACTCTCTCCCCTCCTGTCTATGCATCGAGGCAGCAGGACTTAGACTCCTCTGTTCTGCTAAGAGCACAATAGTCTTGGTGTTTGGAGGTGCCCAGGAGGAAACACTCGGCAGTCTGTTGATCCACCTGTTTTCTGGACAGAGTGGGCTTGAACTCTTTGCTTGTTTGACGTCAACCTCTGGACCTCGTGGAGGTGGTACCATGACGATGACATGAAGAGCTCCTCTGTTTAAGATGTTGTACTTGTTTCCCCAGAAGGACCTTTGCTTTCTCTGGAGTCCTTCTCCCTCCTCTGCACAGCCTTGTTCAGTGCTACAGTATGCATCTCTCACAGCTTAAAATAACAAATGAAAACAATATATCATAGATTACTGTATTCTCGGGTCAAACACGCCTGAATAATAATTAAAAAAAAAAAAGTTTAAGTCAGTTTATTTATGATTCTTGATATTCTTGGACTGGCTTGGCTCCATTTTCATTCTTTAGACTCCTTAAAAGATTCAAAGATTCAAGATTCAAAAAGCTTTATTTATCCCGAAGGAAATTACTGTGCAACAGTAGCAGTAAGGAAGGAAGGAATAAATAAACACAAAAACAGTAAAAGTGCAAAAACAGTTAAAGTAAAGCAAAAGCACGCTGTAGAAAATGTTTAAAGTGACCAGTGTGTAAAGTGACCCAGTGCTAAATTAAATTGAAGTGGCATGTTACCCAATACAGTTATAGAATAAAAGAGTAATCAAGCCCATAAATTGTGTAATTTTTAAAACCCTGCGAACCCGGACACCCTCTCTCTCAGGCCTCGAAGGCAGAAGTGAACATGATATTTTAGCAATACACAGGGAATCTGATGTAACCGTCCCTTGTGGTATTTAGACTGAACGCCTACGTAAAATCCGGGCTTTGATGTTAGAGGAGGTGGGTGAGCGCAGGAATGTCACAGGGGTTACCAAAAAAACATCTCCTCTGCCAGCTAATCTCATCACATCTCCAGAAACTGAGAAAGCAGATTCCTCTCCAACAGAAGCAGCCACCTACACCGCCCACGTCCAGCGCCGCTCCGTCTGAGCTCACCTATACAGTCGGCAGCTCAACCCTGACACTGCCTTTTGACTGATTAGTACATAACTCACTTCATTGTGAGCTCTGAGGGTTATTATCAGTCGCTGAGTCACAGTCTGGATGGGGACAATTAGAGAAATGGGCCGAACATGGCTTTTGCCATCTGGATTAATTAGCTCTGGGCACAACACTTAATTGCTAATCTCTTTGTTTTCAGTACATAGTATTCAGGCTTACCAGTTTACAGACAATACTTCCTTTAAAAACTACAGACATGTTAATGAATTATTAAATGCTGTTAAACATCTATGAGGAGGAGCTTTATTCAAAATGAGCTCTGCGGCTTGCAGGAGTTGATTGTGGGTCACATCTCGTCGGGAGCACAAAATGTTTACTTATTGTTGTTTTTTCTGTGTACCCTTTGGACACTGTGTTTTCCTCTGTGAACTCTGACTTACACATACGCTCTACATGGAACCTCATGTTCTCAGGAAATCTATCATGGCCCTCATGCATCCTATTGTTTGATGTGTAAGGTCATAGCAGCGGATGTCAGCCTAATTTAGCTCTTTCAGCTGAGGTCTGATCTGACCCCTCCATGCTGCCACCAGAGTGGATGTACAACAGGATGAGACTCAGAATGAGGAGAACAAATAAACTGTCAAAGGCTTCTTGCATTCACGGCCACTGTCTTAGATGCTGTAATGTGTTATTGCTATGGTTACTTAAGACAGTAATGTTTTTGTAGCATTTCCAATCTCCTGTCAAGACATATTGATCGAAAGATAAGTGATTATAGGATTATAATACTCTTATGAAGGACAACCGATGTGGAAGATTACATTTTGCTCCTAATATTGATTAATTGGATCATATTTTGAGCTTAGTTTTGACTTTGAAGAAACATTTGTTGCTACTTTTTTCAGAAATATCAGGTCTAAATGCTGAAATGAGAGAACAGCTCCTCCACACAAACAAGTTCCCATGTAAGCTCACGTGCCAAATGTCAAAAATCACATGTGGTGCGTCCCCACGCATCGTGGGAGACAACATGGGATTCATGTGACAGCCAGAAAGCAATTACTTAAACAGATAAATGAGCCCAACACTACAGACTCATTATAACCTGTATGAAAGTGTGTACAGCCTTTCAGATATTTACCATCTCCACATGGTTTGCTTTTCATTTTACAGATTTGCACATGCAAATTTGCTGTCATAGCTCCCACCGCTCTGAGCTTCCACACTAATAATAATAGGTGTGAAGCTGTGAGGATGCACATGAGGATATACATATGAAAACATGTGGACGCACACACATGGACAGATAGGCCTGCTTCTTGTTGGTTGAGAGCCGCTTGGTGCTACAGGACCCATGATGACAGACCACAAAGCCCACCTGTGGCTGCCGGGGCCTGGGGCAGCTCTCTCTGCTCCCTCCTGCCTGTACTGTGAAGGGCAGAGACACAGCATGACCTCTAACCCCCCACTGCTCCAACTGCCAGTCAAACGACCCAGCAAACCCTCCTCCCACCCCCCCAGTGATGCTCCTCAATGGTGGAAAGGGTTAGCTGCTTCTTCTTTGAGCCCGCAGTCCTTTTTCGTTCATTTAGCCACCTGCTATGAGCATTTTAAAGAGGCCGGCATTTTACAGTGAAGCTGTCGGTGGATCGTTGTTGACATTTCTGCCCGATGTGTATTTTTCATTTTCAGCCATGATAGATGGAGATAGCTTACAGTTCATTGCCACTGCAACATCGTTTTATTACACCCTTACCCAGTGCTGCTTTAGTGAAGTGGAACTGACTGCTAATTAAATCAGGATACTTCCTCAGCATAGCATTTATACAAATGCTTGTGTGGGCAGGGTGGCGAACTTAATTTGTCAAAATGATTGCAGAGCCTAGACCACTGCTGCCCAGTGCTTTGTGACCTGTAATTGGTCAATAATGTCATGTGATTGCTTCCAGACTGGATATTTTCTGTCCACTGGGCCTCTAATTTACTGACACTAAATGCAAACTTGTGTGAAAAGCATATGTGACAAAGTAATATTGGCAATTTTGGTTTCAAGCACACAACCTTAGTGCAGAAACCAAGAAAGACACTTATACCCCTGTTTTTTGGGGGTTTTTTTTGTGGTGCTGGTGCTGGTTCACAGTTAGTTCAACTTGCAAACCTCCTCAGAATCAGTTTGCTTCTTCACAGCCTCAAGAACCACATCATAACAACTCTGTACGTCTGTATATAACATATAATAAGTAATAGTTTTTTAATAACAACAATGGCAAACTAACTTGTTTGTCTACAAATCTTGACCTTACCTTTTTTACTCTGTCATCCAAACACAACATGCACAACACAATTTTTCTGCTCATCTTGATGGTTATGGATGGCAATAAAGTTGTTATTAACACTAAATGTGAGATGTTAATTTTGGACTTTGTGTAAGCTAACACCATCCTGCTTATGCTAGCCCATATCTATACATGTAACAAATAAAATTCATGATACACAATGAAGTTGGCTGCAAGAACCCTACCCTGAGTAGTTTGTGGTTAGAGGCCAGGAAAAAGTAGGTTTCACCATCTTTTTCCACCAGTTTTCGTGGCTGAGGGAAGGTTCTTGTTTGGGCACTGACTCTGAACCAGACCTGCCAGGTGAAAAAGGGGAATGGGTGAAAAAATTAATAGATTCAAGGTGATGAAGTTGATTAGTTGAGTGACAGCTGTTAATTCCCAAACGTCACATACAACCATTTACAACATTTCACTTCTATACGTAGTTGGGCCTGGCTTCACATAGTCATGCTGTATTTACTGAAGATATTGAGTTTGTTGGAACTAAAGAGACTTACCTGTATGTATGTATGTTTTTATAGCTTAACATCCATCAGTATCACCATTCAGAACTGTGCACTTGCATCACCATATTTTTGCCATGTACATGCTTCCTCTGACTGATTATGTTTTGCATTTAAGGGTTCTTTTGCATTTACTTTTGTATGTTCATGCCTTCTCATTCAGACAGGTTCAATGCCTATATGTGTTTTTCCCCATTTCAATCATGTCAATACGCTCATTGTATCCGCACAATACTCACACTTGAGTGAGGTCAATGAACCTTGAAATTTCCTGCCTTGCATTAAGCCTCCTGCCGCCTTATTTCATTGCCACGGATTTTGATTTTAGCCAGCATGTGCATGTGTGGGTGGGAATGTCCATTAAAATGTGAATAATGTGGGTAAATCTTACTAAGGGGCTTTAAAATGGGCTAATCCCATGCAAAGCCACAATGACGCTCATTCACTTCCTCACTGTGAAAGGATTCGCCTCCACTTGAGACTTTGGTGGGAAAGAAACCGAAGAAAAAACCTCTGGTTGGGATATGAGTTACTGAACTTCTCAGCTAAAGCCTCATTTCCTCTCTAACAAGAGACTTTTCTTAGGAAGCTCTGCGTGTGATGTCGGCCTATTCAAAGCTCATTTAAACGAATTCTGTACTAAAGCTATAGGTGTAAAGTGTAAAGACTTTTATTTTCCTGTTTCGTGATCAGAACATGAAAGATAATGGTGATTTTGAAGCATCACTACAAAAGTCAACTGGCAGCAGCAACATGAAAAATAGAATAATGTAATGAATCATCACACACAGGGATTTAGCAACTTTCTAAAAATGGTTTCACTCTGTTGCGATGACAGTAACCAAACAACAGTCATTAATCACACACACCAGCTTCCCATTTTTGTGACTGGGCTGTTTATTTAGAGCTGCCCTACATTGATGTTAGGCAAGCGGTTATTGTACCCATGGATACAGGACATCAGATAACCGACAGAGCCGCTGCCCCTTGGCACGTAACCGAGAAAAAAAGTAGAAGTATAAAAAGGAAGTATAGTAGAACAGGGAGTGACACAAAATGAGGTGACGAAACATGAGGAACCAGAGTTGCTGACTGATTCCCAGGATGTACGAGGAAGAAAAAAAGAGCCAAAGAAAGAGAGGAACTGAAAGTTACAGCAAAACGAAAAAAAATAGCCCTGTTCTCCGGTGTCTGGGTCAATGACCTAAATTGTTTATCTCCATTTGCTTTAGTTTAATGTGTCCGCCTCAGGTCACATTTTACTCCGTGTAAAGTTCATATTTTTGACAGGAAGGTCACTCTTTAATCTTGTCCATATGCAGAGCTTTGATTAAATCTGTCCACCAATATGCAAACCTGACAAACCACGTTTCATGTGTGAGACCCCATGACTGTAAACATCCTGCAGCAGAGCCCTTGAGAAAAACACGTGTTATTCCAGGCATACTGTTTGCTGCTGACCCTGACCTCTGACCTCCCTGGGGAGCACTGAAAGGATCATTGCAAAGATACAGAATATTATCAGGGTAAATTGTAAGAGCTCAAGTAGAAATAATTACTTTATTATTTATTGTCCTTTTGTCAGAGACACGGAGGTCATTGAAGGATGTTGGGCTGTCATTAAGCATCTGTGGCTAACCATTAGCTATAGTTGTTGCAGTGTGCAGTACTTTTGGCACTTGACTGCCCTTATTTCTAGCCTTCAGTTTAATCAAGCTTGTTAACACACTGAATCCTGTTTTGCCTTGTAAAAACGTGACTTCACCCACTTATGCCCCGTGTTCACTGCAGGGACTTTTCCAGGAACCCCTAAGGGTTCAGAGGCTAACTTTAGCATCTCTGTCACACTTCCTGGTCCGCAAAAAGTCCCTTCTTTTGTGTTCGTACTTCTGGTAGTGCAGAAACTATTGGGTCAAAGTTTTTGCTGATGGGACAAACATAAACTTCTGGCTGTTAAAACTTGGCTGCAACTTTGATAAAAACTTAACTGACCACAAGATGCCAGTTAGATCCTGCAAAGATTATCAGTAATATATATATATTAAAAAAAATTACATGTTAAAGTATGCAAAAAAGGACTTTCAGTTCTTATTTGAGTTCCTTTGGTTCAACTCCTGGAACTATGTTTTTCACCTTCATATGATGCCAACATAAAGTAAAACAAAACCTTAAAATGCCTGTTTAAACTTTAAACATCCCTCTGGTTTTATTTTTGGCCCACAAACAGACTCAACATTCAGCATGTGATCATCATGCTAGAATCTTTACAGCATGTGTTTAACTCTTAGATAAAGATGTCAAATATAGGACTGGTTCAGCTCTTGTTTGAGATTAGTCTGATATAGTAGGGCTGTAATAAAAGAAGATGTGGGTTATTATTCTGAGTGTCTGGTATTAAACAGACTGACATTAATTCAGTTGGTTTAACAGGGCCTCCATGCAACCAGACGTTAAACAGAACTACAGTAACTGAAATAAAGACATATTGAAGGAGGAGGTAATTCCTGTTGGACATGGCAACAAACCAAAAGTAACAGGTGAAAGAAAAGTGTGCAAATATAAAAACCTGGCTTAAGTCAAACACATTAAGCAGTGGCTCGGGAACCTGACGGTAAACACAATTAACAGTATCAGGACAAAGGCTGGAGCTGTGTGTGGGTGTAATTGCATGGGTGTGATCGTGTGGGAGTGTACACGCTGCTGTGCCAGGTGTGAATGTGCCCATTTTGGGGTAAGGCCTCCGAAGCACATGTTCACTTA
>JAOWBC010000049.1:10747545-10773629 GCA_028566105.1 Hypoplectrus providencianus | reverse complement strand
AAAGCTGTTTCTCTCAGCCAGCACGAGACGGAAGAGAAAACACGATCTGGACCTCCCAGCAGACCCTCTTCTCTTCTCTGCCGCTTCCTGCCTGTCTCTGAAAAAAAAAAAACAGGAGGATTATCTTTTCAGAAATTCCCCCCCTGAACCTCCTTCAGGGGACGAGGAGGCGATAAACGGAGGCCGGGGACAAAGGAGGAGGGAGTGGAAAGGAGAAAGCAGGAGGAGAGCCAGCACCCACGCTGATTGAGTTTCAGTGAGTCTCATTCAGGATACGACCGTAAAAATAACTGATCGTAGTTTGTGTCATGTGCTCGCCTCTTCACACACACACACACACACACACACAGGGTGACACCTGTTCAAATAGGTGCAGAAGGGACAGGTAAACAGTGGAGTCTGCACGCTGTCCCCTTAATGGCTCCTCTGTTTGTTTGTTTTTTATGTCTGTTTGACTTTTAATCAGCCGGAAAAGGCCACCTGTTTGCCAGAAGGGTTTAACAACCTGCTTCCGTTTCCCCGCTCATAAAAAAACAACAAAAAAAACCCAGAAAGAAGAAAGAAACTGTTTGTTTTTTTTACATGATTAGCAGTTCAAGTTCTTACTGCTGAGCTGGTTAAGTGAAATCCTGGAGACGAGCGTGTGCCGGATGTTGTGCTGCAAATTTGTGCAGTATTTATAGGAAGAACTGGAAGTTACATGCCATCAAATTTCAGTTTTCCTAATCTAATTTGTTATTAAACCTAATTAAACCTTTAGCTTTATTCAAGAACTTCATGACTTGAGAAGCTGCATTCTGGAAAATGTAGGATATTTTGTTTCTACTCCTCACTTCTTTCAGGAATAGTTTTCATGTTTTATATAATAACTGTTTTACAGATCAACCTTTAATGCACGTAACAGCATCATAAATCACTATTTCAGGGACAGTTTGAATGATTAAAATTGCACCGTTTAATGCACCAAAGTTGCACCGCTGAACAGATGCATGAACCCCATGAAACGGGGACCATTTCCCAAGTGAGGACAAAAGTGAACGGCTTTTTATGCTTCACTTTTCTGGTATTTTTTGCAAATTTACTGACTCTTACAGTGTTTATAATAAGAATGAGCCATGAAATATGATTGTATGATGTTTGGGTTTGGAGTGGCCGCTCCCACGTTCCTTCAGACTGTCGGCCATTTTTAATTTTACCTGTAGTGTGATGGTTTCAGTGGTTTTCCGTCATTGTTTACAGCTTTTTCTCGTGCATGTTCTCTTGTTGGAACATTTAAAACCTGCCAAATTAATCCGGCTTGTGACCTCCTCGCCTTGAAGCGAGTCTGTGAGTCAGCTGTGTTTTTTTTTATTTGATAACTGCAGCAACAATTAAAGACAAATCGAGGACACACGGCGAGAGGAAACCCGTTTTTGCAGGGACCTGCGGCCCTCGGCAGCGCGGCATGCTGGGACATCTTTGCGGACCGGTCTCAGCTTAGACACTCGTGGCCTGTTTTTACAGGGCTTAGCGTGTTGAAAGCTCATCTCCGGTGAAAGGGGGGGAGCGGGAGATAAAAAAGAAGTGAGGGGAAAGAGAGAGCAAGCACAGGAAAAAAAGCTGACTTCCGCACGGGGACGGTTTAAAGGGACCTCCGCTCCTGCATGATCTGTTTGTTGTCATTTGATCCCTGAGTTGATTTTCTCTCTCTCGGTCTCTTTCTGCCTTCCTGTTCCTCTCTTTCACTCACAGGAAACAGGCGTGCAGGCACACAGGGCCCCTGACAACAGGTTCAACTTTTCCCTTCCTTTGTGGGTGAATAAAATGTTATTTGTTTCTCCTCAGACTTCCTGTTTCCTGGACAAACAGCAGACTGAAACCTAAATAGTTTTACTTTCATGACATTTAATCAGCTAACGTTCATAACCGTCTTACCGTCCGATAAGCCACAAAAAGGCGATGGAGTGATTTTTTTTTTTCAGTTTCCAGGAAAAACTAATTAACTGCATTAAGCCCTGCACGTCTTTTCCTATGTGCATACCTCTGTTAAACATATTTATATAACGAGTCCAGTGACCATGAAGTGTTTTCTCTTTACCGCCTCACAAGCAGCTTGCATAACTTCCTAAGAGGACTTTATTTGCGTCAGTCAAAGAAAAAGTCAAATGATGTACATTTATTGGCTAAAACTCATTGAAAATTACCATTATTTTTAGAATAAATGTGCCAAAACTGTCGCTTGAATTAAGAACATACATAAACTGTATTAAGAGCTCACAACATGAGTGTATTTTCACTGTTGAGTTGTTTATTTTATTATTTATTTGGATATTGAGGCGTGCATAATCATATTGGGAGAGCAGCGTACTAGAATAACAATTTGAGGCTTCAGACTGGTCAGATCCAAGACTTTAAACACTTTAACTCACTAAAGACTTCACACATGGGAGAAAATATATTATTAAAGCCTAAATCCTGCCATAAATCATGCATTTAAGGACTGGTTATAGTTATGTAAAAGTCAGTACTAACAGCTTTAAAAGTAAAGTGTTGTAATGCCAGGTTATTTTTATCTTTTTTGTTTTTGGTTGTGAAGAAACTAGAAGACAAATTTCGAACACAAACCCTTTCCCTTCCTCTAACCTCACCTGAGCAGGTGGATTTTAAGAGGTTAAAGTTCAACATTCAGCGGCCTGAAACACATTTTAAATTGTATTTTTCCTATAAAGACTCAGCATTAAGACTGAGCTCAGTCCCAGCTGCTGCACGTTTTGACTTGTTATCAGTAGAAATACAACAAAACAAAAAAAATCACAATTCTGTCCGGCTCCCTTCCCGTAAACGCTGCCGGACGCCGGCTCAGTTTCCAGTTGTTTTATCTGGTTCCTTTTGCTCGGGAACGAGGGACCAAACGTGGGAACGGCCCGTCTCTGTTCCTCGGGTCAGGAAGTGGAGGACTTCCTGGCATCTCGGCGTGTTACTGGTCAAAGACATGTGGGTCAGAGTTCACCCGAGCGGTCCACACATCCTTCCTTCCCCGTCGTCCGCAACCTGTTTGCTGACTGTCCTTCAATGGGATTCAAAGACTCTTTAAAGCAGAAGTCCTTTTGTTTTGACTGTACAGACACGAATGTATTCGCTCATAAATAACCCTCATGTAGTCTGATTCATAGTTTATCTGACTGCCAGGTGAATTTATTTCAAAACAATACACCGCCATTCAGATATTCAGCTGGACTTGATTTCTCACTTGTTTCTGCCTTTTTTTCAGCCTCATTGATGAAATAATGAAAATAAAAAGAGCTTAAATGATTATGAAAATAAGCAGTCGTGAGTCCAAACAGGAGATTTGAAAGATTTCCATTTAATCTTGGCGTTGGCGGACGTGATAAGGAGCTTACTCTGTCAGGTAAACATGCACGCTCAAAGGCTTGCCATTGATAATCTCAGACACAATGCATGCTGGGACATGGAGTCCCTGTGCCAGACGCCTGAAGGACATGTCCAACCAAAAGGCTGTTTTAATCTGTGGATGTGAGCAGCACACACACACACACTCTAGGCAGTGTGTGTGTGTGTGTGTGTGTGTGTGTGTGTGTGTGTGTGTGTGTGTGTGTGCGTGCCAGACGGCCTTAAACGACCTGAAAACGTGACGCTGCCTCTCTTTCTGTGAGTAACCGTGTCACTCCGATGATCTCCGTCCCTCTGTCCCGTCCTCTGTCCCGTCCCTCTGTCCCTTCGTCCCGCGCCCCTCGGCCTCCATGTGTCCCGTCGGTCATGTGTTTGGATCCTCTCCTGGTTAATGGTTTTTACCTCTAAGCCTGGCAGGATCATCACACAGCCCGGACACGGCAGGTGCACTTATTAACTACACACTCCTGCCTTTCACCTGCAGGCGCTGGAGCAGGAAATAAGAAGTTAGCAGCTTTTATTTCCATTTACACACAGTCAGTGATGGTGCTTAAGGTTTGGTGGTGCTAAAGTAAAAAAAATAAGAGTTTTTGGATAAAGATGCATTTATTTTAGATTGTAATTGTGTGCATAAAAAAGTAAATTATTTTACAATTTACTAAAATGGGCTTTTAGTAATTGATATCACTCTAAAGTAGGTGATAAATACTGTATTATAATTTACAATTTCCTAATTTTAGTGTTTAATTTATTAAAGAAAAACAAAAACTGAAAGCAAACCATTTTTTTTTAATAATTTCAGCCCCTTGTCTTAAAAAAAATGTTATGAAAAAACATATATACATGTCATATCTTTATCTTTAAACTCAGTAATATGAAATGATAAAAGTTAAATTTTCCAACAACTCAACAGTGCAGGGATTTCTTTTTCCTTCCTTTCTACCTAAATTATTTAACAGTCAAATTGAAACATTTCTCCTTTGGTGACACGTAGCCAACTATCTAAATTACAGGTATCAGTGCATTAATCTTCATTAACACTCATTGATTCAGCTTTCAGTAACATAAGAGTTGAAATGTAAAAATTAAAAGTCATTTTAATCAAATCAAATAATGGATTTGGGGAACTGTGTTGTCACTAAAGTAACTTTTTCTTTTTAAGAAACCAAATGAAAGTGTTTTGGAGGACATAATTATCTTATTTACTGATTAAAACATGATTATTGATTCTGATAAATTAAAAAAAACATGCAGGGGAATAAAAGCTGCTGGTTTTTCACCCCAGTGCTCTGCAGCTTCGGATCATTCCTGCAGTTCTCATAGTTTTTGCACAAAAGCCAAAATCATTTATTCAGCATTTTTTGGGCTTCTGGGTCATCTCCCACAATGCACCTGTGTTGTAGCCCACTTCCTTAATGTGACAGTGGAGTCCTCTGCCATCAGACGGGCCTGATCCTCGTTGTCTTCATCCTCTTTCGCTGCTCTGATGGGATTGACGAGCCACCTGCCTGCTTTCATTCTGTTTGTGCAGCTTTCACCGCTGATCCTCTGGAGCTGCTGCCACTCTGACCCACACTCTCCTCCTCCTCCTCCTCCTCCTTCCTCCTCATCTTACTCCTCTTATCTCCTCTTTTCACCGGTGACGTGGCTTTCTTTAGATGAGACTCCGTGTTGCTATGATGCATAAATCACATTTGTGTTGAGGTGAAGTCATATTTTGTGGGTTTTACATGCGGCTGTGCATCGCTGCCATAACCAAGAATGCAGCTGTCGTTTCCTCTGTGTTTTCTGGACGGATCCATGTGGCTACAAATCCTTTAATTAAATTATAAAAAGAACACAGGGGCAGCTACCTTAGCCTTGTTTTTGTTTTTTTTAGTATGAGAGTAATTTTTTTTATTTTGGGGTTTGTTTTTTAGAGTAGTTATTTTAACAATTTTTCTAATTTTTCCTGACTATATTTTTCTTTTTTTTTCTGAAACTTTTTTCTCTTTTTCAAGGTATGTTTTTATTCCCTTTTTTCAGTGGTAATTTTGAGCGCTCTATAAACAGATGAATGTGCCTATAGTTGCTCTATAAAAAAAAAAAAAAATGTCTGAAAGTCAAAAAAGAAAACCAGAAAAAAACCTGCCTTGAAAAAACAAGCATAAAAATAGAATTATTAAAAAAATAATAATAATAATAATAATAATAATATTAATAATAAATTATTTAAAAAATAATAATAATGATAATAATAATTACCCAGAACAACAAACCAAAGAGTAAATTATTCAGGAAAAAAAATATTTTTTTGGTTTCTTCCAGTGATTGTTTACGGTTTACTATTTATTATCAGAAGACTTTTGAAATGCTGTAAATCTTGACCCCATCAGGCCGTTCATCCAGTGCAGCATATCCGAACAATAACAGATCTTTAAGTCTCAAACAGCCACGATCTCGCTCCACGTTCGAGAGTTTCGAGCTCCGGGGAAGGTTTTTAATAAGCGAGGCTTCGTGTCGCAGCCACAGCTGGCTCCTCGCCGTCTCCTCGCCGTTTCCCCGATGCTTCCTTGACCTTTCCTCTGAATGTCAGGACAGCAGAGTCCTTCTCCTGGATCTGAGATCTCCTCTTTCACCTAAATACCCTCATCTTCTCCCCACATCAGCTCCTCCCCTGTCAGAGTCCACATCAGGCTAAAATTAGACTTTTCAGTAGACTGTAAGACCCACCTGGTAAGCATTTTAGTCATTTATTCATACACATGTTTGTGTGAGTTAATACCAAAACAAATCAAATTTAGAAATTAAATTAAGAGAGAAATTTTTTAAAAATAGATCCAAAAATTTCTCAACTTTTAATAGCCTTTTAAAGAATAGGCTGGTAATATTAAATATCCTTATAGTCAATAAATGTTACAATTATTTAAATAAAAATGCATCAATCAGCAACACTTTTGCTCTAGGTGACATTTTTTTCATTAATTGATTGAACCTTTTTATTCAAACATTTTAAAAACAAACAAAATATTTACGGTAATAATAAAACAAAACTTAGTGTAGACATTTTCAGTCCAACTGCCAGAGATAAGACAATAAAACTAAATGTGTACTCTTCACTGAAAAGGTCCCTAAAAATGTAAATGTAATAAAAATTTATATATTTTTTGCTTCTTTAGCCAAAATAATTGTTATTGACCAAATGCAGGGAAAACAGAAAGTAAAGAGAGAATTGCAGACACATTGTTGGTTTTTTAATTAGGTTTGTTTGGCAAAATTAAACATCATTCTCATTTTTAAATGGCCAGTTAAAAGTAAATCCTTTGAAACAATAGTGGTAAAAACCTCTAAAGGCACAAAATCTCTTTTTAAATCCTCTCATCTACAACAAGCCAACCAAAAAGAAAAAAAAGTCTTTCCTGCAGAACGGACTCCTCCTGACTCCCACCCATCCCTCTCCCTGTAATCCCCACCAGGTGTTGGCGACCTCCAGCTTGCACCTCCCCCCTCCACCCCCTCGGCCCTCTCCTCCTTCTCTCCTCCTTCCACCGATTCATCATCCCTTCATTTCGGGAATCTCTTCTCCACTCGCGAGGAGAACACTTTCTGGCAGCCTCTGATGTTGTTCCTCCCCCTCCTCCTCCTCCTCCTCCTCCTCCTCCTGGCTTCCTTCCCTGCGGGTCCTCCCTGCTCGCCCTCCTGCACCCTCCCTGCTCCTGTTCCGGATGTCCCGGGTCCATCTGTCAGCGCTGGACTGGAGAAAGGGAGGTGAACCGCCTCCTATCTGCTCCCTGAAGTGATGAACAGGAATTTTGATCCGCTCTGGAAGTGGGTGCCCCACATGTGGTGGCTTCAATGCAGGACAGGACGCAAACTACGGTGGCTGGGAAGTGACAGGCGATTTGCAAACTCAAAACACTTTGCAAAATAGAAAACCACAAATGTCAATAGCTGCAGCACAAACGCAAAGGAGCCGCAATAAAAGTAAACTAACAACAGAAGCAGGAGAAGCTTTATGGTGTCAGGCTAACCGTTAGCCGCTAATGTTAGCCTGTCGCTTCATGTCTTCGGCTTCTCTGAAGTTCATCCATTAAAGATAGCTCTATGACATGAAGCTAACTGTTAGCTGCTAACGTTAGCCTCTCCGACGGATAAGAAGTTGGACTACAGTTTTACACTACTTAATTAACTGAAACCAAAACATGCTCATTAATATTACTATTTAATGTGATATTTTGATAGCATGTTAGCCATTAGCTGGCCGATTTGGGACACAGTGACGTTAGCTACTTGGTACAGCTCACATGTACGACTGGCTAACGTTAGCGGCTAACGGTTAGCCTGACAACATAAAGCTATCTTTTCTGAATGGCTGCTTGTTAAAAGCCTCAGACAGACAGCAGAGTAGCTTCTCTTCTGCTTCTGTTGTAAGTTTACTTCAATCTTTTGCGTTTGTGCTGCTGCTTTTAGCATTCGTGCTTTATTCTTTTGCAAAGTGTTTTGAGTTTGCTAATCGTCTGTCACTTCCCAGCCAACGTACCAAACACCTCTGACTCTGCTTTGCCAACAACAGATCCTGGACCTCCTGCCCCACTTTGAAGTTCACTTCCATCTGATGGTCCGCCAGATTTTGTAGATGTAATTGTTTTTCCAAAGACATGCTTTGGCAAAACAGCGACCTTCCCATGGGAAGATGAGAGTGTCTTCCCCTGTTTCCCCCCTCAGAGACGTTGATTTCATGCCTCATCAATCCTGACCTGTGTAACCCAATAGGAAGCCTTTGTTCTCCACATCAAAGAGGTCCCGCTGGACCGGAGATCAATCAGCGATTGATAGCGCAGAGTGGATTCCACCCGTTTGGAAAGTCATCAATACCGTGACCAAAGCCGGGGAAATCCCTCTCCTGTGAGCCCATTGATTGATTAGGTCTCTTCCTCTTTGATTCCCAAAACACAGCCAAATCGCTGGTCGTCCACGTGGAGGTTCTGTTACCGGGACTTCTTATTTTCATCTGGCTGTTTTATCCTTCACGGATGTTTCCAGATTGTTCTGCTTTTCCAGGAACGTAGTTGGTAACTTGTTGCATAACGGCAACATCTGTCTGTGCAGCTGCAAACCAAACAGCAGGAGATTTTCTTTTCTTCAGTGCAATCAAACGAAACATCTTAAGTAATCGCAGCAGAAAGAAAACACACAACCCGAGGACAGGTTGTTGTCGTGTCTCTGTGTGAAATGTCAGATCGGATCCGTCTTGTGGACCTGAGGTTCTGGGATATTCTGTCGAGGCCCCGGGTTCGAGAAGAGCCCGACCACGTCTCGCCATGAAGCGCCGCTCTTTGCTAAACAGGCGGCGACCTCATGACCTCACAGCCGGTCCTCCTGCTCAGGGAGGGGAAGTGAGGAAGGAGGCCTGTGTTGTGGCTAAGTCATGATCAGGCGCCAGGAAGGCAGGAAGCGAATTTCTCACGTAAACAGAAAAGATTCGGCACGTTTAAGCGAGATGCAGAACTGTGTGTTCGCGTGACGATCATAAACAGACAAAATAATAATGATAAGTGTGCAACAAACGGCAGCTCTGATGGGCTGCAGGCACGGTGAGTACCCGGACGAGCCCAAACCTTATCTCCAGAGTTACGTCACTTATTCAGCGGTGAAGTTAAGTGAATGTTGGCGAGCAAAACAGAAACCAAATGAAACACACAGATAAGGCTCTGTTCCTTTCAGCCTGTCCAAAGAGAGACAGTTACCCACCAATCACCAAACCATAAACCTGAAATCAAAAGGCTCTTTTTCCAAAGTTTCTTGTTCGAAAGACTGAAGAGAACTTTGAAATAATCAACTATCTCATATTTTGAATTTTCTCTTTGGAAGAAAGACCATTTTTGAGTTGTCCAGGTTTTCACTAATTGGTAGTTCATTTTATTATTTTTGAAGCAATTTTAAAGCCTATCTGACACTCCTAAAGTTAGACAAAGTTATTATATAATATAATCTGGGGATGTTATTTTATTTGAAAAAGTCAGTAAAAAATTTACAGGATGGCAACAAGTGCCATTTTATTTGAAAAAAAAAAACAACTCAGTAGCTGCAAGTTATTTAATTAAACATTGTGCTTTACACATCATAATGAGGGTACAGAGGAAGTCGTTCTTACAGATACAATAAACAACTTATTAAACAGCTGTTTCATATTTCAGATGAATGATTTCCCAAACTTTGTTGTATTAGACTTCAGTAGAAACCTGGACAACAATGGGCTAAAGAAGCCTTTAGGTTCCTTGAAAGTAAGGAAATAGGACTTAAAGGCCCAAAGATGTTGAATGGAACATTAAATTCAGCCTTCATAACTTCATTATTTACTCTGTTAAATGTTTCTACAAGTTAAAAAGCTTCTTATCTGCCATCAGTGACCGAGCCAGAGCGCCGTCACAGTAAATCACATTTTGTTGGATTTCAACTTTAACTACAACAAGATAAAATAAACCCTGCCTACTTTAATTAAAATCAGTTGAATCCAGTTTATATTTTTTAAATTTGGACATTGGTTCCATATCTGACATTAAATGGAGGCATTGTTATTAAAATGTACAAACTCAAGCTTTTGCCCCTTAAAAGGTAAAGTTAAACTGTTTCCTGTTAGCGTCCCTGTTTGTATAAATTACAGACAGTTTGGTTTCAGATTAGGGAAACGCTTTGTTTCCCTCAGAGAAACATGAAGTCAAACCAGTAATCCCATAATTCCTTTTGACCTGAACTCAGAAGTTAACATCAGCCGGTGAAACAGCGTAAACAAAGCGGCAGCAGGGCCTCTGATCTCTGCATCACGTCCTCCTATAGCCCATACCGTCATCTCTGGCTGCGGTACAGTAACCCCCACCACCCCCCCCACAGCCGGGCAGAGAGCCAGCCAGCGAGCAGCCGGCCGTGGGACGCTGACGTTTGATCTCCGGGGAGGCAGCGCCAGCGCTCAGCCTCCCTCTGCTGAAGCGCTTTGTGCTTAAGTGGCATTAGCGGCAGGGAGATCCTTTAAGACAGCGCAGCCACGCACGAGTCCTGTGGGCAGCTGGCCCTGCGCGGGGCTGATGGGATTGTGGAGCCAGGGAGTGCCGGTTACGCCAGGAGTCAGGCCAGACCGCCGTGTGGGAGGGGGGGGGGCCTGCACCGCCAACTCCGGCCATGGATAAATCCTGGATATAACCGGTGGAGCAAACCCTTTAGGATGAGATCTGCATTCATGTCACTGTCACAGAAATTCACACCTCCATACAGAGCCATTACTGCTCAACACAATGCAACTTTTAATGATTTTTCCTCTTCTTTTTCCTGATACGTTAATAATAATAAGACACTGATTTTATAGAGCGCTTTACAGAGTAGTCAAACATGCTAAAGACGTCAAAAAAACAAAAAAACAGGGGCCCACAGTGGGAGCAGCAAAAATAAATATACCAGAAAACAACTTACACATTAAAAGCCTCCATTTTTACCTCTATACTTTGTTATTAAGGTAAGATTTCTTTTATTAGTGCCACAACGGGGAAATAAGCAGTGTTAAAGCAGCAAAGTGGACAGAAAGACAGAGAGGAGGTTCAATAAAAAAGGAATAAATGGTAAACAAGCAGTATAAAGTTGAAATATACGCTATTAGTTAAACAAGTCAAAAAATTAAGATTAACATTTTACCATTTAAAGGAGAAAGTCAGTGAGATACTGTCTTGTTTTTCTGTGCATGTGGGTAAATTCAGGACTGTTGGGGTTTAAAAAATAATGTAAACAGCCACAAAAACATCAGAACTGAGCCAAAAATCCAAAATGAGCTCAAAGATTTGCAGTCTGAGCAAAACCCAAACCCCCAAATTGAAAAACTTACATGAAAAACCTGTTACCTATTTGTTTTTGGACACTTTGGACAAATTGTGTGAGGTATTTCCTGCCATACACTAAATGGCCATAAATGGGGGCTGACTATTACCTGGAACTAAATGTACTTAACATTAATGACGATTGGTTTAGTCCATTGGATTGTACACATAACCGTGTGCCCACGTGCCGGCCCGTCTGTGTGTGTCGTGGCTCGTTGATGGGACAGTTGGTGGCCCAGGTTGCCGAGCAGCGGCGGTGGTAATCGCTGCTTCCCGGGCATTTGGCGAGCGGCTGTGGACTCTTGGCGTAAGGTGGCCGTCTGCTCGGTGTCGCTGTGTGTCACTGTCACAGCTGCTGAAGGAAAAGCTGCCGTCAGTGGATTTAAACTCCACACGTCCTGCACTGCAGCTCCTGATTGATAAAAGTGACACAAAGCAGGATTATTTATCAGGTTTATTCTCATTCTTTCAAACCACTTAGGTGCAAATATCAAACTTAGCAACTGCAGGACATTGTAAAGGTTGCAGCTTGGTTGAATTCCTGCAACAAAAGCATTTCTGTAAGGTTGAGATGACCATAAATTAAAGAAAAAGATTCATAATGACCAAGAAAAATATGTTAAGTAACCAAAAATGATGCAAATCTACCCCCCAAAAAGTCATAAGGGACAAAAAAAAGTCAAAATGACAGAAAAAAGCCTCCAGATAACCAAAAGAAAATGAATTTATTTTTCTTAAACATGAGACATTAGAGATGTTTGGTGCCGTTTGGGATAATTATGTCTTAAGTACAATTTAGGTCATAGATGTTAAAAAAATTGATTTGTAAGATTATAAAAGAGCCAGAAATGGGAGCTAACTTAAAATATTTCTGCACTTTATTTTACAAGATTTGTTAGTTTTAAACACAAACATTGCAGCTAATTGAGGCACCAGGACATTAACGAACCCCCAGAATAACTAAATATCACCACAGATCAGGACGGCTTATTAAAACTGATCGTTCAGAGGGACTTTCGGTCTTTTGTAGCAGGATTTCCTCGAGCGTCTCGTTCAGCCGCTCTGCGAATGTTGGATTACCTTTTCCGTCTTTGATCTGGGCTCCTTTAACCAGAGGGCCACATCCTCTCAGCCCCCGCCGACGAAGCGCTCCGCTGAAGAAAGCGCTGGTTATTGTTTATCTGTAGGAGCGTGCGGGACTCCCGGCGTCGTGTCCTCTGGAGCTCCTTAGAAGCTCCTTTCTTCCCCGCCGCTCAGTCGGTCAAAGGTCGTCCCTGGTGCTAATTGTTCCAAAGGGGATGGAGTGGAGCGGGGCCTGTTCTCCTGGACCCACTCCAGACAGCTCAACAATGGTGGCCCACTGTGTGTGAGTGTGTGTGTGTGAGTGTGTGTGAGTGACAGCCTGGGTGGCCCACAGCCACACCACACTGTTGGGGGGTTGTAGGGTCAAGTCGAGCCGAGTCGTTGGTTCAAAACTCTGAAAAATGGAGATTTCTGTCTGCAAACCTTGATGAGCTCAGTTTGTTGACATCCTGATATTTTGCATGAAATCTGCATTCATGTTCATTCATTCATGATTTCTCCTCAACTTTTTCCTTATAAGAATATTAATAAAAACACATATACCTTTTATAACACAGTGTTTTTCAGCAAAGATGCTAAAGTCCTCAACAAACACATGACTCAGAGTGGGAGCAGCAAAAAGAAATACAGCAGAAATCTATTTAAAGCAGTCACACGTTATAAGCAGTTTTGAAGACTTTTTGCAGGATTTTTGAACGTGTGCAGCTCAGTGAAGTCAGTTAGCAGCTTTCACTGGAGTATCAAACTGTATAAGCTGTAAGATTTCCTTTATTTGTGTCACAACAGGAAAATTTGCAGTGTTAAAGCAGCAAAGTGGACAAAAAGATAGAGAGGAGGTTCAATAAAAAAGGAATAAATAGTAAACAAGCAGTATAAACTCGAAATATAAAAGCTATTAGCACCATCAGCACCATTTAAAGACGTAGAAATATAAAAGTATTAACAATTTAAACAAGGGGAAAATAAAAGTTAGCATCATTTAATAGAAATTGCACCATTGCACAGAGAATATTGAACATTTTTACAAAGGAAGTCAGATATTGTGTTGTTTTTCTGTGCATGTGGGTCAGTTCAGGACTGTTGGGGTTTAAAAAATAATGTAAACAGACACAAAAACACAAGAACCAAGCAAATGCCTGAATCCAAACTAATAACATACCTTTGTTACCTAACGCCAGTCGTTCTGGGACAAATTGTTTGAGGTATTTCCTCACTGTGAGAGCGACAGACAGGCCTGAAATCCCTGAACTCTCATCATCCCAGAAATGACCCAACAAAACCATTCATCTTTAAACTATTTAAATGCAGTTTTCCTCACTTTATACACAAGACAATTTTCCGATTTTTCCCAATAACTGTGCGGTTGTTACGCTGAAGGAAACACAAACACTCTGTGTGTTAATGTGACGTCAAACTCGTGGCTAGCAGGCGAGCAATGTGACATGTGTCAAAGGGTCAAAGAGAAGAAACCTGAAAGACTTTTTGTTCCTTTTGGTGTCAAACTTGGTCAGATGTGCATCAGAGAGATGAGCCCCTGATGGTGGGAGATAAGGCCTGGCTCGCAGTCAGCAATGTAATTCATCCCAAATGTAACAAACGCGTCGGGTGGAGGTTACAGGCCAGCGTCTCCACACCCGTGTAGCTGGAGTTACCAACCGTCCCTTGAGAAAAAGGATCGCCATGTGTTTAGAGACAAAAGCAGCCGTCCTGTTTTCAGCTGAAAAGGGACGAACTGTGTCCCATATTACTGTGAGAGTCAGAAAATAGTCAGAAAATCACCATCAGAACATGAATAACAGGGAACTTTATATGAACATTAACAGTAAACTAGTTGCCAGGCCCTGTCCTGCTCTGTGACCAATCAGCTGACAGCACACATAATACTCTCATCCCATTGGTCGAGGTGCTGTTCCGCTGTTGCTATGGAGACAGCGGAAGACAACAAGCTTTCTGTTTGTTTTATGTTAATTTATACAGTTTAAAGTTAAACAGGACAGGTTTCTGTTTAAGAAAAACTGACTTTATTCAGTTAATTTTGTAATTTTGTAATAAAGTGAATTACTGGATAATAATTTGTTTTCCATATGTTTCTGTCACTCAAAAATATGCATTTAATTCAATTCAGGTTTGAGTCAAATATGAAGTTGTTTTTCTCACAAATAAAGGAGCTACACTTCACCAGTAAAGGTGAAGGCAGTCGGGTCAGCCAGTGAGGCGTCCTTTATTTTATTTTATTTTATTTTTTTTAGGGAGTTGGTAACCCTGGTTTGAACCGAGCAGGAAGCACACCTGATGCAACTAATCACCTGAAGACAAGCTCAGGTGATTGACTGATCGGAGTCAGGTGTTCTCCTCCAACAAAAACCTGCTGCCACATACACAGAACTACTTTCAGGATATTTTGTATGATGACTAACAGCTTTCACTGACAGGATTTAAATCCACATTCTGTGTGCAGACGCTCTACAGGGTTCATGTTGTGACTGACTTTAAACATGTAACAGCAGGATTAAAATAGCAAGACGCTGCATTGATGAATCTGAAGGAAATCTACAGAAGAATTTCTTTCCAATTGCATGCAAACGCACACATCCACTTCCAGCTGTGCTCCCGCAGGTTTCCCACCTCTGGTTGGACCCTCCAACCACATGCTCGGTAATAACTGCAGCAGCGGCCTAATTACAGGGGCCTCCTCACTTAAGGTCACACAACAAGCAGCAAATCAGCAACAAACAACCACATAATGGCCCTCATCCTGCTCGCCAGCCCATCATCCCGACTCTGGGGGGTCATTACCCGCCCTGCTTCAGGGCCTCCTTCCTCTCCCAGTGTTTACCACATTCCTCCCATACTTCTGCCGTCCCTGCATGGGAAGCTGCAGACCGTGCGAGGATCCGCTGTGGGACAGAAACAGCTGTCGAGGAGCGAGGGGTTGCTTGTCTGAACTTGTACGTCTCGACTCATTTCCTGATGTGTGGTGGCTGGTTTTTGGGGGCCGTGGAGGGGAGGAGGAGAGAGGGGAGGAGGTGCTGGGATGTTCTGGAGGTCTGAGGGCGGCTACGCGGCGCCGGATTGCAACAAGCTCAGACCTCATCATCTGCTGTCACGATGGGTTTGTTGTGTTTTGTTCTGAGTTTTGATGGAGCCACCTGTTTGTCCTCAGTGAGACAAAGCAAGAAAACTGCTGAAAATGTCACTTAATAAGAAGATACAGGTGTGGACTCAGAATCAGGAGAACTTCACTTCCTGTTTAGCTCCTGTCTCATGTGCTTTTTGTGTGACTTCCTGTGTTTACTTTCCGTGAAGAAGCCACACGGCTGCAGGTTTTTAGTTTGAACTGAGCAAGAAGCACACCTGATGCAACTAATCACCTGAAGACGAGCTCAGGTGATTGACTGATCTGAGTCAGGTGTTCTCCTCCAACAGAAACCTGCAGCCACATGCACTTCAGTGAACCAGTTTGACGCCTGCATTCAATATTGCAGCAGGAGATTTAATACATTTGCAAAAACATGGTTATGGTACATAGAACTGATAGTCAAAAGAACAACTAATTGAGTTTTTTCTCACATAAGTCTCAAAGCAAACCAAACAGCCCTCTGTACATTATTATTATTCAACCTAATCCCAGAAAATTACATAAAATGATCATGTTTTTTAGCACAGAATGGATGAATCACAGGGTTGTTATGAAACAAATCATTAATTATGGATGTTACAAAATGAATGACCATGTTTAGGGCTAAAATCCTCCTCTTTCGCTGTTATTAAAGACAGTTTAAACGGGAAATAAACGCATTATTGTATTTTAAACCCCAAAGAAACAACATTCAACAAAAACTTTGTGAATAGCTCAGTTTTCCCTCTTTATACTTCAGAAAAACAAAAGAAGACAATGACAGTCTCATCTCTTATGCGACAAAATAAAAAAATGTTTCCCTGACTTTAAAGGTGTATGAGCAACAATAATGAATCTGATTTAAAAAGTCATTAAATTTTGACATAAATGTGGATAATTTCAGGTTGTTTTGTTGGGAAACATCATTGCAGGGTCGTTTTTGACCCTTAGGACAACATGAACCGGTTCCTTCTTCTGCACAGTCACATCTGGACGCCTCATCCTGTGAATAAAGATAAAAAAAAAAAGAGACGTTATTTTGTTATTAGCACGCCGCTGCAGCTCCCAGAAGGCTTTGCTGTTACATAACCAGACAGGTATGAATAGAAATTCAAAAAAAACAACAGTTGCTTTAATTGGACTTTTAGATTAATTAACTTCTCCCCGAAAAAAACATAAAATATAAACAGGAAGTCATAAAAAAAAAACTCGCTGCAGAGTAATTAAAGGAGCTCACAGAGGACGGGGCGTTTAGCTCCAGCGTTCCTGAGTTTTATTCCTCCTGGATGTTTTGCAGGAAGGGACGAGACGAATTCAATTAGCTGTCGTTGCGGCTGAGGTCGGATGATGCTGAGTGTCGCTGCGTCTGCGTTGTTTACCCTGCAGTTTAGATTACAAACACACAAAGAGCCTTTGTGTTGGCTGAGGACGCGGAGAGACGACCCGCCCCTGTTGTCTGTCTCTGCACATTTCTACCTTTTGTTTGCCGAGGAGCAGCTGCTGCCTGATGAAGCCATAACAGGTTGATTTTAAAGGAAAGTCTGCTGATGTGAGCTTTATTCCAGGAAGTGCAGGATAACACACACACACACACACACACAGCAGAAGGTCATGATAAACTCTTTAAGAAGAGGATAGCGGTGATACGGATGTCTGGATTTATTCCTCACACTTTGACGCTCATGCTGATAAAAGTTGAGAACAAATTACGGTGATAAACAATCCAATGTTTGTTTCACAATAAAAGCCTCCAAGGCGTAAACTTGTCTTTTCATCCACTGGAAGGCTTTTAATGTGAAACCATCAGCAGCTAATTAATGAGGGACGACGATTAGAAACTCAGAGAATTTTTGTTCTGGTGCAAATGAAGCTGTTTGAATGTAAACAATCCCGAATGCATCAAGACAACAGGAAGCGGTTCCCCTTTCAAATTAACAGCTCCTTAAAATGGTTGTTAGGTTGTTAATTTGTTTGTCTGGATTTTGGTTTTCTTGGGTAAAGTATAAACCAGGAGTGAATTTTAGGATGGATCCAAATTACTGATGCTTGTCCAATGTGTTTTAAACATCACGTTCATCTTTCCACAACTACTTCACTTCCAGCGTTTCCATACATTTATTTACTGTTTAAACTGTCTTTTATAACAACAAACCAATATGTTTTTTAGCCTTAAATGTACTCAGTGGTTTTGTAGAATAAATTAAAAGAAAAACTTCAGCAGCTTTTTTTACAACGCTGAACCGTACATGTATGAAATAATAACTTATTCTCTATTTTTAGCATCCTCAGATCTGTGCTGTGAACCGCAAAATGCTGCTTATAAGATCTTTTTGGCCAAAGAAGAACCTTTTCAAACTTCAGACGGATCCAAACCAGGAGATGAATTCACACGAAACTGAATCCATTTTCAATTTTCAAGAGATAAAACAGGAACACATGAGTTAAACACATAACAAACAAACACATGAATCTGGCTCACTTACACATTTAAATTCAAACTTCATACACAGCAACAGATTCAGCCGTCATCTATACGAATAAATAAACAAGTAAAATTCTGTTTAGGAGGCACAATTTTCTCAGCTCTGATGCAAACCCTTCTGCAGGAATGGTAGAAATATTCAAACCAATATTTAACAAAATGGGATCCCAAGTTTTTTTTATAAAGCATCAGATGATCCAAAGCAACTTTTTCAAGTATCCCCCTGTGCTAGTGAGTGTTTGGTGCCGTTTTCTTTATTCTAACACCTTTAAATCTCGTCTTTGACCATACACAGCGAGCGTGCACATGTGCAGCGCCGTGTTTTGGCGGTCCGTGCACACGCCGTCCTCTGGCTGACGTCTCTGCACGTCTGCACAGCTGTTCAGACGCTGAAACACACCAGCTCCCTCCTCAGCCGCCCGGCCAGGAATGTGAGCAATGTTTGGCTAAGACGAATTCAGTGGATCCGTGCAAGAGAGACAGACGGCCTTTTTTTAGGGAAAAAGAAACTGTTACTCTAATCTGTTTAATCATTTTCAGTCTCTGACAACTTTTCCTCTCCAGTGCTTCCTTATTCTTGTTGACATTAGAGTCAAAACCTGATCAGAAATCACGTACAGTCCACTTTCTCAGCCCATCATTGTGAAACTCTCTCCATCCCCCCGTCCCGTCCCGTCCCTGCTTCCTGTTTTCTTCATGCTTGTTCTCGTCTGTTTGTTTGCAGACTCGCTCTCGAAGGACGCCCTTCAGTCTGACGCTTCCTGTTTTCACTCGGCCGGCGAAGTCGAAAGTGCAGGGCAGCGAGAGTTTCTGTCCCCTGGAGCAAGAAGCAGCAAAACACTCAGAGCTGCAGGCTTAGCCGAGAAGAGATGACATTTTTCATTCATTAAATTCCTTTTTTTAACCAGGTGAAGATAATCTGATTGATAGGAAACCAGCAAAACCAAAAAAAGTTACAAAAACACCCAAAACGCAAATAAAATACAGTCACACTCTACAAAAAGTGTAAAATGTAGATGCAACAAATGCATTACCTCCCAAATAATAATAATAATAACTTTATTTATATAACACCTGTCAAAAATTGTAAACAAGTCAAAGGTCAATAAAAGTTTACATGATAAAAGTGAGTTTTCAGTCGTTTTCAGTGACGATGTTTCGACCGTTTGGACCTCAAAGATGACAAACACGAACACAGATATTACATAACAGAGACAGAGTTTTATTCACAGTGTAAACATCGTTTTGTTTTTCCGTGCAGCCCACTGACCGCAGCAGAGGATCGGCTCCTGTTGCCAAAACACGCCTGAGCCGGGCGCCAGTGAGCGGCGTTAAACTGGAGGATGTTTGCTTCTGTGATGGACATTTAACAGGAAGTCTCACTTACAACAACAAAAAACTAAACACAATGGGACATAAATGGGAAGTGGATTTGGGAATTTATATTATATGTAAAATAAAGGGTTAATGTGCACAAACTGACCCACATCTATGTAAAACAGAAATGTGTATATAAATCACAAGTTGAATTTAGGTTCAAAGGTTTTATCTTATTTACTGGTGTTGTTTATACAGCTTGTGGTTCAAGGTAATTTAAAAATGGGAGAAGAAGATTATCTTGGTGCCAATTTCCTTTTTGCACCATTTTTAAGGTATGACAAGATGAGTCATTGTTTCACTTTAGTTTCTCTGAACTGTTACGATGGAAAAACCCAATATTCACACAGTTATTGTTGCAGGAGAGGATGTTTGTTCATTAATATTAAGATTAAGGGTTGGAAATTCAGTTCATCACTCTACTTTTTAAGATTTTATTAATAGTGAGTCATTGTGTCCCTTTTGTTGAGGTGAGTAGAAAGAATTGAAAGACTGCACAAGGGTTTTAAATTAAAGGATGGCTGCAGAGGTAATAATGCATGCAAAACAGAAACGATGCATTCAGCCCAAACTTACAGTCTTTATAAACAATCCCAGCCAGTCCAGGTTATATTTATTAAAAATGCATCATGTATGGTTCAGTTCACTCATTGTAGTCTTTAAATGTTACTGGAGCTCCTGTTTTTAACCTGATTTTAACATGAAACAGGTTTAAAATCATTAAAGTTAGTTAGAGTTATCATGTATGCAGATGATGTGATTGTATTTCCCTAAAACAATTCTTCTGTTTTAGAGGTTCCTGTGGCACGAAGAGCAGCAGAGACCAACTCGAAGCAGGCTGGGCACGGTCACAAACAAATCCTGCAGAGTAAAGACGCTGCAAAGCAACTTTCTCTGCAAAATGTAACCGTGGGTTTGTGACGGGACGGAGCGAGAGCAGAGCGGCCTGTTTGTGTCTGAACCTGTGAGCGCAGAGTGACGGACAGAAATGGGCCAAAGGCAGAGGGAAGTGGACACCCAGTGGAGGGGAAATCCTCCCTGTGGGTCACACACACACACACACACACACACTGACAGATGCAGCAGCAGGACGGCGGTGTGTGTGAGGAGGCAGAGCACAGACAGAGTGATGGAGCTGTTGATAACACTGGAGCCGCCATTGTCTCCTGCCAGAGCTCAGAGCAGTGTGTGTGTATGTGTGTGTGTGTGTGTGTGTGTGTGTGTGTGTGTGTGTGTCTGGGGCTGTCAAGAAACAGCTGGAGGGAAACCTCCCTGGAGCTTTTTCTCCTGTCTGCAAAAAAAAAAAAAAAAAAGCATCCACATACAACATACACATGGCAATCTGACATTAAAAAAATCATTATTACTGAAAAAATATTTACAAATAAATAAACCAGAAGTCGTTACAGAGTGTGTGTGAATTCACAAAAACACACAGCAACACACTGCCCTTTAAAACAGGAAATATGAGTGTGTGCATGAGTGTGTGTGTAAGAATGACACACAGGAAACATGCACGCCCACACGTCTGCATCCCTGTGTGTGTGTGTGTGTGTGTGTGTGTGTGTGTGTGTGTGTGTGTGTGAGCCCTCAGGTGATGCAGGTGTAAATGCTTGTCTGATTAGCATGTGAGTGGCTGCGGAGACGATGAGACCAGCAGCTCCTCGTCTGTCCTCAGGGACGGAAACAGCCGTGAAAATGTTGTTTTTCTTTCCTCTGCTGAACAAAGTCAACAAAGCATTCTTCTCTCTTTTTTTCTCTTTCTTTCTTTTCAACATTTTTTAATAAATGAAATCAATTTGGGGTGAAGTCTGCAGACAGAAAGCTGCTGCTTTTTCAGAAAACATGTCACACATCAGCAAAAGAAAAGGCCTTTATATTTAATATGTGCACACCCATATATACCCATATTTACATAAACATGGTCAAACGAAGCATTTAGGGACTTTTTGTATTCGATGAAACTGAAAAAGAAAATGAATTGTGAAATAAATCAACTAAACCTTCATGGTCACCAGATTATTTCATTGTGGGTTATTTTTGCCAGACTGGTTTCCAGTGTTTCCATACTGGACACTAATAAAACTTTTCTCTTGTTTATTTCATACTAAAGATTGAAACAAACTAAAAAAATCTCTCATATTTGTTGGCATATTAAACAGCAGATTTGTGTGTAATTCCACATGCAGCCTCACACTTTGACCTTTGGAAAACCCAGTTTCAGTTCCTTTCCCTGTGTGTTTGTGTCTCAATTCAAACACCACGACAGGAAACGACGCTGAGAACCTGACACGACGTTCCCGTCACATGTTTACGTCTCGGACGAAGATCCACATTTTCAAACAGCTGTTTCTTTTATTCTGAAACTCAGTCGGCCCTCAGCGCCGTCACCAGAACACCAGAGGAGTGTGTTCAGGAACAGCATGTACTGGATGAGCTGTTCACCTGCGTGTGTGTGTGTGTGTGTGTGTGTGTGTGTGTGTGTGTGTGTGTGTGTGAGTGTGTACAGATAGGATCAGGGTGATAAGAGAAGGAGGCATGTGGTTGTTATCTGTGAGCAGGAGCTCAGGAGTTCCTCCTGTTTTGTCTCCACCAGTGTTGGAAGGAATATTTAGATCCTTTAGTTAAAGTTAAAGTAAAGTAATGTTACGTTGAATGTTTTTAATATTCCAAATATATTATTTTAAGAGTAAGGTTTAAAAATAATCAAAATATATTATTTAAAAATATTATTTCTAAAAGAATATTTACAAATATTCCAAATTATTATTTAAAAATATTCCAAATATATTATTTAAAAATATTCCAAATATATTATTTAAAATTATTATTTTAAAAATAATATTTAAAAATATTCAGAATATATTATTAAAAATATTGTCTTTATATATATTTAGAAGAAATTTGTCAATTTTTTTTTAAAAAAGAAAAATCCTCCTCTCTTCTTCTTTTTTCTCTTCTGCGCTGTTTTTTATGTTTTCATTTTTTTTCTCTTTCCTGAGGAAAGTTCAGACTCGGAGACCATGGAGTGAAAGTTTTCTGCTTTTTAAATGAGAAAAATCCTCCGTTATGTTTTTTTCTGATGGACAAACGTCCCTCTGCAGATTGATCAGGGTCCTTCAGAGTCTGAGTGCCTCATCAAGCTCTTCAGAAACAACAGACTGCAGCCACCGACCGCTCGTACTCAACAAATAAGAATCGCTAATGAAACGACTCGTATCTGCTGGAATGAGCTGATGTTGGACATGTGAGCAGGAAGACGCCTGATCAGCTGCTCTTTACTTCAGCAGACATTTCTCTGAAGATGGAGCTTTAAAGTGCACAGATGTCACCAACATCTGGCTGAGCTCCAACAGAAAACATGATCCAACCAGATGTGGATATGAAAACTTTGTGATTGTTCTATTTTCTGTTTGATCGTGTGTTTTAAAACACCTTAACCATGAGATACTTGGTTGTTTCGATGCTCATAACTTGAAACCAGAAGTGAATGATTTAGCTTTTGTTTCTCTCTGTGTCTAGTCATCAGACTCAGTTCCTCCCAACCGACTTCCTGTGCATCACGCGCTAACGTTGCAACACGGCGGCGGGCGCAGACGCTCGCTCACCGTCTGTCTTTTCTGCCGTTCGCACGCCACAAATTTCACGATAAGCCGCGCTCACTTCCTGCGTGTAGGCTGTGTGTCAGACAGGTCCCAGCCCCAGACCTGAGGAGAGCATGTGGGGACTCTTTTGTTCCAGGACAAAGGATTTCCCCGTCTGAGACGAGCAGCCGGTGGCAAAGAAACGAGGAGGAGGACCAGATTAGCTGCTGAATGAGGAGTGAGGGTGTGGGGAGAACGGGCGGGGCCGAGGAGGGGAATTAAAAAAAAAAATAAAAAAAGGAGGATAAGAGAATGAAACTGCTCTGATGTGGCTACATGGGCCTCAAAAACTCAGTTTGAACACTCAAATCAGACACTGATTTAATTCAGAGGAGGAATATAACGAATATATTTAGTCAAGTTATCTAACATGACTGTATGAAATGTGTTATTCAAGGTTCAAGGGTCTTTATTGCCATTGTACAGACATACAGTGTACATAAGCACAACGAAAGTAAATTAAAAAAAAGAGCAGGGGAATAAAAAGCATGCAGAAGTAAGAAAAAAAGGTTAAATAAATAGGTACAAACTATAGCTATAAAAACAGAGTTCTCAGAAGCAAAAACTTCTACTGTACAAATGGAGTTGTGCACGTTAAAATGTTTGCAAAGTTTGCATTCACTTGAGTATTCCTAGTATCTTTATACTTCTGCTCAAGGCAAATTTTTTACTTTTACTGCAATAAATTAAGCTTAAGTTGCTGTTATAACACTTTATTAAGTTAATATTATATTATTATGTTATGTTAAAATTAGCCCCTTCTTTCTATATTCACAAAGCTGCTTACAAAAATGCATCAACTCAAAAAACAAAAACAAATAATATATTCAGAATTTATACAACTCCGGTCGCGTCTTTTCTGCATAAAAGTTGGTTTAACTTTTGATACTTTAATAAATTTGGACGCTGATACTTAAGTTCGTTTGTTCAGGAGTAATCCTGCAGTGTAGTTTTTTAAAATAAAGGATCTGAAAACTAGTTCCACCGCTGTTTATTTTTGACAGACAGGTGTTAATTAGGATCATTTAAGGTTATTTAATGTAAAACAGGCACTTAAACGTGTCTGAAAAAGAGCAGAAAGAGCAGCACGAGGACTTAAATTGTTTTGGGCCCAGAGGAAGCAGAGAGGAGCCTCTGACCTTTGACCCCTCGGCTTCAGTCACCTGGTAATTGAAGCTCATTGCGGTCGTTGAGTCCATCATCTGGTCCGTCACTGTGGAGATGTGAGCCGATTGAAATGTAAATGTGTGTGTGTGAGTGTAAAGCAGCAGCGTTACAGGACACACACTCGTTCTGTTGTTTCCTCTGATCACTCGTGATTAAAGCGTCAGAAACGTGATTTTGAGAAGAAAAAACACAAGTTTAAAACCAACAACACAAGTGAAATCTGTAACAACAGAGAGGTAGAAGAAAGTTTGGGGGAATATTTAGATCCTTTAGTTAAAGTTAAAGTAAAGTAATTTTACGCAGAATGTTTTTATATTCCAAATATATTATTTAAAAAGTAATGTTTAAAAATATTCGCAATATATTATTTAAAAATATTATTTCTAAAACAATATTTAAAAATATTCAAGATATATTATTTAAAAATATTATTTTGAAAATAATATTTAAAAATATTCGCAATATATTATTACAAATATTGTCTTTATATATTTAGAAGGAATTTTTCGATTTTTTTTTTTTTTTAAGAAAAATCCCCCTCTCTTCTTTTTTCTCTTCTGTGCTGTTTTTTTTTTTTTTTTTCTCTCTTTCCAGAGGAAAGTTCAGACTTGGAGACCATGGAGTGAAAGTTTTCTGCTTTCTAAATGAGAAAAATCCTCCATTATGTTTTCTGATGCACAAACTGGATTTCCAGAAAAACACAAGAAGATTAGACACAAACAAGCCCGTAAACACGTCATCACATGATGGATGGTCCTGCCGGGGAAATTTACTCATTATTTAGTGACGTGCACGCATCATCAGCAAATTAAGTTATGCAGTTTTATTTATTTATAGTAAAATATGTGACATCAGTGGTGTCTGAGGACAGTTTTTACCTTTCCCAAACATGACTGACTGCGTCCCCTCTGTTCATGCCTTTGTTTTGCATTTTTTGTTCATGTCTTTGTTTTGCATTTTGTGTTCATGTTCATGTCTTTGTTTTGCATTTTTTGTCCTTTTTGTTGCGCCGCTATAAATAACTTGATATTAAGTTTGAGGGAACATGTTTGACTTCTGATCTAATAAAAATCAGCAGGCCTAAAAATTTGATTGAATTATTTGATTTGAAAGTATTTGTGTTGAGGGAAACTATCAACGTTTGAGCATTGGGTTGAAGTTGCTTCGGGTTAGAAGTTAGAGTTAGGAATACGGATGTTCGGGTTAGGGTTAGGTGTCAGGAGTAAGGATTCGGTGTTGGGAATCAGAGTTTTAAGTGAGGAATTAGAGTTAGAAGTTAGAGTTAGGTATTCGGATGTTCGGGTTAGGGTTAGCTTCAGGTTGCTTCAGTAAGCGAAGTAGTTTTGACAAATATTTGGGTCTCGTTTAGGTGTTTTTGTGCAGCACCAGCAGCGATCCAGGCTCAGTTCACGGCCATCATGGTGAAAAGAGAAATGAGCCTGAGGTTTACCTGTTCATCATGTGCCAGCGGGGTCAGAGTCAGAGTTATGGACTTTAAATGAACTAATTCTAAAACACCAAAGTTAGACAATAACTCAAATAAACAGCACTAAAGCTCATCCAGATGTTGTCTGGGATGCTCAGATTTGTCGTTTGTCAACCAAACACAAGGACCAATAACATTAGGAGCTCCAGAGTGGATGAAAGTTAACTGGAAATGCTAAAAATTCAATTCAATTCAAAGATTCAAGTCGTTCTCATACTTACAGGAACGTGTCCCGACACATGAGACCTTGACTACGCTCATCAGAGGAAAGTTAGAAAACGCTACGACGACATACTTGCGCGTTTTCAGGCCGTAATAAGTCGGTTGGGACGTGTTTAATGTGGCACACATGCAGAGAGTGATCACAGATTTCAGGACGGAGACAAAGAGAGGGGCGAGAATGAAACAGAACGGGTGAAAGAGGAAGGGAAACAGGGGGCCAAGGGCAGAAAAAGGGGGCAGAGGCAGAATAATGGGGCGAGCAGCAGGGAGGAGG
>JAOWBC010000049.1:10725265-10743814 GCA_028566105.1 Hypoplectrus providencianus | reverse complement strand
ACACTTTCAATGGCATATTAGAATCAGAAAATGTTGACATTCGCAAGTAAAATGTACATATTTAACCAAATAAAATTATAAAATAATACAAATATTTTGTTAATCAAAGTTATTGAAATATTCTAAATCCCTAATATCCCTAATATATATCCCTCCAGTTATTACAACAAATAATAATAATAATAAAAAAATATATATAATTATTATAAAATTAAAATTATAAAAAAATAAAATAAAATATATTTAAAAATAAATAAATAAATAAATAAATAAATATTTTACTTGATGATAAGAAAGAACAATCTTGTGAAATAAGAAAGTAAATTTTGGGGTGATTTTACATATATATAAATATATATATGACAGTGTAGCTCTAGCACATTATTATAGTATCTCTCTCTCTCAGTTTTAGTGGAGGCCTCTCTCCTCCTCCCTTCCTCCCCTCCTCCCTCCCTCCCTCCCTTCCTTCCTTCTCCCTGCAGTTCTTCTGTTTGTTTGCACTCACTTGATCCGGAGCGGAAATTCCTCTCTCCGTTTTTGTGAATGACAAACTCATTAACAATTCATCAACACGGGGCCGCTCCATCCGGCCCCCGTTTCCAAGGCGACCGCCGCGGGGGCCGCTCTGATTGGCCGGCCGGGATAATGTATCCAATGAAACGCCTCCCGTTTGTAGCCATTCAGCAGGCTGGCGCCGCAGAGCGAGCATTGAGACGGAGACACTGCAGCGCGGACAGCAGAGCAGAGCGGAGCTGAGGGGACCGGGAGGCAGCCGCGGCCGTGAACACACCTGCAAAAACCCCGCATGATCACATCCGCACGGCTCCTTCTCCCCCACCTTTTTATTTTTTAAACTCTGGATCTCTAACGCGGACAGGCAGATGTGGAGGAGCAGCTGCGCGCGGAGCTGCCGTGGAGTTATATAAGCGCAGGGACGCGTCAGCCTCGTCGCAGGGCCGGTGTGACTCATTGATAAATAACACGGGCTCTCTCCGGACACATGCATGAATGACCGACAGTGAACGCAACCCGCAGCCGGGAAATCTGTGAAGGAGTCGCGCGTTGTTTGCTGCTGTTTCTCCGGGATACCAGCGGACATTTGGAGACATATTTCATGCTTTTGCACTTTTTTTTTTTTAATCTCTCTATTTTTTACGGTGCGGTCGTTCAGTGTTGCTGTGGGCCCTCCAAGCAGCGCTCCCAAAACAATTCATCTGCTTCTTCAATTTGTTATTTTTTTTAAACTCCTGCTTATAAATGCTTGACAAGCTCAAGCCCGTCATCCAGCTCGACTCGGTAATGGCGATCAGCAAGACGGTGGGCTGGCTCCGGGAGCAGCTGGAGACGCGCAGGGACGGCCTGCTTGTGATGGACTGCCGGGCCCAGGAGCTGTACGAGTCCTCGCACGTCGAGACGGCCATCAACGTGGCCATCCCGAGCCTCATGCTCCGCCGGCTCAAGAAGGGCAACCTGCCCGTGCGGTCGCTGCTCTCCGACGGGGAGGACCGGGAGAAGTTCGTGCGGCGGTGCAAGACGGACACCATCGTGCTGTACGACGAGTACAGCCGGGAGTGGAACGAGAACGTGGACGGCGGCTCGGTGCTGGGGCTGCTGCTCCGGAGGATGAAGGACGAAGGCTACAAGGCCTATTATCTGGAGGGTGAGTGCGGTTCATTCACATTTTCAGGCCCCGCGGCGGCTGTTCATTCACAGCCGCAGATTAATGCGCACAGGCAGAAATGTGATCATCTGAGCGGACTTGTTTTCCTCTGCAGGCCTGATTCATAAAAACATGAATGTGAGGGGGGTTTATGGTAATCTGGTGAATCTGCATGAAAACAAACTGTCTGCAGGCGTTTTTAGGATAATAAATAAAACAGTTAAATGCCTCTTTTTTTGCACACTTTCTGATTTTAATGGCATTTTGATCCCTTTCCCAGGTGGTTTCAGTAAATTCCAGGCCGAGCATCCAGCTCTGTGCGAGACCAACCTGGACGGCTCCTCCAACACCAGCTCCCCCACCGCCCAGGTGCTGGGCCTCGGCGGGCTGCGGATCAGCTCCGACTCCTCGGACATCGAGTCTGACATCGACCGGGACCCGAGCAGCGCCACGGACTCGGACGGCAGCCCTCTATCCAACCCGCAGCCCTCCTTCCCCGTGGAGATCCTGCCGCACCTCTACCTGGGCTGCGCCAAGGACTCCACCAACCTGGACGTGCTGGAGGAGTACGGGATCAAGTACATCCTCAACGTGACTCCCAACCTGCCCAACCTCTTCGAGAACGCAGGGGAGTTTAAGTACAAGCAGATCCCCATCTCGGATCACTGGAGCCAGAATCTCTCTCAGTTCTTCCCCGAGGCTATCAGCTTCATTGGTAAGTAATCCTGCAGAGCTGAAAACACACTGCAGCTGCTCCTGCTGCAACTCTTCACACGCGCTTTCACTTTTAAGGCTGCAGAGTTTTTGGATTATTTACGGAGTTGCATATGCATTTATTGTTTTTGAGTCATTTATTTATAAAATGTCAGAAAATGGTGAAAAGGAGCGACTGAAAATCAACTTTATGAGTCCAAAAACAGGAGAAAACCTCACATTTAAGAAGCAGAAACCAACCTGTGAGGTGATATTTCTCCCAAATCATTTAATCACTTAATTCCTCACATATGTGATTAATTTGAATGCATGCAGACAAAGTGGAGGGGCACAAGCAGATAGTCACAGACATAATCTTATTAATGGGATATGTGTTATCACTGCCAGGAAGTTCTTAGGTTCTTATTGTGCAATGGAGATTAGATGAGGTGTCCCTGGCTGTGATCTTATCAGTCAATCATGCAGGGACACACAGAGCGGCAGATTAAGGCCATTGTGTTGAGGCGGAGGAACACAACTCTGCCTCTAATGGTGCGCGGGCTAAAATGCACTGTGTACAAATGATTTGACTTCAATGGAAGACATCCTGGCCTATCTCTTGTCCCGGGGCTTGTGTAATTGCAGCACAAAGGGCGACGTTGAAACAGGAGAATGGGGAGAGTGAACGAGGGGAGGGCAGTAATTCGAGCGCAACAGGAAGGAAGTGGCATTGAAAGTAATCTAGGACATGGCATTGCCTCCCCCACTCTCCCCTCCTTCCTCCCTCCACATTACAAAAGGAGCCATTTACAGGCCCTGTTGACATCCTGTTCGCCTTGACAGGGTGCCCTCATGACTCCTACGTTTACACGCCCAAATGGCACCATTGTCAGAGTAACCCTGGCGAGCGGAAGAATGGTTTAATAGACCGTAATAGTCAATTTCCCAACCGGCTACTCTAGGCCAAAAACTAAAAGAATGTCGGCTCTGTTTATGTGCGCTACCGCCGCAGCCCCTGTTTGTTGACTGACACGCCTGGGAGACAGCCAGGATAATAACTTCCGCCGCTCTCCCTGGCTGGGCCCGCTCCAACTCTGAGCACAGCGCGACTTAAATGTCACAGATGTTTATTACAAGTTCTGTCTGTGCAGAAAGCGTCTGCACAGGTCAGAACATGGAGTGCATCTAAAACGTGCAAGAAAATTGAAGATTTTGGCAGCTTTTCTGGCGTTTTATCGTCTAAATCTAAAACTTGCAGCCAGCTTGTTGCTGTAAACATGTTGTGCACTGTGGGATAAGCTCTAAAACGTTTCCTTCCTCTTCTCTATTCCAGATGAGGCTCGAGGTCAGAAGTGCGGCGTCCTGGTCCACTGCCTGGCGGGGATCAGCCGCTCCGTGACCGTCACGGTGGCCTACCTGATGCAGAAGCTCAACCTGTCCATGAACGACGCCTACGACATTGTCAAGATGAAGAAGTCCAACATCTCGCCCAACTTCAACTTCATGGGCCAGCTCCTGGACTTTGAGCGCACGCTGGGCCTGAAGAGCCCGTGCGACAACCGCATCGCGCCGCCCAGCCAGCAGCTCTACTTCACCACGCCGACCAACCACAACGTCTTCCAGCTGGACCCGCTGGAGTCCACGTGAGGGCCGCCGTCACGCCCCCTCTCTTTGCTGGAGGTTTCGTGGGCCTCCTGGTGAAAAAAGCTGCAAAAAAGTTTCTCTTTTTTCCGCCGTCTGCCGAGGGACCGGGCTCTTGACCTTATTGATACAGCTGGTTTGAGGCGACTGCTGCTGAGCCTGGTCACCGGAGGGCCGAGGCCGTCTGGCCAAGACGCAGCTGCTGTTGACTAAACGAGGAGTGACAGTCCAAGAGGAGGAGAGTCATTTAAAGCGTGCAGATTCTTTCTTCAATCTTATATCCCTGTCGGACTCCTGAGGTCTTATCTCTCTTTCTTTCAATGTGTCTGAGGAACTTTCCTTGTGGGACGTTTCGCTCTGAAGCTCCTGGGCTGGTGTGCCAAAGAGACGTGATTGTTCAAAGTGGACAGATCTAAAAATAAACTCTTTTTTTTTATGTTTGTTTCGGGGTCAAGCACTCGTCCCCCCCGAGACGTCAGGGTGCGTTGTCTCCTTCGTCTTCTGTGAAGACTTGCCTGTGTGGGGTTGAAGCACCTCCTCTTTAGATGGCACACTATATACTGGACTCAATTTTACATTTGTGGAGTCTTTTCAAACATTTATACATTGTGTATATATCTTAATATAAAAGACATACAGTAAAAGCCTTGCTCTAGTATATATGCCCTTTGCAACAAGTGGGTACTGAAGATTCTCTTTCATATTCTACTTTTATGTAAGCAAACAAACTGCATATTGATCAGTATGTTTAAGTTGATTATGCCAAAAATCAAGTAGGCTTTCCAAGAATTGTGCAAAAATGTGTACATGTGTAATATATTTGATAATCGCTTTACGTGTGAATTCAGCCAACAGGCCTTGTTTTTGCACCCGCCCTCTCACAAATCAAAGTCACCTTGGTTGTTTGCCTTACTTTTGTGCCCAGAAGGGTTTAATTTCGCATTCGCCCTCAGAGAGATTCACCAGTTCATCATCACAGAAAAAAAAAGTCAAACCAAAAGTTTCTAATTTGGCACCAACGGTAGAGACGGCGCACCATGTGCAGCCTGGCTCTCTGAGGGTTAATGTGAGCGATCCTGATCCGTGCACAAGGGGTAAAAGTCTCTGACACGTAGACAAAGTTAGGAGGCTTTGCTCGAGTCGCCTCTTCAGGGAAAACTCTGTGAAATGCAGTTTTTATTTGTCAAGACGAGAGAAAAAGAAGCTTTGGAGGGCCGTGTTGCCCCCTCTACAGAGAAAGGCCATTTTCCAGAGGAAGCCCTCTCGGTAGCCTCTGCCAACCCCCTCCACTGTCCTCTCTTACGAATGTAAAGAAAAGATAAGTTATTAATAAATTGCTATTTTGTCTACACTCCCTGCTCTCCATGCCTGTTTGTCCATTCACATACTCGCTGGTGTTTCGTCTGTTCCCACAGTGACACTTTTATGTAAGCGTCTCCTCACCCGCAGCACAGTTGAGCGTTAACCAGCAGGCCGAGTCACGACAACAAAAACAGTGGCCGTGAGTCATGAGGCCGTCCACCAAGCCCTGGTTATCCATTCACCGCGTGGATTTAGCGCGTCCCGTCACATGTCGAAGAACAAACGCGCCGTGCACGCTCTGTTCCCTGCAACAATCATTCACAACCTGCAGAATGCGACTCAACAGGTACAAAGTGATTCCAGTCACGCCGTAAACAGCCCGACTGGTTTTTCCAGATGCTGCTCTGCGGTGAGGGCTTCGGGTTCACACAAACACTCCCCCCGGGCGCTTCCTGAAGGCGGGGCCTCTGCACTGAGCCATCAAAGGGAGCTGCAAGTAGCCAGATATGGGGTTATTTGACAGCGGGTGCAGCGGCGTGGACCTGTAGAGACCTGGTGGCCCGGGCGGAGATGATCCCAGGCTCTCGTGCGAGCAGCAACTCGCCTCCCAGTTTTCTACCAGCATTCCCACACACGCTGATTAACACCAGCAGCAGAGCTCTAATCCTCTGGAGTGCGGTTTAAGGGACAGGCAGAGCATTGATCTCCGTATATCAAAGATAAGAGACAAATCGGCGTCGACTGATGATAGCGGGGGGTTTAGGAGGCTCATTCCTGTTTAGCTGTTTTTGTCTGATGTGTGCAGCGTGTACGAGCTCGCCGTGTCTCAGCAGCCTAACTGTGATTAGAGCTCAGATACTTAGGGTTTCATTTCTTACAATGTAAGTGATGCAGGACAAACAATACCGCTCTTTTATCAAAACTAGACAAGGCAAATTATATGTGGGTGGTACTTTTTTCATCTTTTTCAGCCACTTTATGCACAACAAATAAGAGACATCACATTTATCTGGAGAGAAAACAACGTGCAGTAGAGGTGGAAACTCAGCTAATTAAACCAATTACCATTTTTTATCAATTATACGTGATAGATAAGCTATTTCTGGGCAGGATGAAGGACACTGCTAAGTCGTTTTTTTAAGGTTTACTGGGAATACAATCTGGCATGCAGCTGAACAAAGTGAGTGAATCACTGGCTATGTAACAAAGGCCTAAACCTGCACACTCATGTCCTGACGTAAATGATTTATAAAAAGACTCCCGACACTTCAGTAGGTGCCAGCCCGCTCCCCTTTGCCCACTTTCCAGTTCAAGCGATATTTTTTTCCATTTCCTGGGTAATCATTTCATGACGATACGACTCTTCAAACAGCAGAGCACACACAGTAAGAAGTGACGTTTGTTCAGAGTTTTTAAGGTTGACATTTGAACCAGTGGAATTTAAATAACTTGGGGCAAAAAAGCAGCACACAGACGGCAGTAATTCTTATTTCTGTATGGTATATTTGGGGTATAGTTATGACCTGCAGGCAAATCGTTTTGATGGCTTCATCAATCATCCATTTTTTCTCTCAGTTTAATCGTTTTTTGGAGTCATGGGGTCTGCTTGATGCACTGAACAGAAGGTCACCAGTTCATCACAGGATTAATGCAAATATTCTGTACAGCCAGTGATAACATTCCTATCTAATAATAATCTAATCTAATCCAAAAATTACAGGACAAAGCCCAGGAGAACACTGGATAAACCCGATACTGAAAGGTCCTGGGCCGCGTATCAAAATGTTCCAACTTCATCGTCTTTAGAGAATGTTGAATGAATGAATGAATGAATGTTTGTACAAAGTTCATAATTTTTTATGCTGCAGGGGTTTTATATTTTACTCGTGATTGGATAATCAGTGCAATTTCAAAAGCGTCACCCTCATAAATTAAAGATTGAGCAGATAAAAGGGCAAGGATGTGACTCACGGTATCCGTGTGAAGGTTGGTAGTTTGTTTGACAGCCAACGTCTTTATTGAGACTACAAACAAAAAACAAAAAAATTAGAAATCAGGAGGTCAAAGTTAAACTTGGTCAAACTCCACTTGATGCAAAGATGTTAATTATCTCAGGACTTAATAATGATAAACTTTATTTGTGTAGCACCTAAATCATACATGAAATGCACAAACATCAATTTATTAAAAACATATTGAAAGCATTTAACAAATTGGGGTTTGGTGAATATTCTGCATTGTTTGATTTGCATATGTGTGACTGCAGCCTTAGATGAGTTAGTTAGTTGTTTCACAACTGCATTTCCATTAAAGTTGAAGCAAACTTTAAGCCGAATCGTGAAATCTTACTTTAAATAAAATGTGTTCTAGGGACTCTTCCATTGGCTGGTTTGGAGCGACAAAACAAAGCTGCAGTAACGCATTTAGGTCAGCAGATGGCAGTGTAATGTGTTGCTGTAGGCTAATCCGTCATTAAACAGGAGAAGAAGAGAGAAAATAACAACAAAAAGAAGTTGTGAATGGGAAAATGTTGGACCCACATGACAGGAAACAGAGAAGTTTTCAGGAATCGGATTCAGTGGTGTAAGTTATTGTTCCATCTCACACACTTATCCGATTAAAGAGTTTTCACCTCTCGTGTAGCAAATTTACTAAAGTTGTAAAAAGTTTAATCAAATTCTGGTGTTTTTATAAATCTTTTCTCATGCAAATCTAGAACACGCACAGAGAAATTTGTTGGAAATGCAACTACAACAAATATGTTGGGAACCGAAGTGTTTATCTCAAAGTATTTTGGTTGCATTTAAGGGAAGGAACAACAGATAAAAATGGCCGTATGTTTAGGAGCTAGAGGAACTGATGTTCTTGCAGCAGTGGTTCCCTCTGAACAGGACAAGACTCAATGTGCTGCTCAAGGACACTGAGACAGAAATGGACTCGCTGGCTGCTGCGGGGGATCAGACCTGTGGACCTCCAGGTGAAGGAACAGGTCACTGCAGCCACCCGGATATCGTCCATCAATCCTGAACCCAACTTTAGCTCTGGGGCAGCTCTTCTTCCTGGAACGGGCCGCGGTGATGTCATGGCAGGACCAGGATTGACGGATGGGGTCGGGGGAGAATGCGCGGCACGCCGAGCGGCCCGGCAGCTCTCATGGCCGTTCTTCCTGTCTGCGGCGTGGCCTTTCGCGGCTCGAAAGCCTCGGATTAAAGGGCACAGGAAACTACCGGCGCTAATTTTAGACAGGCATGTAGATGGGCTTGGCAGACCCCTTCAGCACGGCTGGAAACACGTATGGACGGGTCATGTTGAAGGCTGCCGGGGGGGTCGGCATGCGGGCATATGGTCAGATGACTGATAGGCCCCATGGGAGTTAAATGTACAGCGGTGAGGAGATAAGCAGGCGTGCAGACTAAAAATAGCACCGCGTTAAAAAATGTCCGGCTCGGGATCAGCTGGCTGTGAAAGGTAAAGGTGAACCTGCTTTCTGGATATTTCTCAGGAAACTAGTTTATTATCTCTCTCTTTAACAATGAGGTCAACAACAAAAACGCTCCATATCTGTGAAAACTTGTGTTTTATTTGCAGATAAATTGAGTCAAAGCCAGTTCACTGTCACTGCCAGATCATTCTGCACTGTTTGGCAATGTGATGTTATTATTTAGTAGGTTTATAGAATAAAACTTCAGAGGCATCCGATCAGATCTTTTCTGCAGATTATTCACTTGTTTTTCTACGGATGCGTTTAGATTCCTTCCCACCTGTTTGATTCATGAAAATACGTCTTTAGCGGTTTTGTCTTGAGAAACTTTATGCACCACAACTTTATAACTCGCAGAACTTCCTCTCTTAAATCACTGATTTGAACCCTTTTTGAGTCATTTTATTTTCTTTTGTCTTCCAGAGGTTGTGACAGACTCAGTTTCAAGGCTGCAGAGAAGAAATTGGCATCATATGAAACTAAATGATGTAATGAATGTCATATTGGGATACTTTGTTGGGATGGGAGTGAAGTAAAGCTGCAAGGTTAAGCAACATTTTAGCAAGACAAACAGCTCCCTGACCTTTAAATTCAAAACACCTCAATGAAAATTAATTCTTCTCCTCTTTACACTCACGCCCACTTCATGCAGCAAAATGTGTGATTTTCCCTTTTGTCTTTGAATGTTTCTGCCACAAAACAGTCTTGGAATAATTGCATACGTTATAAATTTGTTCTTTTTTTAAATTTAGTTTTGGATGAAAAGCTTGTCTGGTAGTGTGGAAATAGAGCTGGGAGCTGGTTAGCTTAGCGTAGCAAAACAACTGGAAACAGCAGGATCGGCTCTGTCAAAAGTCCAAAAATCATGAATAACAGCACCACTAAACTATACTCTATATTATGTATATAGGTTTGTTTACTTCCCTACAATAAATATGTATAAAAATAGCACTTAGGCACATGAATAAAAGCATTCATGGTGATCTGAGTCTCCTGAAAAGTCTGATTTCTTTACCTTTTCTTCAGTCTTTGGTCAGTGATTAAGCAAAACAAAGAGAGAAAAGAAAACTATGGCAAAGACTCATCAAACAGTGCAATAAAACTACATTTTGGAGTTACATTTTGTTATCTGTGCTTTCAGCGAGATGTCATGAATGTTTCTGTCTGTATGGGAACGAGCTGCAGTCACAGATGGCTGCATGCAAAAGAAGACGTGAACCCTGAACATCAGCGCCGTTTGGCTCCGAGGATGATTCATCTTGGCAGCAATCTCTCCCTGAGAACAGACTTGACAGACAGAAAAGTCATGCAAAGCAACGAATCACAGCTGGACTGCTGAGTGAAATATGCTCTGTGCCTCTGAAGTGATTTTTAAGCGATGCGTTACTTCTCTGAGCTTATAACCGCGGCCATGGACTTTTATTTTGATATGCACCGATATCTCTTGTCTCGTTATCTTGATATGTTTTCTTGTGATAGTGAATTCTTTTATAAGGTTTTTGCCTTGTTTTCTGTAACGTTTTTGGGGCCGTTTAGCTCGGTTAAGGTTTATTAAATTAACACTCCAGCCTTACCAAGCCCGGCTGACTGGCTACTATCATATCATACATGAACAAAATAGTTGTCTCTTAACCATCACTGTTGTTCATAGGAGTAAAAGAAAATACTCAAATGTTAAACTACCCACCTGAGAGTTGCCACTTCCTGTAGAAAGCGGCTGAAGCTACCTAGCCTATCAACGAGTTACACTTTATGTTTATTTTTTACTTGACTGGGTTTGTTTCGGGGCTACCGGTTAGCGATGAGGCTGACAGGCTACGTTCTATCCATCTGTAATGTAAACGTTTATTAATTAATGTTTAACATTTTTGCTAAATTAGCATTAGCCTACATCTACGTTATGTTGGATAAGGTTGTTTAATTTAGCTAAATGTTGCAGGCTGAAGATTGTTTAAGCAGATATGGAGGGTCTGCTTTTTTGTTTAGCCACAGGTCAAAGGTCATCCTTTAGAGATTTAGGTAGGGCTTAATTTCTCATACTAAGATCTTTTATCCAGTTAAAACCAGAGCAGGAATCTTAATTTTAATGATAAACTTTATCCAGTTGTTCTTCTTTAACAGTTACCTTAATTGGAATCAAGACGAAAAACATTATAAATGAACTCATTATCACATGAAAACAATCTTTCATGTATCAGGAGAAGAAGATAATAAATCACAATCACATCATAACAATAGATAAAAAAAAACATGGCCGTTCTTGGCCTCCGCAGAAAACAACTTTGATTCAACTTTGACCTCAACGTCACCAACAGAACTTTTTCCCTCATGCACACTTGTTGTTTTTTTTCACAGTAGATTTGAGCAAAGTGAGATCCAGCTAACCCCACGCTGAATGCTGGAATAATAACAGCTCAACTGCTACTTTGGCTGCAGATTGTAGAGCAAAAAAAAAAGGCCCACGACTCCAGGTGCTTGCTAATAACGCCGTCCTCCAGTTGGAGCTGCCGGTGCGTGGGGGAGCTTTTGTTCAGGGCCTCAAAGTTACTTTAAAAAGTCTGAAATCAGCACCTGGACCAGTTCAAACACACCATCAGCCTGTTACTGGTCCCTCCAGCGCATCAGAAGCCCGTGCTTATTTGTCCTGTTCAAAGTCCCGCGGTGTTGAAAATGCCACATCCGTTTTGTGATTGAGTGCGGCTCGTCGTCCAGCTGTGGGCTCAGCGTGGAGCGGCTGCCCCAGTTCCCACTGGCTTTTTGGCCCCGAAAATAAAGGCAAGAGGTTGCCGGGCTAAACTTGGCGCGCCTGCTAATCCTCTGCTAACGGTTCCTGTCCCTCTTACCCTCAAGCGACAGCGTGTTGACAGCAGCCTCCGCCCCCCTCCATCCCTCCCTCCTCCATCCGTCCCTCCGTCAGCTCCCCCTCCATCCCCCCCATCCCCCACCCACCTGTCTCATGTCACATTGCTTCCCTCTCATCCACTCCAGCAATTTCCTGTTGCCCTCACAGATCGTGTTACAAGTTCCAAAATTGCAAAGACAGACACACACACACACGTTTGTGCAGCTATCTTTGTGGGGACCCTCATTGATATAGTGCGTTCCCTAGCCCCTCACCCTTACCCTCACCATCACAACTAAATACCTGATCCCAAACGTTACCCAGACTCTAACCTAAACTAAATTGTAAACATATTCTTAAAACCAAGTCATAACCCTCAAACAGGCCTTTGAAGATGTGAGGACCGGCCACAATGTCCTCACTTCACAAACATGTCCTCACTCTGTTGGTGAAAAACTTGTTCCGGTCCCCAGAGAGATAGCTGTGCAAGTACACACACACACACACACACTGCCTGCAAACTCACACTGAAAATGCACAGACATTAAAGGGCACAAACACACACTCACACACACACACACACACACACACACACACACACACACACACACACACACACACACTTGCATGCCAGCTATGCTATCATTTTCACTGCCAATCCTCACAATCTCATCGCTTACACCATCACACTTTCCAGCTCTCTCTCTCTCTCTCTCTCCCTCTCACAAACACACACACACACACACACACACACACACACACACACACACACACACACACTCTTTCACTCTCTCTAACCAGATTATTAATCCCGCTTAGGGAACAGGCTGTGACCAAAATCGCATCGGAAGCAACAGATGGACTAGCTCACAAAAAAACAACAAAACCCCTCAAAACACTTCCTGTCGGCCGATTTGCGCGCACACACACACACACACACACACACACACACACACACACACAAACCTATCAGACCATAACAGCTCTCATGAATGGACATGATAATGAGGTTTCTGAGGTCAAGATTTGGAAAATGCGTGTGCATATATGTGTGAAACTAACTCCTCAGACAAATACGGCACTTTTATTGTGTGTTTTTGTGATTTTCTAAATGAGGTTTGGTGCAGTTGGATTCTCTTATTTTGTTCGCTGAAGTAATAAATATAGTGATAAGATTTTTCACATAGATTTTAGTACAATTGGAACTTTTGTTTGCAGAACATAGAGTCGCCCCCTGCTGGCAGTTAGAAAGAATGCAGGTTTGACCTTTAAGTAGTCTTAATAGTTAATGCACTCCCCTTGTCCTAAGGGTAAAAAAAATACCCACAATCAATAAATTAATTGCTAAAACTAAGCAAGCATTATTGTATTTCAAACCACAAAAACAACATTCATCTAAAACTTTGTGACAATTCCGAAAAACTAAAGGGAAAAAATGACGATCTTGAACTATTTTGACAGTATATTTATACAGATAAGCAACAAAATAATAACAATTTCCCCAACATTTAAGGTGTTAAAACACCAACAGTAACTAAGGATAAGCATTTAGGAAAAGTCATCAAATTTTGACATAAATGTAAATCAGTTTGTGTTGTTTTTGTTAAGAAAGTTGTTTACTGACATCAACTATCAGGCGAAGAGGTTGCTGCTTGGTGGCATCAGTCCCGTCCTTCAATTTATTAATTTATTTGATATATATTGCAAATAAGTATCAGAAAAACATTAAAAGCATATCACAATTTTGTCTGTTGAGTAATGATACAGAACTCACTGAACCCTTGAATTAAACAGAATGATATTTTTTGTTTTTGTACATAAGCATCCGTTCGTTTCCTGATTGAAATCTTTCTGCCTGTTTGTTATTTCCTGTCATAAGATGTGTTTGTCTGATTTGGCTCATCAGTTTCAGGCCTACATGCCACATCCTGCTACTTTCAGCTCCAGTTTCTTGCAGGTTATTCTGAACTTCGCTCAAACACAAAGTTAAAAAAAAAACGGAGCTTATCATATATTTGTCGACCACGTTAAATCTGTAAGGCTCGGTTTGTATGATGCTGAACACCAGATGGAAGTCCACAGGTCAGCGCTGAGATACACGTCGCGTCTTTATGGTCTCATATAAACACACACTTCCTCTGCAGCGTCAGCGAGTCGAGCCCAGAGCTGCTGTCCCACTCAGCACTCATCACCTCTGCTTCACTTCAAACCACCCACACGTGGATCCTTCTAGATCCTCATAACTGACAGCCCCAGTCCCCCCCCTCCTTCATCTCTCTCTGTACCTCCTGTGTCTGAAAGTTTAATTATCATAAATCCATTTTCAAGTGTATAAAAAGCCACTTCAGACTTTAAACGACTGTGGAAGCAGCAGAAATGTAAACAATATTAGAAACTTGTCCTTTTAAGAGCGATTAGTTTCATCTACATTATACTTTGAATCAGGAAAAGATATAATCTCTTCTATTTATGTACATTTGTGCCAGAAAATTTGAAGTGGAAATTTATGTAACGTAAAATAAATATTGGCTTCATCTGCCACAAAACATAAAAAAACATGTGGACACACGTTTTTAAAATCTGCATGAGAAAAACTTTTTTTAAATGTGTTTTCACAGTCACCTCAGGTGGTTTTTGTCTATTTTGAGAAAAAGTGAATGCTCTAAACAGGAGATGGAAACAGGTTTTTCGCAAAGTCTTGATGTGATGAACATTTAAATGAAAGAACTATTAGAAGTTTCCCGATTTAATCTAATGCCTGGAGACATATTTTCTCTTGTGAGCGGCCAATGTATGTTATGTTTTCCCTTTTTTTCTTTATTTCTTGCTCAGTTTCGTCTTTGTCTCCTATTCATTGACAGATTAACCTGCAACAGCACACGGCTTAATTATTCGCTGTTAACCAGTTAATAAAAAAGTTCATAACTTCCATTTTATTTAATGCAACATTTCAAAATGTGACTTCTAGATTTCATTGGACTTTAATTGAAACAGTCTGAGTCTGTCTCTCCCTTGGCCAGGTGACACCTGAGCAGCCCGACCATCTGCACACCTGTTCCCACTTCCCTCACCTGCCTCTCATTCTCTCATCAGCTCGTCACTATATTTACCAGCCAGACTAAAGTCATAATGTGATTTTCTTTCACTGCTTTCATGCCTTTATTTAGCCGTCTCAAGAAGTCAACAGACAATGTGTTTTTATTTTTCTTGCAAATAATGTGGAGCTCTGCTGTGTTTGTGTGGCAGCTCAGACTCTCAAAGTTAAATATAGTTGTGTGTGCTTCAATGACTTTGGTATTGGTTTAAAAGATTTAAATTATTAAAACGTTCCTTTAAAAATACATAGATTTATCAGAATATGTGAAGAAAATAAAATAAATTTAAAATCTTCTTCTTTAATTTAAACCCAAAGTGTGAAAAATCTTAATTTAATTATTTATTTTTTATTTTATTTATTATTTCCTTGTTGAAATTGCTTTGTCTTTGGAGAATTACATTTTCTGACTGTATTCTTCCTTTTGGGTTTTCATTTTTTGTACTTTTGGCTACAAAACTGATGCAACATAACTCCAACAAATAAATATATTCTGTTGTTGTTTTGATAGGAGGCTTTAGAAAAAGTGTGATTTATTTTGTGTGGTGTGTCTAGACAACACTAAGTTGCATTTGCAGCCGTTGGGAGGACACGTCACACTGTGGGACTGAGTCCAACTATTGTTTCACATCGTCAGACACTCTGTCCTCACTGAGTCGAATAAAAAAGGACAAATAAACAAACCACATTTAAAACAATGTAGACATATCCACTGAAATGTTAGTGTGAAGCACATTTTATATTATGTAAGTTGTTCTCAATGACAAACACACCACAAAGGTTGTTATTAAAAATTGTAAATTTACAGAAATGTTCAGCTTTATTTTCTTTAATGCAGAATCTCATTACTGACGTGAAAGGGAAGGAAACAGTGAAACTGTCAGATGTCAACAAAACAACAAATAAAAAACAAATACACATGTAAATGACAATAAATCAAGTCCTGAAAAAAACTATCATGTTCATTTTATATATATAAAGAACGAGGCCTAGCTCTTTCAAAGATCTCAAACTAAAAGACAGAATAAACGCTGTACTGTGTGGTCTAAATATTCTGCAAATACTCGTATGGGCCGTGGTTTTAAAATGAAGCTGCAGTTTATGTAAATTTAATCTACAAAATCACTGACATATGTTAACAGTGAAAAACTTCCTGGTTAGATGTTTTAAATAAAAACAGGGTCCCCAACAATTTTTGCAACACAAACGTAAGTCACGGAAGTAACATAATAACTAATTTACTTTTGTTTTCCTAACCTAAACAATGTTCTACTGGGTGAAAGTCTGCCATCCCATTCCAGAAACTTTAACTGAAACAGAAACAGTTCAGCACTAAAATTATTTGTGGGCCAGAAACCAGCAGATTTTAGATTTGGAAAAAGGGCCAAACAAAAATTGGTAGCGGACCTCAGTTGGTCTCCGGGACATAGTTTGGACATTCTTTAGAGGGGAAAACTTGGTTAAAGGTTTGAGGTGAGAACCAGATTCAGGTTGGTGTTAAAGGACCTGGAAAGCTTTTATAATCAGGTCGTCATAAGCACCAGCAGAGTGGAAACATGCGTGCAGGTTTTATTAACATGCTTCCCCGCTGCTAAAGTCATCACTTGTGTCGTTACGACCTCTGACCCCGCCCACGCCCTGTGGCATGCTGGGAAGGAATGTCTGGAGTAGGGGGAGGTCAGAATGAGCCGCTTTGTTTTGGCCCTCGCCGTTTGGCTCTTTCTCTTTCTTTTGCTGTGTGAATGTTCTCAGCCGTTCAGCCCACGCAGGTTTTTTCTCAGCACGACTGTACCTGGACTTCAGCTCTGGAAAACTCTGACATTTCAGCACAATATTTAACCTGCAACGAGTTTAACTCCGACACAAATTAATCTTTGCTGTTTGAATAATAGAAAAAGTTTCCATTCGTCTGCTGCAACGTGCTTTTGAGACTTTCATCCACAAAGTCTGCTCGGTAACTGGGAAAATATTATACAAAAACAAACAATTTTCTCTCTGTTTGGTATTTCATAAGGTTTTGAAATTTTCTTTTGAGAATTTTCTTCACCAATCCTGTTTCTTTATCAGGACTCATTAATCAAATCTTTTGGTATGTTTAATTTGTAACTGCTGTGATTAAAACTGACAACCAGACATCTTTATCATTTTTTACTTATTTTTATTTTTATATTTTATTTTATTTTGTTACCTCCTTGAGGAAATTGCTTTGCCTTTGGGGAATTAATTTTTTTTTTTTTAAATGTGTATCATTCCATTTTCTCAAACAGGCTACAACATGTTGATGATAAATATTGAATCTTTGGTGTTTTACATTCACACAGACTCCTCTGTGAGTTACAGCAGAGGTCAGAAATCGCCTTCATTTAAAAAGAGTTATTCTTTGGCTGAAAATTAAAAATAAAAATCCACCAGGAGCCAAATCCTTGAGCCTTATAATGGAAAGCAATTTGCCAATTTGTTGCTGCATATCAGGCATAGCACTAAGCCAGAAGCACTGGTCATGAAAGGGAACAAATCTGTTTATTTTCCAGTGAGAACTGTGAAAACTATAGCAATTACTATGTTTGGCAATCATTTGAAGATGGGGCGAAAGACAAGACATGCTTAGATTATGATTCAAGTCCCTTCAGTTGACTAAAATCTCTTTTTTTTCTGTCTATAAGCTGTGTATGTTTGCATTTGGAGAACATAAGGATTACTTAATGTTAACAACAATGACAAATCTGAATTAAAATGTAAACAAAATGTATTTAATTCCTGTTGGAGAGCAGCCAAGGCTCTGGAGCAGCAGGTTGCCTTCCCCTGAGAGCACTGAACTTTGTTTGAATGCAGTTTTTTTTTAGATTTATTTGTCTAATTAGGCTGGAAAAAAGGAGATTCACTATTTAGTACAAAATCAGGTACCCTCTTGATTAAAAAAAAATGCCCATGTGAGCAAGTAGCTGCAGCAATAAATGCAATAAATCTACATCTTATACTGACCTCTGCGGGGTAGAAAACAGAAGCAAACTTAAATATACAGAAATAAACAGATTTTAATGGTTTGTCTTTAAACTTACAGTATTTCTGGAAGCTTAAAAATGGCTCCTGCTGTCAGGAATATCCGGTCTCAGAGCCAGCAGCTGCAGCCAAAATCTGCAAAAGGTGGAATGAAAACCTGACAAGCTGCAGAGCTCGTGACAAATATTATTCGGGTGTTCAAGTAGGAGGGTTTGACTTTTTTTTATATTATTTTTTTATTTTTGTAGATGTGCCCTCAATTTCCTCAGATCCCCCCCCCGCTAACCATCCAAAACATCACCCGACGAGCTGCACCGCCGGTGACAAAAATAGTTCAACCGTTTCCCGTCGCTTGAATCGCCTCTTTTATAAGTTGGTGGATTCGCTCGCATGTCTTCAGACACCCACCTTCCCGTCCCTGCAGCCCCCTCACCACCCATCTCCCACTGTGATCCATGTGCGGATATGATGGATTTGCAGGGTGCTGATGTAGCTGCACGTGCCGCTGCGAGCTGCCCCAGATTCAGCAGAGCGACTGGAGAAACATCCCATTTCCATGGTTTCTACCGTAAATAGGCTTTCACCTATGTAGGCATCGGGGCAGAACCGAGCTTGGATGGTTAAAGGAGCTCCTGTTTGATTGGAGAAATTGTTGGTTCCAGAGCACACAAAGCCGTTTCTCAGCTGCAAACAACCTGCTGCGTTGCACTTTTATGCCAAGAGGCTTTCAAAATAAGCAATTTAAGATGGATTTTTATTGGGTTTTGTAGCCCAACAGCAATGTAGATACAGACATGATGCAGCAAAAACATAAACATAAATTAGAGAACATATTA
>JAOWBC010000049.1:10685619-10696201 GCA_028566105.1 Hypoplectrus providencianus | reverse complement strand
CTGCTGAAGCTCATCCAGACCGTACTGGATTTGTTGCCATGTTGGCTGTAGCAGAGCCTCATCAATGGTCCAATGGCTTTTTATGTCAAATCATTAGTTGAGCTTTAACATCACTTTGTGTAGGATTAAAAAAAAAATCCCATTTGTCTGCATCATATCATCATATACATGTACAAACGAAACCTTTTTGCTCTCAGACGGATTCCAAATCAAAAACACGTTTTCACTGTGACTTTAACATGTGCACTGTGAACCATTTATAAGCCTCTTCTTTACATCAATCAAAACTTAAGACTGCCCATGTCAGGTTCTGCTTTTGGTTATTTTAAGAGAAGTAAATACCGAACTGTATCCTGACAATCGAGTGCTTGTCACTTCATGCCTTTTAGGTCTAATCGCCCCTCGGCAGTTCCCCCCTGCTGTCTGTAGCTCCGGTACTTTATAATGAAAGCTCAAGTGGACTTCAGTCAGCTCAGCCTGTCAGTCTGCGCTGTCATCTTCTCTAAGAAGTTCATCTGTACTTAAGAAAAAAAAGCATAAGTCACTCAAATAACATAGCTGTACAGGTTTTAATGTCAGGTAATTAGGGTATATTGGAGGTATAATTTGCTATCATTTCTAAATAGCAAATTTTTAATTCTTCAAAAATCTTTTTGGCATGTTTGAGGGGAGTTTCATTTGTCATGTTGCTTCTAGACTTTTGTTGTTTTCTCTGTAAATAATGGCTGCAGTCACATATTTGTCCTGCTATCTTGATCAGTATTTTGGGTAAAAAAGGACCTGGATGGAGATACTGAACAGGGTTAGAGGGTTCATATAGATGTTAGACTGACCTGATTGTGGTATTAGAGGAAAGCCTGTTTACGATGATTTACTGATTGTTCATGCAGTTGTTAGTCTGGCTGTCTGACACTTTAAATGATGGTCATATAACCAGAGAGAGAGAGACACTGCTTCAATTTCAAGTTCTTTACAAGGCTTTTGACTTTTTGTGGGCTTAGATGAAGTTCATTTTCACTAGTTGAATTTGATTCAGTGTGTCTTCCTCCTCTACTTTTACAGGATTTGGATTTAATTTCCAGATTGGACAGATGACCTACTTCTCATTGCTGATGGCCAATGATACAATTACTGATAATTTAACTGTTTTGTTTTTTAATACCTTAAGATAATGCACACCTGGGAGTAGGAAATGTTAGGGTATAGTGAGCAACGGTAGATCATTTAATATGCTGCAGCTCTGAGCTAAGCAATTGTTATTCCCACAATTAAAAAAAAAAAGAACAGTTCTTTAAAATGCTCATGTTTTTAGTCAAATAAGTACAAAAAATAAGCTTTTTTTTGCTTTGTCTATGAAATGAAATGCTTATCTTTAAAATCATGCATGGCAATGTATACGCAATAATGTTTGTGTATCAATTTTGAAGGGTTAAGACGCTAAATTATTATCAAAGTGTGTAGATTTTGCTTTTGCTTAAACTGTTTGTCTGTTTTGGGCCAACAATTTATCAGCTGTATATAATATGCATCCCTACTTTTTTCCTTCAGGCAAAACTCCCATTTATACATCTTTGAATAATAAACTGCTATGTTCTCATTCTGGCGATATTGGCAAAAACAGTCAAAACAGAAGAATTAATAAGTTTAAATTACTTGGAGAAACTATTGAGGCAAAACTGCATCGCTCAGATGAGAACATCCATAAAAATGCCAATAAATTTAATTCATTTTGTAATGAGTTGTCTTGAGACATGGTGTGTCTTCGTCCTCTACTTTTTAGGGATGTGGATTTATTCCCACATGAAACAGATGACCTACTTCTCATGGCTGATGGCCAATGATTAAATCACTGATAATTTACTGATATTTTTGTATTTTAATTCCTGTAGTTAATGCACACCTGGGAGTAGAAAATGCTCAGCTGTAGTGAGAAATGGTAGATCATCTAATATATTCTTTGCATTATGTGTGTTAAAAGTCTGGCAATATTAAAAGAAAAAGATCTGAACAGAAGAATCAATAACTATAAATCACTTGGAAAAAACTACATTGCAGATGAAACTGCATCGCCCAGATCCATAAAGATGGATCTTTATTCTCTATACTCTTGAGAAAATAAAGGCATAGTATTTCTTGGCAAACACTCACAACATTAATGTTGAAGTAAGAGAGCGACTTGGCATGTATTTAGTTGCATTTTTATGGAGCATTTCACAAAAATGCCATCCAAAAAAAAAAATATTGCACTGAGTCACGATGTGTCCGTCTGAAGTCTTAAATAACGCTCTTAAAGCGGCACAGAATAGATTAACGTGGCGCTGGATGTTTTATGACCTCTGCAGTCTTGACCCGAGCGTTCACTTTCTGACGCCATTTTCTTCATTATCTCACATATTCACCCAACTCAAAACTATCCTTCCTGACATTGATATTGTCCTGGTAAACAGCATCCTGGCATGGTCCAAATGATGAATTATAATCCCCATCCCAACTAGTCCCTGTGCTCTTTTTATGCCAGGTTGGCAGCAGACTGGTCATCCAGACAACCGGCATTCTGATGATCGTCTTGGGGATCTTTGGGAAATTTGGCGCAGTTTTTATCACCATCCCAGACCCGGTCATTGGAGGCATGTTCCTCGTTATGTTCGGAATGATTGCAGCAGTGGGAATATCCAACCTTCAGGTAAAACGATTTAAATATTGTAACATATCATGTTTTATCTGTTGGACACTTTTATAAAAATGACCTCTTGTAAGAATTGAGACCCCTGAACCCTTGAACTAAATACAGAGTGCTGCTATGGCAACTAACCCGAAACAAGCAAAAACAGAAGATTCCTTTTGGGCTTGATTCATTAAAATTATCTTAATTTTATTAGCTCATTGAGACAAAAAAAATAATAAATGGCAAACAAATGAAAAACCAACAATCCAGCTAAAAATTATTAAGTAAAGTAATAAATAAAGCAAAATTGGGCTAAATGGTGAGTATTCTGATTACGAAGTTGTTGTTTTTTTTCATTAATTAGTTAAATAATTTATCTACATCTTTATCTGTAACTACATAAGAATTATCACAAAATCCAGATTCTACAACAGTTTGTCCACTTGTTAATTGCTATTGAATATACACTTCTTTAGTTAACATTTGGATCTGTAAGTTAAAAATAAGCTTTGTTTGGGAAGCTCAGTATTTAAAAAAAAGAATCCAGCAGAGAAATAATTCAATAATGTTAATTAAATTAAATCATGCAACAAAATACCAAACTGCCCTTTTAATAAAAATTAGGCAAAACAAGTAGGTCAGATATTAAAACAGGAAGATTCCTGTTGGGATCAATTAATGTTAATTAGTTTTTTTGGGAGCTCAAAGTACAATTTAATCAACTTAAAGCTGAAAAATGAATCAATAAATTCAATAATCAAACAAAATAGGAAACCTAAGGTTCATGGGTTAGTATTTATCTTTTTGTTAAGGTGTTACACAAAGTTAATTGTCTTGTAAATTGACTTTTACTTTTTTACTTAATTTGCATGAAAACTAATTATATATAGCATTCGTCACAGACCCTGTGACCTGAACAGAGAAAAACAGAAGATTCCTACTGGGATCAATTAATGTTAATTAGCTTCATTTGGAAAGCTCAAAGTGCAAACAAACAATTCAATCAACGACCAGCTGAAAAATAAATCAATAAAGTCCATAAGAAAACAAAATATCAAACTGCCTTTTTAAAACTGAGGCTGAGCATTTATCTTTTATTTGAGGAATTAAGTAATTTAAAATAATAAATGTCCAGCTATAAAATAACCAAAATATGAAACTGCCTTTTTAAAGCCGAGGTTAAAGGAGGGATATTGAGCTATTTCAAGGAAGTGAAATCATCTTAAAATTACAAATATTAATTACCAGCTTTCTTTGTTTGTATATGCAGTTAATTTAGCATTAAGTAATATTACATCTAGCACTGGCCCTCTGGAGGTTCAGTGTTTAATGTATTTTAAGTCTGCAGTGTAGTTGGGAAACAGTCCAAGCAACAGGAAGCAGGTGAGCCGAGGTCGGCTGTGATCCAACACCTGAGCACTGTTACACCCTGAAACAACCTGCAAACACATCTTTTATCTGATCAAAATCAGAGGCCAGAGCCAGTTTTGTGGAATTTACAAACATTTCACTGTTGGAATTCATTAACTGGACCTTTTATTTATAATGAGAAATTCATAAATCTCGAACTTCATGCCATCAGCATTTTAATACAATGTCCTGAACGTACTCCGTTGTAAATCTCACAGCACATCGCCCGCATGCTTTCAAACGGGGGAGTTATTTGGAGCACAGATCTGACATCCAGTTAAAAAAAGTCTACAACACTTGAGCTCTTTTATGAGTTGTTGGCTCCAGCCTTTACTGAAGGGTGCTTGAGATTTCCAAACAGCAGGGGGTTCATAGAAGTATTGCCCAAAAACTGTATATAGTAAATAAAGTACATGAAGTCCAACAGTAAGGAGATTAAACATTTTATGGGCTTTTGTGATTTTGTTTTCTTTAAATTAGACCTAAATCATAGTTATTATTCAGGTTTTCAGAAAGAGTAATAAAAATAACTTAATTGGAAGAAAACATGAGAGCTGAAAGTGAATTAAACTATATCACGCTCGTTTTGTTTTTCTTTTTTATAATAATATAATCAGTGGAAACATTCACAGACTAGTTGGCTGGGCTGACATGTCATGGACAAATAAATGTGAATACTGGACAAAAATAGAAATCTGGTATTTACCGAGGTTCCAGATTGTATCTAATCACATTTCAGTTGAATTCCTAAACACAGATGGCAGCTAGCTCAGACAAAACAACCGAATAAAGTCTGTCCTGGTCTCTCTTTCTCTCCAGTACGTGGACTTGAACTCATCTCGTAACCTGCTCATCCTCGGCTTCTCCACCTTCAGCGGTCTTGTTCTACCGACCTGGTTTCACTCCAATCCTGGCATCATTGACACAGGTGATTTTTTTTTTTTTTTGGTTTGGCACTAATACATACAACAAAAGATACTTGTCCCAATTTGACAAACCCCTATAAATGGAAACCATCCATTACAAACATTGAAAACCAAGACGAAATGATAGGCAAATCCTTCTTGAACTACATTCAGTGAAATACAGTAAAAAAAACAACAGGTATTTCAAACTAGTTTTTTATTGATTATGACATTTTGAGATGGTGATTCATTGTTTTTAGAATCAGGGTTGGACAGGGTTGTTTCTTAGGCCAGATGGGTAATTAAACATGGACAAGACTTTGGGGGGTAAAGTGAAATACTAGTTAATAAGTCTGGCACATGTCCAGACCAGATGATCTGGACTGAAACAGACTGAAACGAGTCTGTGATGCCCAACAATAGGTGCATCTTTTTGCTTGTGTGATTTATTTGTTATATATATTTATTGATTATTCTTTTTAATTTTAATGCACCATGTTGTCATGCCACAAATGCACACATCCATGTTGTAGCCCATCAGAGGCCCATGTGGTCTGGTGACAGTGAGCGGAGGCCACTGCTCCACTTACAGATTACCCTTAAAAACATGGCAGCGCTTCGGCTAGCCTAAGCTTCTCAAGCCAAGGTGTTCCCAAATCCCACAGGCCCAGATGGCAAGCACTTGGTTTCCTTTAGCCTAAATTTGATAGAGACAAGGAGAGCTTTTTATTACCTGTTTTACCTGATCCCCTGCGTCTGCTTTGTGTTTCACCCCCAAACGGGCAGAATTGTAGGTTTGTATCTTGGTTAGTGAGTCTTTCGGGTCAATCCACATGGCTCAGCTTGGGCTGGTTACTTAATGAGCTAAACACCGAGCTGGAGCCATGCCCAAGTCATAGCTTAACGTTTACACTTTCAACACTTGGTTCTTTACACATTTATATACAACATATTGGTGGTTATTAGGCAGAGGGTGTCATTTTAATTTAAGGTTAAATAATGCATTGTCAGTCCCTTTAACACTGTGGCAAAAATGATTAGAATTCCCAACATAATGATCATATTTTATTATACATTATGTCCACTCATTTTGACAACTTTTTAAACTTGTAATAAGACTTAACAGAAGGCTCAGCAAAGACAGTCCAGGTCAAATGAATACATTTTTCTATTTATTTTGTTATTATTATGATTATTATTATTATTATATCTCTGTATATAAGTTTTAATATTTACAAAATACTTCAGATAATTGTTTACCAGTTCTTAATAAACTCAGATTTAGGTCTATTTAGCAAAAAAAAATCTTTATTGTTGAAGAAATATTTGTCCTTGACATACCCATTTGCTTGGTCAATTTGGTGAAATTTATGTCGTTTTTTTTGTGAATTCTGTTTGTATTCATACAAATCTTGAGAAACGATAGAGAGGGTGCCTTAAGGTAATCAGGTGAACGAGGGCGAATTTCTCACACATCACCATTTGGGTTCAGTCCGGGTTTAATCCAGGTTTAATCTGGGTTTAGTGGAACCTCCAGATTGGTTTTATGTTCCAGTGTACAGCAATGGTGGATTATGCCACTTCATGGTTGCTTGGGTAGGTAGAAGAAACTTAAAGAAACTCAAACTGAGGACAGAAAAAGACAAAAGTAAAGTTAATTTTTTTTGCAGGAAATTCTCCATTTTAAATAAGCGTAACACAGTCTTTCTAGTACACACATACAGGCAACAGGTAGAACCCAATTACTCCGATCCAGCCACGAAGCCTTAATCCAGCAGATGAAATCAGTCCATGTGGGACTCTTGCAAACATAAATCTGATCAATCAGAGATCTTAGAGCTAATCAGAGATCAACCACATGCCATCAGAAGAAGATTCTCTGCTTTTGATGACACATTGATTGGCAGCCGAGCGTCTCTGTGGCCACCTCCTCTGAAGCGCCATCAAAAGAGCAATCCTCAAGATTAAACAGCTCTTCCCTGCAGACATAAGACTTTGATCCCATGGGTCATGTGATGCGAGTGTCTACCAAGAAAGTGCTAATCCAGAGTTCAACACTGGGCATGAGGGTTTGTCTGGTTCTCTCAGGTCTAGGCTGCTTACCTTCCAATCCTCTTGGCTAACCCCCATGTCAGTGGCTGTAATCTGCCCGGCTCAGATAAAGCACTCTTTCGCCCGGGTTTTTCTCCCCCTGCCTATACACTCAGCTGATAGCACTACACAAGAGGAGGCCTGTCGGTGCTCCTTGTAAACACTGCTGCGCCTCCAGACGTCTTTGGATGCACAGGCTGTGGGGCTTAGAACCAACTCAGCGGGTGCCTTGAACTTTTGACTGCTTCCCCTCTGGGCAGGAAATGTGTGTGTGCCTGCCTGTGCTGAGACGGGTCCTTTGAACAAGACTGCATTTTTGTGTGTGTGTGAGTCAAACTACGTCATCGCTGTTTGCAATTATCGATCAAATACTTTCAATTTTATGCGACTAAATGTGGACATTTACACATGAACCACAATTATGCATGAAAGGCAGGAAATGAGTGTGCCACTGTGGTCTGGTGATTGCAGGGACTTCAATTAAGCACACTTGTATAAATCCAAATATCTGGACATCTGTTGACCTGCAGAGGCTTAATGTTTTCTACTTGCACTACTGTAACTGTGCCAGGCCAGCCAGGTGGCTTTGAATACCTTTTCTTTTTAAGTTTTAGTGTTATCTATTCTTCACTTTACCTCAAAAGTACCAATGAATACTTGATATAAGAGAGAGAAATGGATCACAAGTGGTTCAAAGGGGGCGCGACCCCTTTACACAACCCTTGTGGTATCCTGAATCAGGTTTTTATTTTACCTGCTTCTAGCCCCTTTTTTGGGTCTGTGTTTCTGTTTAGTTTTAATTTTAGAAATTGAAATTGAAAATAGATAGAACTGTACATGTACAAACGTTTGTGTCTTAAATATTTGGGGGGGGAAATGGCTCTCCAAATATTTTACACATTAAACTATTTATTTATTTACAGCCTTTACTTCCAGCCTCTCCTGTACTCTCCCCTCTGATCTGTGTAAACGGATTTCTAGTAAATATTTGTCACATGACCATTCATAACACTAGTTTCAATCATGGTTTCACAGTGACGATGAGGAGCTTAATTAAATGGTTTTAACAGGATCTAGTTAGTGCAAACAGGTTTTTTTTGGCCAGGTTTATATTAAACCTGTAAAAAAAAAGTGATTTATGATGGTGATATATCTGAATTTTAACCCTGTTTCCATAGTTTCTTATTACTTGAAACTGTGTATTTCTGGCAACTCTAAAACAAAAATGATTCAGTTAGTGGGCTGATCATTAGTGGTTTGCTGCAGATGCTGAGAAGATAAAGAATTATGATTGTGGAAATACAGATTGAGTGGCTCTCTATGTAGCCACCCCCACCACAATGAGTGGTTTTAATCATATTAACATGAGACCTTTGCTATTTCACAACGGGCTAAAGTCAGTTTATTCATGCCCAATCAGACATTGTTTCAACCTGAAAGAAAGTATGTGAACTTCTGAGTTGTTGATGGGCGTGTCCAACTTTATTTGAGGAGATAATTTGTTTCCCATTATACACCTGCTATTAACGTTGCCTACTTATTAACTGTAACCACTTAAATATGGTTGTTAACTGTGCCTTTGTTATCAAACCTCAACCATTATATATACTGTAACATACTGTACTTGATTTGCCACAACATGATCTTTCCATAACCTGTAATTCTAGATAGCAGTCTGGAAAGTGGCAATATGTCCCTAAACATACTGTGTTGCACTGATTTCATTCTCTTCCTTCATTTTATCTCAGAGACAAATATCTCAAAGGCGCCACACATGAAATCAAAACTGTCTTCCTGGCTGGATTGCACTCACGCAGATTAAATTCTTCTTATTTATTTATCTGTTGGTCCTTTGTCTTGGATTCACGTCATTCTTTGATGTTGCAGATATTTTGATTCTTGATGTTATTAAAATAGGTAATTAAACATTATTAGCACTCAGTTTCAATTGCTGAGTAATAAAATCAAGAATAACAAAAAATTATAGTTAACATATCTAAATCACGCCAAGCTACATTATTTACATTATATGGTACAGCATATCGATACACCGGTATGCCTTTGATTGGCTGATATCTTCCTTATATCTGTCTACTGAAACATATCTCAGGCTTTTGTGTAAAGTCATATACATATGACGACGAAATGTTGTTTTTGGACATGTGGAAGCAATAAAAATCCAAAGGACAAGTCTGGGTCATCCAGAGATATGGGTTGTCTGGTCAAGAAAGCTAATAGCAGAATTGAGATCCATCCAATAGGAAGGTCAGAGGTGGATGATATCTGGATCGGCTGTTATCCGTCCTGCTGGATTTACTGTTGCTGTTGGTTTGAGGAAGCTTGTCTTTCTCTCTGTTTTTGAACTTTGTATGGAAGAGGTCAGCGCAAAGAGAACCTGCCTAACAGGATTTATTGTTGTTATTTCTCAAGCCGCTTAGCTATGGATAACAAATGACATCTCTTTTCTCTGTTTGAAGGAATAAAAGAACTGGATCAAGTGATTGTGGTGCTCTTCACCACTCACATGTTCATCGGAGGATTCTTTGGGTTTATCCTGGATAACACCATCCCAGGCATGACACAATACTTTAATACTCTGAAATTATTAAACAAGCTATAACTTGACCATGAGCTAACCTTGTTTTTTTTGTTTTCAGGCACTGACAAAGAGCGGGGAATCAAAAGCTGGAAGGACAAAGTGCAACAGGAAAGCAAAAATATGTGCGACAAGTCATGCTACGATATCCCTTTCTGCAGCGGTATTTTCAAGCGGTTTAGATGTTTCCAGTACCTGCCTTTCCTCCCTTCCTACAAGACCACCCAACAGGGATCATCCTAGTAATAAAGTGCAGCGCTGATGAAGGCAAAAAGTAGTTGAGGTTCTGTTTCATAAATACTACCTAAAACCTTAGGTCTTCTTTCGGCCTTTTGTAGAAGTTCTGTCTAAAAAGTAAAATATAACATTTTGTTAAATTTCTACAACAAAGTTGAGGCACTGTGTCTCTTATAGAGTTGTACATTAAACAAAATAAACAAAAAGCTGCACAAAAACCACTGTTTAAGTGTTACAAATGTGTAGTAATATGTTTTCAGTAGGATCATTACTACCTCATCAAGAACAGTAACCTACAGTAACGGATAAATAGAAAGCTCTTTGATAAGGAAGTTGCCATGTTTGTTTCCATTAACATTTAATTATCAAGGTTACTGCTTGTTTTTTTTTGTTATGTCACTGTATAGAAGTAAAGTTTTAATTTTTACTTGTGCTGTTATTGAATTAAAGGATGCCATTTTACTAATTTTTGTACTATAATTTCCAATCAGTCCTTAACTGTGACAGGTTGCTGTTGAATAAATTCCAATGTTAACATAGACTTTTTCATGTTTTTCAGATATGACACTCTTGTTACTACTTGTTCTTGTGTGTGTGTGTTTGTGTGTGTTTTTGTTTATTTAAATTAAAGAAACTTTCCACATATTTATAACGTTCAAAGACTCAGGTTATAATCTT
>JAOWBC010000049.1:10628363-10647472 GCA_028566105.1 Hypoplectrus providencianus | reverse complement strand
ATGTCGTAGAGATTTTCTTGGTATTACTGGAAGTCATTTTACACGTGGTAACATCTGGATGTAATATTAAAAATAAAACTCTTAAACCTGACAAATCTGAACGTTTCATCACCCTCGAGGCTACTTTACATCGACTTAAAATGGGATTTACTGTGTTTAAGCAGAGACACATCTGGTGAAGTCTCTGACATCTGAAACAAATAGAGATTGACTGATTTCACCGCCCTTCCTAAGAAGAAACAGCATATCTAATCAGCTCATTTGTCATGTTGCGGCTGTTCTGTGTGTGGCTCATGTCTGCGGGAATGGCATGTTCTTTAAACTCAATGTTTCCCCCTGCACGTACGCGATATTTCTTCAAGCGTGAAGTCATCGTGAGCAGTGAGATATTCCAGCGTACATCTGACTCAGAGCGCCGCTGCCGTTTCTGCTGCTGCTGCTGCTGCTGCTGCAGGGCTTTTGGATGAGTTAGATTTGTCTCATGTTCGTACAAATCTTTATCTGTTTGTTAAGAAATTGCAGTTTCCACATGATCACTTCAGCCTCCAGCTAGGAGGAGAGGCCTCTAAGGACAATTGATACAGAAGTTGGAAAGTGTTTCAGTCATCTCTGCTGTTCACATGGCTGCATATGGCTTTTGTCATAACCTCATAACCGGATCGCTCCGAGCGTGACAGCTTCTGCTCTCAGCTGAAGCCTCAGAAGTTTTAGGAGGACTGGTCTTGTGACTTTAACATGGTATTTCCTCATCCTCTTTTTTATTTATCTTCATGTGTATGAGGATGGATTTAAACGTTTATGTTTAAATTTCTTCAACCACACCAAACATACACCTTTTATTGTTTTAATCTAGTAAAAAAAAAAAGTAAAAAACTGTCATTAACATCAGAATTTCAAACTGTTCTTGAATGGATCAGAAGTTACCAATGTTTTTGTTTGGAAAAGTACCTAAAACGTAGCCTAAAAATTGTGATGTTTCTGTCAGAAACCACTTTATTCTAATGTTTCATTTAAAAATGTGACAGTTTGGAACAACTGGATCTTTGTATAAACTTTAAATTCTGAATTCAAATAGGAGGCGATGATTGATTCTGTTGACACAAACTCAAACATTCACTGAAATTAAATTTACACAGAGCAGAGAGGAGAGAGTTATGCAACGTGCTTTTCTACTAAAAACCCTGTTTATTCAATAAAGTAAAAGTTTAAATTTATGTTAGAACAAGCAACTACAATTGGAAAAGTTGAAACTCAAACCAGAAACTGTCAGTTCAAACTAAAGTGAGTTGCATTGGTGGAAGATGTATGTTCAGAGGAAGCTCGTACACTCACTGCATTTTACAGTGGGACGGCAGATTTTTTATTTATTTTTTATTTCTTTGGCCCGTTCTTTTCCTTCTTCCTCTTCCACAGTCACAGTCACAGTTTCACCCACAGCCAAGTCACCAACAGCAGACAGCATCATAGACTTTTATGCTTGAATAGCTGCTCCACACTGAGCTTGCTAATGGCTGCAGTTATACATATCTGTGGATGAATCATCGATCGAAAATGGTTGTTTTTTTCTTTAAGGTTAAGTGATTTGAATGATTCGGGAATAAAACCAGATCCAGTGAAGAGTGAGCTCAGCTGTGGTTGGCAGGAAATCCGTGAGGGAATCTGATAGAAAGAAAAAGAACAATTGCACAACTCAACGTTCTTCCTTGTTGTCCAAGCCAAATTCCGTCTTCTTCTGCAGCCAGTGCATATTAAACCGATCTGTCCCTGCAGTTATTTGTTGACACAGAAAGTGATGAAGGTCTATAAAGAGTCTGTAATGGGATCCTAATATATCACTTCCCCTTTCCAAAGAAAACAACAGAGAGCGTACAGCCGTCGACGCATTTCATCTTTATCCTCCCTCTTCCAAATTTGCTCTCAGTAGCAAGATTAAATTTCCTGAAGTAATTTACAATCAAAGCGTCAGTAGTTCAAGTCAACATGTCCTCTAAAGAGGCAGCAATTACTTTGGGAGTGTGGTGGCTGGGTTCAATCAAGAGTTTCAGACAAATGAAAGCCAGCTTAGGCAAAGAGACGGTCCGTCCAATTGGACTAAACGATGGCCACAAGTTGTTAATTCTCAGAGACAACAAGCCATCGCAGCATCCTGAGCAACAAATATCTGGAGGAAATTTCAGGTCCAGATCTTGTAATTTGGAACAACCAGTTCTCACTTTCTGGTTCCATGTTTGAAATGTGAATTTTGTGTATTAAAGCAAGAACAAAAACAAAAACAGCACCTCTGGATTGGTTTCTTCTCTTTGTTGCCTTGGTTGCCTATTTACTTCAGTTTCCACCACTAAAACCTCTCCAGCTCGCCGACACTTTAATTTAATTTGTGTAAATGGCTGCAACATTTGGCACACAATGGTCTTTGTAACTCGCCGCTCCTCACAGCAGGAGTCCTCCTTAAATTCCACCAGAGCCAAAGTAAGGTCTCATTAGATATTTGAAAAGTTCTGTTTGTTTCCTGTTTTTCTGTCTGCCATATGCTGAGCGACAAAAACAACCAAACAAATTGTTTGAGGCTGTCGTACTAAATGAGGCGGGCCTTTTTACACTTCTTCAGACCCCTAATTTCGGGTTAGCCATAGCTACATATTGTAGCAGCCTGCTCTTTGATATTGTTGAAGCTTATTGGGTTTATGTGATCTCCTGAAGTTACCTCTGCTGCTGCAGCTGTTGGGAGTTTCTCCAGTTTCACTCTGAGGCAAATGTGGCGGCCATCTTTATTCATTATACATTACTTTATAAGGTACCCACCCAAGATGTTCATTAATATCTCACAAAGTTTCTGCTCATATATAAGCCCATTGAAAGTTAGCTCGTCATACCCAAATCAGGAATTAGCCAGATCCATGATCAATAAAGATTATTCATCATTAATTTCACTCCTTCAACTTTAAATTCCATTCATTCTGTCATGGAGGCAGTCGACTCAGTCTCCGGCACCACTGCAAAGCCTTTCATGAAAATAATTATCACATTAATCTTAATGAGTTATGTGATAGCCAATATATCTTATTAACTGGGTCAGGTGTTAGTCTGCACGATATGTAATCCAACGTCTTCATTAGTGCCATTATAGATTGTGAGACGGTGCCGTCGACTGATTTGTGTTAAATTCTGTGCCGCTCTCCTTCATTCACTGGGGCAGATCTTTTCTCTGTTTAAGAAGCTTTTACTGATCATTTTAAAACTGCAGTCAAATAGGAAAGCTCACATCATTTTTTCTTTTTTTCTTTTTCTCAATCATCACCATGTTGATCCAGAGATAATGCAGCGTGCAAAGGTCGTTCCTGCCAAGAAACACCCTACATTTGTCAAACAAGTGCCTCTTAGGCTTCTGCACAACCAGATTTCGATCTGGCTCCTTCCCTCTGCCGTCAGTGTGCCAGCAGCACACTCAGGCTTCTTAGGTGATAATTCAGTTTGCACATGAAGTAAGTGGACTTCCAAGTCCACTTATTGTCTTCAGGTTTTTTATTTTTCTTTATCAGGCTCTTTGTCAGACTGTTTGATGCTCTTTAAACGTTGTGCTTTAATAAAGCTAATGGACTTTGTCTTAGCTGGTTGTGAGCTCGGTGAAAAATGACACATGGATTTATTTATGGGGAAAGAACTTCCCCTGAATATTGAGACAAATTTTCCTGTGTACCTTATTCATTAAGATGTTAAATATTAACGTGAGTCCTTCCTGGTGACCTTATCAGTTTTCTTATTGTTGAAGGGAAACACAAGTTTTTTTAAAGTCAGTGAACAGCATGAAGCAATAGAAAATGTTGGCACTGTGTATATAGTACTGACCGACATGAACAAACTACTATACAGTAAATAATTGGGGAAAATGATGTAATTGAATGGATTGATTGTTGCTGGGAATGGAGGGACACCTAGGGCCTTTCCACCCCAAAGCAATAAAAAAGCTTGATCAAAGTGGCAAAAGCAAAGCAGTGAGTGAAGCCGTAATTTAAAACACTTGGTGACCCTTAGTGAGAATGAACTCCAGAACATCTGGACAACAACAGCAGCCTGGTATTTCTTTGCACAGCTTTTATCATCTGCCATGTTTTAATCCTCCCTATGTAACACAGGCATGGCAAAATTCACAACCAATGATCCAGTGAAAGATTAGGGGGGAATATGCATCTCTGTAATAAATCAGGCTGCAGGTTGCTATGGCGGACTAATGCCATGCAAGGCTCTGCACTCTGCTTTTATGAGATTATGTGGTTAAGAGGGCCACCGGGCCGTCTGGAGAGCCTGTTCGGCTAATGACGCCTCGGGTTCAAAGTGGTGGTGGAAAATGAGACGGGGGTAATCATCCTCTGCATCAACATGACGAGGGCCAGCAGGCTTCTGGAGCTGAAAAGCACCTGACAATGACGGAAAAGAGGGCTTTAGTTTGGAGGGTTGCACCTTATTATGCAGTTCTCCTGGTTGATTTGGTTCATGGAGGACTCAGAAGCAGCATTTTCAGTGTTCAAACAGGATCCATTTTCAGCATGGGAAATCATTTCTTTCCCTGTCAGTGCAGCCGTGACCCAGAGAGTGTCAGGGAAGCATTTAGTGTCGGGGTCATCCTGCTTTTCTCACTGAAGCCTGCAAGTTTATTGATGTGTTTGGCCCGGGCTGCGTGTTGGGAGTCCATCAGCATTTTTTTGAACTTCTAGAAACAAGATCTGTTTGTTTTTGCACGGGTATTGTTTAACTGAGATGTTTTTCCAACGTTTCCCTTGTTGCAATAAGGCAGCTCTTGATAAGACAGGAATTACTGCTTCATCAAAGTCCTATAAAGCTGAACATTGGGAAAATGTTCTGAGCACTATGTGGATATAGTTTTAACTTAAGAAAAACATGTATTACAAAAACAAGTGTCTCCTACTTACAAGCTACAGTTTATAGATGATTGAAAAACAGTGATACTGCTGTCAGCATATGTCCACTTTCACATACTGCAGATAATGCACGAAAATAGATAAGATAAATACAAGTATTTGACTTCCGTGTGTACTTTCCCTTTGTAAGACTGAAGTGATAAGCAACAACAAAATTGCATTTGGATTTAACCATTTTGGCCCCATGTTTTTTCATTTAATTAAAAATCAATTCAAATTCAAATTAATTATGTAATTTTCTTACAGTTCTCTCTCTAACAGGTCTGTATAATAGGTTTAATCCAGAATAAAAGGTGTTGAATCAAACAAACTGACAGATTTAGGGTTAAGGTCACAACTTTAGGCAGCACTGCTGGTTTTTTAATTCCATGCTTGATTTTAATAGACATTTACATACAAATAATGATTTCTCCATTGCTTGTGAACTAACGCATCGTCTTGTGCTGTTTCTGAAGCCACCAGTTTAAAACATAGCTGCACTTTATTTGATTTATTTGGGATATTCTGTGATTAAAACACGACTGGATAGATTCTTGATATGCAAATTTAACAGTTTACAGCTACACAGTTGCATTTTGGAAGATGTTAAATAAATATTATCCATTTTATCACATCCCTTAAATGTTTAAATTCCATTTTGTTTGTATAAAATTGGCAATAACCCCCCGTTTGGTTGATTTTATAAGATTGAAATACAGCAATAATAGCAAAGATTGGTGAAGGTTCAGATGCCAGAGTGATAATTATCCCTTGCCTGCAGCTCCTCATAAAACGAATCATAATAGATCCCAGTGCTTTTGTGTTTTATATGCTCAAGATATTCAGCAACAAAGAAGAACACTTAAAATGTCAAATGTAGGCTTAGACGGTTTTTCATTGCACAGGAAACAGCCTCCGTGGATATTCCTGCAGTTAGCCGCTGTGTCGAGTTACAGCGTCTCCACAGGAAAAGCGTCTGGCTGGTGTAAAGGTTTAAAAATGAGGTTTATTTCTGTCTTGCTGTTCAACACAGTCGTCTGATATTTTAGTGGCTGTTTATTGGCAACAAAGAGCAAGTGCACCAGTAGCTCAGATGCTAGCTGACCCATTAAACCAAGCCAGTGTCCATGTGTCTGACCTGCACAGATTTCCAAACTTACCAAGAACTCCAACACTTTTCCTTCAGTTTTCTTTTGTTTTTTCATCTTTTCTGGTAGTCTGTGACTGGCACAGCTTTGGGATGAATGCAAATTATCAACTAAATTACTATATCACTTATTTTAATTTTGAATAACTCACCCTTTCTTCAGTTTACATGACATATAATTTTTTTCACTCTTTGTCAGGAATTTCCTTTAATCTAATTGTCCCCTTGACCTTAAACGAGAACCAGCTGGAACGTCGGGATCTGTTCAACAGCAGCAAACTTCAGAGCCAATCAGAGCGCGACAGATGACAGCATGTTGGTCATTGAGCATGAAAACGTGCGTTTAGCATGGAGGAAAAAAACATTTAACAGACTTTACAAAGTCCAACAGGAACCGTCTAGACGGATCAATAGTGTCATAGCCAGAGGCTTGCAAGGAGGTGCTGAGCCAGCAGAAGTGTTTGTGTTACATTGTTGGTGGTAAATCTGCTCTTGAACCTCTGGTAAGTAACAGATCAGGTCATTTCAGTTAATAAAAATTAAAATTAATCCACCAAATGGGTCATAGTTTGGCCCCTTGATTCGTCTCTTAACATCAAACATTTCCATAAAACAGCAAAGACAGGATTTACTATGCCGTGTTGGCAATCCAGGTCTGGGAATCCTGCCATTAGACTTTTTTTTTTTTTTAATCAGCACCCTTTAGACATTTAGTAATCTGTTATGTCAGTTAAAGAAACTGATAAATTTAAACATGTTTGTAGTAGTTGAATTATGTAATGTAGAAAAACAAGTTATGCAGCTGCAAAAGTCGTTTTCAGTTTCATCTCTTTTATCCATATAAAAAAGAAAAAGTTGCAAAAACTGGCAAAAAAAAAAAAAGTCTGGCAGGAGTCGTTGCCATGTGTAGTAAACAGTCACAGTGAGTGTTTGGCAACTTTTGCTGCCAAAATTTGCTGCCAGAATTTCTTTTAAAAATGAAAAAAATTCTGTAAAAAAAAAAAAAAACCCTTTAGATTGGCTCTTATAGGATGTGCATTTATTTATTTATTTATACATAAAATTCACTTTAATTATGACTAAAGGCCATTAAGAAATGGAAAAATACGAATAACAAAAAGGAAGTTGTGTTAATTTACATATTTCAGCTTCTATTTCAGGGTTAGGGTTAGTACCTTTTTTATGGCATTTGCAGAAAAAAACCCTGTAAAATAATACAGAAAGCCACCGGAAAATAACTTTCTACAGCCTGATCGAGGCAGAAATGATGGATCCATCAAATTCTAACCAGTTGCACAATTTTCCGAGGCGTGTTTGCCCACCATGCCTGCTGGAAATCTGTTCATGTTTCATGGAGCCAAGTTCTCAGCAGCAAAAGCTCCAGTGAAACCCGATCCTCTCTGACTGAACTCGTGGTTCCTCCAGCGTGAGCGCCGCTCAGCTGGCTGGTTTTACGGGCTGTGAATGTGTCTCGTAAAGACCCGGGGAATGTCTTTTGATATCTTCTGTCATCACTCACGCATCATGTCCTGCTGTGCACGCCGCTGTGTTAACTCTGCCCAACACACTCTCACAAAAAAGCCACAGGGAGGACCGTAAGTTTTCAAAGACCATAGCAACAAATGACGGCGAATGGCAACAGCTAGCTCCTCTCTGAGCATGCACAGCATCTCGGGATGACAGGAGCCTTTGGATTCTGTCCAGACCTAATTGGCGTAGTCTCTTTTTTTTTGCATTGACTTGTTCAATGATTTTAATGTGATATGACTTTCCAGCCCATCTAGAAAGGATATTTTCCCTGTCTGACGCTTGTTTGACATGAAGGAATTAGTGGCCACCACCTACTGAATCATTCATCAAACAAACGTTGCAGGGGTTGAACAGGGCAGTGCCAGAGAGAGTGCTGAGTGAAGCTCCCATTCACTGAAACCAGAGAGAGTGAAAGTTTCTTTAAGCGATGAAACAAGTCAGCTTTGTTGCAACTTGAAGGGGTATTTCAGAAAGCTGCCAATGTAAACGCTCACCTTCCCCTGAAGACTAAAACGGATTAGTGGGATTTCGACCCGCTGAACTGAGACAAACATTTCAGAGCTGCTGTAAATATGTGTCAAAAGCTGCCTTTAGACTGCAGGCAAAACTGTCCACAACCTGCGCTCATACCTGACTCATTTATTGCTTTAAACCAGACCTGGGCTCCTGATCCTCCATTGTACAAGGTTTAATGTTTTCCTTCGTCTGAAAAGTCACAGCAGAGCAAGAATTCACAGTTCACATGGAGGCAGTGATGACATGATGGATTATTCTGACCCCAACATTACGATCTGGCTCTGACTAAGCAGAAAAAAAGCCAGCTTGTTACACTCTTTTTTCTCATCCTTGTTCTCGTTATCGTGTCAGCTTCCACGCTGTTTGCTGCTCTATGTGAGGTCTTTGAGTTTGTTCTCCTTGGTTTGCATGTCAGTTCTGGACCCGCAGTGAGCTTTCAGCCGAACATGGTGAGATCACAAGGAGAAACTAAATGGATTAGTTCTGCAGCGGGCGTCCTTATGTGCGTTTTTGATTCGCTTGCTGACGCAGTGAAGGAGGCCACCAGACCTCCACATGTCAGTCCCAGTTTGTCACTTTAAGTGTGGAACACTAATGTGTGTTTAAAGGTAAAGATAATCTCAAGAGCAGTCGAGGGAGTTTGATTTTTCCCAGAAACTGTCAGTGAGTGTGAATATCACATGAGGCTGTTAGTAAGTGGTACCGTCTGGAAGTTCTCAAATACATTTTTGACCTTAAAGGGCCCCACATGTGTCTGAAAAGCCAAAGATCCTTTAGTTAATGATGTTTGATGTTTCCATTATGGTCGTCCTTTCCTATAACCCTTGAAAAGAAAGTAATACAAAACTGTTGGGATTTGTTTGAGCTGCTGTAACACAACTACTTGCAAAACTCTGACCTTGTGTACTGCAGTTGTATCTGGGCCGTCTCTGATTTTGTCAACTGTCCTGTACAAATGTGGTTCATGACTTGCAAAGGTTAAGGCAAAACTGATGAATTACAAAAAGTCCCTCACATTTGTCTTTGGCTAATCTCTCCCAAAGCGTTGCCTGCTTATCGTCCCCGTTTGCCACTGAGAGACAATTTGTTTTGGTGAGCAGTAGAAGCTTGTCGGAATTGAATTACACCCCATCTGTGCTTTACATGTCGCTTTTCCTTTGGCCTTTCCTGCTGCTGATGGATCATTGTTCCAGTCTCTTCCTGTTGTGGCTCTGCTTGATAAATATATAGTAACAGGAGGAACGTGGGTGGCGGAGTCTGCCTTGAAGACTGGAAAATGACCGATCTAAAAGGCCCAACTGGAAGGAAAAGTATGAATGTAACTGTGAACGAGAAACAACAAGCTGCTGCAAAAGAGCAAGAACGCTCATTAAACCCTCGCTTAAATAAACTACAGAATGAAATCCTGTTGTACTGGTTCAAGAGCCTGAAGATTAGACAGGGCTCAGCTCACTATTATGTTTTTATCTCCTGCACTCACTCCCATTTGTGCAACACTCTGAAGCTTAATCACCAAAGAGGAGGTTGACTCTCACGCTTGTTAAATGGTTTTTGGGGAAGGCTCTGGCTGACCCTAATCTCTATTATAGGGTCCATTTCATAATGTGGTCAGACTGACACGGAGAAGAGATCAGACAAATGAAAAGCAAACATTACTGGACTGTAAGCCAAAGCAAACAGCAACATTTCATATGTTAGAGGATCATTTCCTCCCCCAACAATGTCCCTTATGCATGTCCTTCAGGACTAATATACATTTGCAGAGATGATGTAAATGTAAATGCTTTAATCTGTGCATTGTATAAGTCTTCCTCACTGCCTTTTGTTGGTGCGTCATTATTGACAACTCACTCAGCAACTTTTGTTGACATGCCATGTGCATGATTGAAACAAAACTGTTCTGGGTCAGAAGTTGAACTTTAATGCTTAATGCTGCTAAATCAACTTTGTTTTCATGCACATACAAAAATAAAATCAAGAATAAGCCTCAAATTTGTGATTAGTGGTGCACAGAATAAATTTAAGGCTTAATTTGTGGCAGCAAAATCTAGTTTGGGCCTCTTTTTGTATTTCAAAAATGGGTTGCTACCAAAGATACTAAGATAGAGAGGAGATTGCGTCTCCTGATCTAAATAAAATGATATAGTTAAAGGTTTAATAGACATGTGACTTGTGGCTGCATAACCTTCATTAAAATATACTATATGCAGTTTCTATCAATACTCATTTGCCCGTTGACAGCTTAAAGACCTGGCAATTAGCGACATGATAAATGAAGCTGCTCTTTTGAAACTGATCTCCTTTTACAAAAGACGTTTACTTGACAAGTTGTAGAGAAATCGCCTCATCTTCTGACCCTGGGCAATGCTTGTGATGGAGCAAAAATGTCTCAGATTACTTGACGCTACACATGGAGATGTTGACACCAAGTCCGCGATAATATCTTGTGTTTTTCAAATCGTATCCACCTGTCAGAAACGGTTGTATTTCAGCCCAACTGAGTGTAACACGTCTGATGAGATTTGATACTTTTGGATCGCTTCGCTGCATGTCACAACAACGCCGACTGTTGCAACACGGCTGCAGGTTGTTCAGAGTCTTACCTTTCTCAGCGCCTCAGGGTTGGCTGAGAGCCAGCTGCACAACAGCCGCTGCAGAAAGCACGCTGGTGGTCTGAAAACCGCCGGTGTGACCAATGAAAACAGAAGGAAAGCTGCTACTTTGTCAGCGTCTGTCAGCCGTATGAAGGAGCTGCCGTTTACTACAAGAGAAATGTCGCTAACTATCACATTTTACATGAGTTGAGAGGAAATGATTACGTCGTTTACGCAGTCAAGCCATTCATTCGCCCTCAAGTAATGAAACTGCATTGAAACTGAAAGTACTTGTTTTGCATTTTCACAGTTTCTCTCATTTATTTGCATTGTTTAGCAGCTTATTGCATAGAAATCTGATTACACCTGAGGTTAGAAGAACCTACAACAACTTTAACAAAAACAAGCTTAACAAAAATTGGTTCCAAAGTTTGAACACGCCCGAGTCCAGGAAACCTTTAAACAGCTGGAGTGAATTAAATGAATGATGGCCGAATTCCATTTCCTACTGGGACTGATGGGAAAAACACCAGTGTTTAATCTCTTAATAGTTTCGTTGTGGCAATAACAATTCTTCCCTTCAAACAATCCTTTCTTGTCTTAATTGGTACATTTAACACATTCATAAGTCTGAAGTTTGAATCTGAAACTTGTTTGTCCTTTCCGGTTGGGATCAATGCATTTAATTAGAGCACAAAGCTTGAGTGTCATTCATTCATTATCTGTGACGACCAATCTGAACCGGGGTCGCGGGGGGCTGGAGCCGCTCCCAGCTGGACACTGGGCGAGACGTACCGGACTATCACATGGAGACAGTTTAGAGCCACTCATTAACCCACCCTCACATTTCTTTTGGGATGACCAGGAGAGAACAAAACAAAAGGGCGGCATTTGAACCCAGGACCATCCAGCTGTGAAGCGACAGCACAGCAGGATCAGTGACATATATGTGGAACAGACATGGTTTGAAACATGTGGTGGAGACTGTGAAATGGGAGGACTTGGTTAGGTTTGGGAGAAGATTATAGTTTGGCTAAATTAAGAATATGTGGAAGGACATGTGTTGTTCTAATTATCTACAAATGTTAAAATACCTCAATGTGACTGAGTAAAGCACAAACACAGAGTAAACAGATTAAGAGAATAAAAACTAGATCGTATAAAATTAAAATGAAATCCAATTAAAAACAACCAACAAACACACATCCACGAGTGTTGCGCCAATGAAAGAACGCATCCTAATGACATACCTGATGTGGTTATGTACTAATATAGTTATAAATTAACCTAAAACCGCATTTCTCCATCATTATTATACTGCAGCCACCAGACAACACACACATTTTCATGTTCCCTGCTAATCTGCTTGCACAGACTGAACTCTGTGTTCTTGGTGAGGACAGTCTGGACTCCTGCATGTCGTCTGATTGGATCCATCAGGTCTAATCAGACTTTTTACACAGACTTGAGACTCTTTTTATGAAGTAATTCAGGTCAGACGTGACCCTCACCTGAGCGTCCGTCTGCAGGCTGAGCTGTGCTTCAGTCGTTCGTGCTGGGGAAGAACACTGAGTTTCCTTGTGCTAGTGTGTCTTCACTGGAAACAATAAGCCAGTAAACACAACCCTCCACTGGAACATTTTTTATTACCAGCTACACCCCAATGATGCTGTAAAATCCCTGTAAATCACTTTGTCTTTTCGTTTATTGCTCACATGCATAACATAAAGACGGCTTTGTGCATATGTTGCCGGCAAATGTAATTCGTTTTTCTGGGAAGCTAATAGCTATCATTGTTTTATAAACTCTTTAAACATCTCAGAGAAGTCAGTGTCCTCTGTTGATTATTATCCACAGATGGAACAATAATATCATGCATGGTTCTGTGTTTTTGTTTTTTTTATTTGTGGAACATGAAACTTATTGTCAAACTTTTTGTGTTTTGCAGATTTGGATACGCGTCTGTGTCTATTTACTGCTGTTCATCACGCTTGGGGTACATTCAAGTAAATTTGACGTCAACCCGGTGACAGATGACATCTCTCGACTCTCTGTTTTGGTAAGGACTGATTATAGGTTTTACAGTCAGGCTGTGCTCATACATTCGTCAGGTTGGAAATTTGATCACCAATATTTTATTTGTTCTGTCCCTGCAAGGATGTAAAATGTGATGATTTTTATTCCTTCCAGTTGTAAAACTTGTTTGTGCAAAGGTCAAAAAGTGAGGGAGCTTAAAAAATCTCTTGCTATCAAGTTAATTAAAGGAAAAAAGAATTATATGAATGGAAAAAAGAACTTGCATCATATAACTAAATTACTTTTTGTCAACATGTTACCCAGTTAGCTTGCATGTGTGATTTGTGTGATTGCAGTTTCTTTTTAAAAAAAAATGTTGCACAGGTTTACTTACAGTTTCTGTTTGTGTATTTTTTCTTTTGCAGAGACAAAACATTCCTAAAGATTACAAAATTCCTGTAAAATTCATTCCAAGGGAAGAGGTAAGACACCCTGGCGGCCTCCCACGCTGAAGAATTTAACGTATTGTCGTATTCTTTGAACGTTCAGCCGAACCCTTTCAGTGTGCAGCCTCAGCTACACCTTCATGCCAAACTTTGGCTGACCTTCTGACTGTTGTACAGTGTAAATATTGTGTCATCTGCCAAGTGCAGATTTAACTGTGAGAGTAAAATATGACTCAGACGATTCTCGTTGGCATCTCAAAATGTGGTTAGCTGCTCTTGGTTTTTTTTTTGTATATTATTTTTATTAGTATTAAATAGTATTTGTGATTGCTCCCTTCATGCCATGTCTCTGCTCTTTTTCTTCCTGCAGGGAGGGATGTGTTGGGTAAGATTAAACGTCTTCTACTTGGAAGATAGTTTACAAGACTTAAGCTACAAGTTTGGCAACATTTCATCCAACAGAAAAGACATTAGCATCATCATCGAAATGCTCCGAGAGCTGCGGTTCAACATGGACTCTGTGGTGAGTTCACATCTTGTTTGTGCCCTACAGCTGCTGGATGTTTTCAGTAACAGATGGGGAAAAAACATATGTACTGTTGCTGCTAAGAAAATGTTTAAAGTGTTTTAATTACGGTTTTCGCTTTGATTTTAAGTATTAAAAGCTGAAATCTATAAACTGCCTTCCTCTACAGCAGCAAGAGGTCATTTAGATTTACACAAAAAGATAAACTACTTCATGTATGCTAATGCTTTAGCTTCAAGGACTCACTTTATCCTTGTACTCATATGATTGGCACAATTTAAGCTAAGATAAAATAGATCCCCTGCAATGTAAATACTCAGACTTTGGCTTTATGAGGCTAAGAAGCTAGCAGGTCCAGGAAAACACCCATCCACAGCACATGTGGCTAACATGTTTATATCTGGATGAGGTTTCATTTATTGGACCAGCTGCCCATAACTTTATTTTACCCTCAGTCAAAGCAATGGCATTTTCTAAATGGATTTCAGCTTTATTTTGCCATTTAAACCTCTGAACGCATACAGGCTGTTTCAGGGAGTTTTTTTTACTCTACATTTTACTCACCTTGTATTTCACTGCAGTATATAGAAACTAAAAGTCCTGCAAAATCCTTTTGAATCAGCAAAATCACAGCTAGAAGTGGAAACAACTCAAACATGTCTTATGTAACGAATAAAACAGTTTTAATAACATAAATCATAACAACAATAGATGTTTCCAAGTGTCATGAATGTTGGGAAAACTAAGTGGGTCTCCACATATTCTACATATTGAACTATAGCATGTTTCCAGCCTCTCCTGTCCTCTCCCCCCAGCTCTGTGTAAACAGATATTCAGTGAATATTTATCATGTGACCGTTTGTGATGTGGCTGTGTTGCAGTATTTAATGTTTTCAACTTGTTAACTTGCTATCTTGTTATTCCAAACGGGTTTATTTGTGGCAGCATTAAATTGAGACATTAGAATAAAGTGATTTTATAGGAATTTCACAATTTTAGGCTCTTTTAACTATTTTTGAAAGAAACATTCCTAACATGTTATCTATTAAATGGTTGTTGGAGGGTTCAAATTAACAGTTAATTTCAACAAATTTTGGAGATCTTTCAGCGGGATACACATATTTAACATATTTTTAAATTAATCAGATTTTAAGGGGAGAAAAGATGAGTTTTCCTTTGGGTGAGTTTAAATGATTGGTTTGAGACTTTACAGTTTGAAGCTTTGTTTTGGTTACTTTGTTTTTTCTTTTTTTGTAACTACAATCAGTTGGATTACTTGCAGAAAGTTCAAATTCAGACTCCTCAAAGGAAACTTTTTAAAGGAAACAAACGCTGATGTTTCAGAGAGTTAATCCTTTTTGAACCGTGTGTGTTTGTGTCCCTGCAGGAGCCAATCATGTATGATTTTCAGTGCCACTACAGGGAGGAGCGGTGGCAGACAGGCCAATACTTTGACTTTGTCAAAGACTTCCTTATAGCTGCACAGAATAACGAAGATTCAGAAGACTGTGATCCTCCTCCCTGTCCCACAACACCGTACACACTAACAACAGAAGAAATTTACAAAGGTAAACGACCATTTTGTTGGTATTTATCAGGTAGTTTTGATTCATTATCATTTTAATTAACATAAATTACATTTTTGATAAATTTAACCACAAAATTTGATGATTCGCAAACCGTTTGTGACCTAAATTCTCATAACTATCTTACAAAAGATTATCCTACTTGTTGATTAAAAAAGATGATCATTAAGTAAATGATTAATATATATTTAAATTACTACAATTAGATCATTCTGTTAATTTTCATTTCTGATATCAAGCAATAAAAAACAATTTAAATATTTACCTAAAACAAGTCATTTTTGTTACAAACCTTTATTCAATCAATTGATTAGTAGGATGAGAAAATCTACCAAAATATGAGAATTTTCTGCTTCTTCTGCTTTAAATAAATAAAAAAAAAAACAGGTGCTAAGTTTAGGACTGTTGGTCTGTCAAAGCAATGAGAAAACTCAATAATGAGAATATTCATGAGCTGCACCTCTAATGTGCCAAGTTTCTCTTTTACTTTTTGCAGTTTTTTCCAGACGTCATTATGAACTCCAGGTTTTTTCAGAAAAACAAAGGGAAAATGAGTCAATGGCTTCTTTGAAAATCAGCTGCAGATTATTTTCATTGCTTCATTATTTCCAATAAGGGTTCTCACTCTGCATGTTGGAAAGCTTTTATCGGGTTTTCTGAGTTGGAAACCTTGAAGTTGAGTTTGTCAGGTCAGATGTGTCTGGATGAAAGCGCTCCCCACGCTCATGATCCTATCAGGAGGAGGATAACATCAGGACATCTGGCATCCTACCTCACATAATCCTGATTTATCTTAATTTCTTCAACATGTTTCAACAGAAGCTTCAGGAGCCACAGAAATAACATTTAGTCTCTGTCTGGTAGTGCTGCCATCTGTTTGTTCAACCAGAAAAATGATCTTTTCCTGGATCGAAAAGTCCAGAAATGGGCTCTTTTTTTCTTAAAATATTGTATTTTCTAAACCAAATTTCATTAGCAAGGCTGCTTCTGTGCATTCAAAGCATCAAAGCGATTTATTTTAACCATCAAATTAATTATAAAGTGAATTTTCATCATTTCAAGAGACATAAAGCACAGACATGCTCATGATGTCTTGATGGAGAAACTCTCTGCCTCCCTCACTTTATTTGTTCTTCCCAGAATACAGTATTCAGATTCTCGTGTGTCTGCAGACAGAAATGTATCAGTTAGTCACCCAACTGTCAACAAGTTTTGTTTTTCACAAGTGTTTACAGTAAAAAAAAGTGTTTACAAGAGTGTCTGTGGACCAACCATAGCATTGTTTCTGGGCAGAAACCTGACAGATGTGGGTAAAAAAAAAACAAGAACATAACTCGGAACTACCTCAAAGTACCAGCGTTAATTGGGAAAACGTTTTCAGGATGTCGGTTCACCGATTCTTTCTTTGTAGAAGACATTATCGGCCGTTGGTGATGTAGGTCACGCTTCCCACACAAACATTTTGTGAGCCGCTCGACGGATTCAAACAACATTCCAGTCAAGTTCATTGGGCTCGTAAAGCCCCGCCAGCCTCTTTGGACCATTGTGAACGGCTCTATTTAGGACAGATCTCCTGTGGCCAGCGTCGAGAAGCTTTTAATCCAGGAACCATTATTTCTGCACAAGAACTTTGCGAGATAAAAACTGAAAAACGGTCTCAGTGCTTAGACGGCCCATTGAGACCGGCTGAGTCACAGGGCTGAGGGAAGGTGTCCCCAGGTAGCACATGTGAAAAGGAAGAAAAGAGCCGAAACCTGATTGTGTACGTGTTGATTACAGAGCAATCTTCCAATCTTCCCAAGCGCTTGGCTTTTCTTTGCCAGAGTGGGCAGATTAGATCTTTTGTGTGTGTGTGAGGGGGGAGGAGGGGGCGAGAGAGGCGGCGTTGAGTTGACTTTTTAGCACCTGACAATGAAACGTTTTCATCCTACGCCACTAAAAACTTCCCTGTTTTTCTTTGGGATTCGTCAACTCACCAACGCGTCTCCTTTGTTTTGTTTCCCCCCCAGAATCAACATCTTCCAGCAGTAAAGTCTCAGAGTGTGTAACAAGCTGCAAACCACGTAAGTGTACAAATTCTCATTACTTCTGAGAGCCCCAGTGTCAGCTCTGGGATCCGGGCTGTAAAACCAGTCCAGCTGGTGTGTCAGAGCGGCAGCTTTTGCCGGTTACAGTATTTTGCCACATTCTGCAGAAAGTCGGCCCATTCCCCCAGAGTGGCTGTCACTTGATTAATGACGCTCTGCAGGGCAAATTCCTCATCTCGTCTCATGTCTCATGTCGTATCTTGTCTGCTCTGCCTGCCTCGCTGAGACCACTGCAAACGTGATGGTTTTCTGTCCGTACGTCTGTACATCAATCAGCGTGAGAATCAGATTCGTCAGGATCACCTTCAGGGAACTTCTTTTGACGTTGACTTTCGGCTCAGAGATGAACCGATTAGATGTTTAAAGCCAATGTCAGCTCACGAGGCACGTTATGGGCCACAGGTTTTCATGTAAACCTCAAACACAGAGATAGAATTCAAGTCCAAAAGATGTTCTGCAAAAGCACTTTAATCAATGCAGGAACTCATCCTGGGTTCCCACCTTGAAACCATGAGATCTTCCTTGTTTCTGGGTTGAAAAAGTGTTCGGAGCATTCAATGTGTAGCAACATCTAAATGTGTTGGGCCTCAAGTTTGCACATAAGAACATTTTATGGATTTTGGGGTCTTTTGGGTTATTTTGTCTTTTGGGTCCTTGCCATGGTGGACCCAGGTTCAAATCCAACCCAAACCTGACCTCCCACTTTCATTTTCTTGGTCACGATCCAATAAAACATGAAAAAAAAAAACTTTGTACAAGGAATTTCATTGGTTCTTCATCTCCAAAACAAGGATTTCCTAATCCTCTCCTGGAGTTCCATGAATCCTGCATGCTCCAGATCCCTCCCTGCTCCCGCCAACAGCTGATCCAAATGATTGTGTAGATTATCTGAAGATGTTTCTTGGCACAGAGAGAGATCTAAAACATGCAGGAGGCTGCTCCCGGCTCCCTCAGACTCCCACAGCCCCGTCCAGGCTTCCCCCCACCTCTCCAGCTTCCCCTCGTCCACCAGAAGAAGAGGCCCGTCTTTGATTCCCCCACACTGATCCAACCTAAATGCTTGTTGGGACGGTTGACCTCCGGCTTTGATGTCACCGTTCGGCTCACCCCTGTGAAGAACACAACACACGGACACTTAACGCTGAAAGGGGAGCAGCAGGAGGCTCTCAGTCTCTGTCTCCTTCAGTGTCCTGAGTCCAGTAGGGACCAGGACCTAGACCCCAGGGTGCTTGGATGAATCCCCCAAAATGGGGCGCCGCCTGTTCCCCTGGTAGTCCGTCCATGTTTTGGAGCATATGGAGCTCAGTGATGGTGTATTAACCCTCTGTAAAAATAGCAAAAACAACTTTATTCTCAATTAAAATAATTCACTGGACTTGTTAATATTTCATTAAACTTTAATTTCCACCATTTATTGCACTTCATACATATTTAAAATCCACCAAAGCCTTCCTCACATTCACACATGGCTCTTCAGACCTCCTGATTCATCGGTTATGATGACTGGAGCTCCGTGTCTAATCAAACCAAACAGCAGGAAGCATTTAGAAACGTTACCTCACCGTTTCTGCCATCATGAAACACATTTTCCGGATTTAGAGAACACGAAAACATTTGATCTTTGGTTAGTTGCTGAACTGGTCTCAATAGAGAAAAGAAAACGCGAATAAGAAAACAGCACAGAAGAAGCTGAAGAGATTTAAAAAACACCGAGCTCGATGACAGGAAATGGAAATATTAAGCAG
>JAOWBC010000049.1:10615578-10626914 GCA_028566105.1 Hypoplectrus providencianus | reverse complement strand
ACAGTCGGCCTCAGCGCCTCGGCTGCAGAGGAGCGAGACGCAAACTCTTTATAGCCGCGCTGCTCCTGTTTGTCTCTTTCTGTGGTGTTTTGGTTCTCTTTGTAGCTGTTTTTGTGACATTTGGTAGAAAATTTTCAGTTTTTATGTAACTTTGTGTCTGTTTGTTGTGGTTTTTCTCATTTCATGGTCGTTTTGTAGATGTTTTCGTGTTTTTACAGTCATTGTGAGTCTATTCATGCTTTCCTTGTATCCGTTTTTTGTCTCTTGATAGACATTTTGTTTTTTCTTCATCGTTTTCAGTCTTGTTGTGGTTGTTTCGCTCCTTTTCACTTTAATTTTGAGTCTTTTTATGGTGTCTTTGATCTGCTTTTGAGTCTTTTTGTCGGCTTTTCTGTTTTTTCATGCATTTTGAGTCTCTGCGTGTCTCTTTAAAACTTTTTTAGATGTTTTTGAATCTATTTGTAGACTTTAATATTTTTTACAGACATTTTTGTCTCTTTGTCGGCATTTTATGTTTTGTTTTTTAATCCATATTGAGTCTTTGTGGTTGTTATGACCCTCTCATAGTAATTTGGACTATTTTCTTGGTCTCTTTGAACCTTTTTATATTTCTTTGGAGGCATTTTCTGTGTGTTTTTGCAGTAATTTTGCATCTCTGTGGTTGTTCTGCTCCTTTCATCGTCACTGTGAGCGTCTTTATGTCTCTTTGTAGCTGTTTGTGTGTTTCTTTGTTGTGTTTTTGCATCTTTCTTTGAAGCATTTCATGTTATTTGGAGGTTAAAGGCCAGGGAACCCATCCATGAATGATATCTCACTTTTTTTTTATCACATTTTACATTATTCTGTCTTAGATACTTTAGAAAATGTGCTTAAAATATTGTAGTTTTCTGCTGGAGTCTTAGTGCAGCCCAGAAACGTTCGGCTCCTGATGCTGAGAGAGAGTTCATCCTCTAACAATAATAATAATAATTATTATTATTAATATTTTCCAGACAAACAGACTAATAATTCTCTTTCTCTCTTTCTGTCCCATTGCAGAAACAAGTTGAACGTCGTTGAAATAGTGTAACACTCCCTCCCTCGATGTTCTTCAGCTTTCTTGGTAAGATCGTAATGAATCATCTGCCTGAGATGAGATGAGACGTTCAGGTGGAGCCGCTCGGCCTTGAACCCCTCCTGCGTGTCCCCCCCCCCCCCCTCACAGGGCTCCACTCCTCGCTCCCGCCGGCGTCCAAACGTGGTGAAAAACTGACCCGGAAGCTGAATCCCACGGTGAGCTCCTGAAGGTGGAGGCCTGTTTGTGACGTCCCGCTGGCAGACGACTCTCACCGTTCCTCTGGATACGCCACGCCTGCTCCCGTTCGGATCAGCTTGCCTTTCTTGTAAGACTGCATTAACCCCGTGCTTGTTGAAAAAAATAAAAAAATAAAAAAATAAAAAAAAAAAAAGACTTTGGCAGAGAGAAACCCGACGCACCACACACACCCTCCACTGGATCCTCCGGCTCCCATCGTGAACTCTTTCGGGGAAAGTTTCCCTCTCTGCACCGCCACAGTCCGCCCCCCGTGTGTGTGTGTGTGTGTGTGTGTGTGTGTGTTTTGCTTGTTTTGGACACACCATCATCATCACACAGCCGAGCAGAGAGTGACTGACGCTGGCATCTCCCTGTGTGAACTGAGGCATGAATTACTACCTCCGGTGACCCTCCCGTTAACCACGACTCCCCGCCGCTCTGCAGGCTCCTCCCACTCCAGAATATATCACGTGTTCGCTCCGGGTGTGTGGCGCTTCGGGGGCCGTTTGATGTATTTATTTATTGGCGGCGGCACTGAGCTGCTGCTGAAATGTTTCAAGCAACCATTTAAGAGCACCTCTACTAAAGGGTCACATTTAGAGAACAATCCACATATTAATCAAACATAAAAACCCCAAAAAACACGTTCTTGAACAACTTGCATTTCCTCATGTGACGTCGCTGTCGTTGTTGTTGTTGTTGTTGTTGTTGTCGGTGTTTCTGACTCGGGTGATTTCTGTTGTGTGAATGGATGACGTGGAGAACAAATCACATATATCCACCATGTGCTGCTTTGACTAACTTTAACATTTAGACGGTTAAAATCTGCGATGACATTCTGCTTCTGAATATCAGGGATGACTTCTGTGGATCCAGGATGTTTGTTTGTTTGGGTTTTTTTTGGATGTTTTTGTAAAAAAAAAAAAAGAAAGAAAGAAAAAGAAAAAGGGGAATTCAGAACGTAGGTCTTAAGACGCATGGAAGACGACGATGGGCCTCCCGCAGTAACCGTTCGTCCTCTAATGCCTTCATGTTGCTGTGTTTTTTACTTTTCTCTCCTTTTATGCTTAAAAAACAAAAAAACTGTTACAGGGGGGATTTTTTTTTTTTTTTTTTTTTTTTTTTTTTTTTTTGACGACCATTCCTCGATAAAAGGAAAATCTTTAAAAAATTGTAAAAGTGAGAAACACAGTTTGTAAAAAAAGTGAATTAAATAATAATAATAATAACATTGAATATACAAATGCCATATAATATTCTATTCTATTCGAGCTATAAATTCTTGCCTGTTCACTCAGCGACCAAACGTCTCAAATCAAACCCGTCGGCTCGTCTGTTCTCTCTGCGATCGATGTCGTGTTTGCAGAAGTGAAACTTTTTGTCTGAACTCACAGAACGACGTGAAGCGACCTCGACCTCGGGACGCCGAATCCCTGCAGGCGGCACCAAATGTGTGGAAAACCGCACAGATCCCATGTGTGAAAACAAAAACTTTTTCTGTACCTTACATCTTTTACGTTCCTGGTTTTATTCTTGCATTCTCTGCATATTTATTTCCTGTTTAAACTGTTTTTGTAACTCCTAACCAGGAAGTTTTTGCCCTAAACCGAAATCAGTCACAGAAACAGCTGCTTTTTGTTTTTGTTTTTTTACAAATCATTCCTGTTTGTACGGAGGCATATTGCTGCCACACTGATTTAAAAAAAAAAGAAAATAAATTATCCTCCTTTATCTCGTTTAAATGAGATACTGAGATGTTATTTCGAGATAATAAAAGTTTCTCGTTATAATGAGATACTTTCACTTTATTTCGTGATAATGAGAGTTTCTCATATGACCAGATTTAGCGCAGTGGATGATATTCATAAAGACACTATCATCAGTTTTATCCACTGTGCTCAATAACTGCAGATTTTCACCGTCTCAAACCAGCTGAAAGCAGAATTTAAATAAATCATCCAAACAAGCCATAACCTGTTATTGTCGCTCGTTTTGCTCTCTCAAAATAACGTGATAGTATCTCATTATAATAAGATAAATTTAGACTATTTCTTTTTTATAATGGTGGCAGCAATATGCAGCTGCATGTTTCTACAATGACGTGCTTTTAATTTGAAAACTCCACCCTTTAAGATAACTTCCCCTCAGTTCGTGGTCACTTCCTGTCGTTTTGTGACATCAGGCTGCAGATAATCTGACAAAGCGAGTTCATGCGTGAATGAAAACCCGAATAAAAAGGACGGAGGATCCCTTTGGTTCTGGAGTTCTGACCGTCTCCACGGTGCACGGCGGCGCTCGCCACGTGCACGGCGGCGCTCGCCACGTGCACGCGCCCGAGTTTCAGTTTTGCCTTAAAGTTGCGCCGTGACACCCTGACAGAGGAGGAGCGCCGGCCCCTCCTTCTCACCTGAAGGTGTAACTTTAAAAAGTTTTGTTTTTTTAAAAAAAGCATGCTGCGTTTTCTGTTTTTTTCCCTCCATGTAAAGAGGCAAAAAAAATCCTTTTCTGGAAGCCAAATTTTCAAACGGTCGGCACGGCGTTTTCCGCTCCGCGTGCATCCAGCGGCAGAAGCCCTCCGGCCCGTTCCAGCGGGAGGTCGGCGAGCCCCGCCCTGCCTCCGTCTGACAGACGTTATCAGAGGCTGCGGGTGGAGAAAGTGTTGGTGAATAATGGTTTAAAGGAATAAAAGGAGAAAACGCTGGCGGGACACAGACACACACGACTCCTTTCTGTTTCTAGTTTGAGTTTTTCTCTCATGTTTGTGGTCTTACTTTGTCCATTCTCGGTTTTGTGCCTTGTTCGATGAGTGATTGACTCTGTGTGTAAATGTGAAAAGCCTGTCAAAGTTTCTGTGAGGTAGCAGGAAGTGAAGAGGTCACCACAGGGCCGATGAGAAGAATCTCACCGCAATCACTCGATAGATAAATAAATAAAAAAACCCTACAAACGAACTCCCGGCAGCGTCGTTAGCTCGACCTGCGCCCGCGTTTTTTCTTCAGGAAAAGTAGTGCGTCGGTGTGTGAAACCGCGGCGGTTTCTGTTCACACGTTACATTTTAGCCTTTTGCAACCTTTAGGAAACAGTTCAGCCGGTAACTCTGCTTGTTTCATGTGTATTTGGGACTATATGTTGGGAATTTTTCTTATAGGAGGAGGAGTATATTGTGCAAAAAAAATTTGAATCTGTGTTTGAAAAAAAAAAAAGTATACCACATTGGTGTTCATATAGTTCAGAGCAACAGTACCTTTCAGCATCAATAGCTGCGATTCTTTGGTGTGGTAAAGTATTGCTTGTTATGTTCAACTGCAAGATAATTTTATTCGGTCAAAAATGCATTTTTAAAACTCCTAGCGACCCGTACCATCTCCTCTATGGCAGTTTAGAGAGAAGAATACCACATTGGTGTTCATAGGATCCACAGCAGCAGGAATATCTGGTCTGAGGTTCATATTTAAAAGCTTTCAGCTGGAGAAAAATGCATTTTTGAACAATATCAGAGCGTATTATCTACGGCAGTCTAGACCTGAGACTTGGATCCCATCATTTAGGGTTTTGCTTCTCTTCATGAAGACTATTACTCCAGTCCCCAGTATTCAGACAGAGGCGGGTCGGTGTAGCCACAACCAAACTAACAAGCAGACAAGGTATACTCTGTCAAAAAGTTGCTTTTTATACATAGTCTATGGATATCATGAGCTGCAACAGGTCTAAGCTGTGAACAAAAAAACAAAACATTAAAAAAAAAAAAAAATATATATATACATGGTCTCCCATTTTCCTGTCTATGCAAGAGCCACAAGCGTCCTGATGCAGGAGAGCAGAGAGCGATGTGGTGCTTTAGAGAGAGACAGACTGCCCTTAAAGACCGCCGCCGCCGCCGCCGTGTGGTCGCAGCGAGCAGAGCCGGACGGCGCTGACGGGCCGCAGAGACCCAACCCTCCCAAGCGGTGGGTCCATGCAGTGGCTCTAGGCAGGAAATAAGACTGGGTGCCAAAAAGCAAATGTAATTATTGCCCAGTTGGTATTCTGGGTGAAAACTCTACTGTTTTCTGTATTTTTGTATAAATGTAAAGAAACATATATGAGATATGAATAAAGTACACGTATACAACTGTAACGTCTCTGCTGTGTCTGTTGGGGGTCGGCCGGGATGGAAACACTCGTTCTCTAAACGTTTGCTTTGAGCGAAATAGTTTAACGGCAGACACGTTTGCTGACAGTAATTACCCGCTCGCCTGGGAGGAAACAAATCGACAAGTTTCAAACTGCTTGTTCGAAGCCTTTTGAAGGCAGAAACTCGTTGAACCGGCGGTGGCCTGATTTTTAGAGAGAAAAGGCATTTAGAGAATGCACATGCAAATCAGCGCTTCCTCCAGAATCAATGAAACACTCGGTGGAAAAACTGTGAAGAAGTCGGCCTTCGGGACGAGGTTTTAACAAAGCCGAGTGGGCGTGTGGCCTTCAGGCGTCGCAGCGCTTCACAGATTTCTCCCCGCAGCTCAACCTTCAGCGGGTTCACGCTTTCATGCAGCACATTCAGCATCACAGCCGCAATTTACATTTTATTTTCTCTCACTAATGAGTGAGTCACATCACTGATGGATGGAGCTTTCAATGAGTCACTTTCTTCTCTCACATCTGATAAACACGCAGGTATATTAACCCTCCGAACCACAGCGAGCTGTTAGAGGGGATTTTATGTTTTTTTTCTTTTTACATTTTAACTCATTTTGGCCTTTTAATTCAGTGTATAAAAAATGAAATCTACAAGTCCTGCAGCTCTGTGGTATCAGCACAATTATGGATAAAAACAGGACTCTGTGCAGAATAACACAGTTAGAATGACAGAAATAATAAAAAAGAAATTTGAGGTTGAATTTCTAATGTGTGTGTGTGTGTGTGTGTGTGTGTGTGTGTGTGTGTGTGTGTGTGTGTGTGTGTGTGTAGTTTAAAAATGAAAGAATAACATTTAATTTATACATACAACATCTTTCCAAGGGCCCACAATTGTTAATAGTTTCCAAATGATCTACACATTAAACCATTTTTACCACTGCTCCTTTAAACCTCTCCTGTCCTCTCCTCTCAGATCTGTGTAAACCGATTTTCAGTGAATATTTGTCACAAAACTGTTCATGTCATCAGAATCAGTCCTGGCTTCAGAGTGTCTCTGAGGAGCAGAATTTAATGGCTTATTTATTTATTTATTATTATTGTTGACGTTTTAAATAAGACATTTAGCTTAAAGTTGTAGATTTTGACAAAAAAAATCACAATTTTAAGCTTCGTTTTGTTTCCTTTCTACACATTAAAAATCATTATCTATAGTCTACAGTTTTATGATATAATTTAAAATAATGGAGGAATGTTTGGCTTCCTCTCAAATCAAACAGTTTTCTTTAACGCTGATCACGGCGCTGAAACCCTGAAACGAGTCCGAATCGCAGCCTGAGTCTCGCTGGCAAAGCTGTGAGAGAAAAACATGCGCCTGGATAAAACCTCCATGAATTCCTCGGCGTAAACGGCCCTCGAGCTCGTTAGTCGTCGTTTGGCTTGGCGAGGCGTCTCGGCTGGCGCTGCTCGAAGTGAAATGCTGTTCACCCTGTTCTTTCTCTAAAGACGCCTTAGAGCGTCCTCGCTTTGATGCTGGGAGCCACAACTCTCAGAAATAAAGAGCCCGTGAGCGCCATGAGGGCCCATCGATCATCACGCCGCCATAAAACGACCATCAGCGGCGTTCAATCGCGTCCAGTCTTCACAAAGCGCCGCTCAGCTGTTCTCCAGGTCCCATTTCCCTCTTCACTAGTTTAAATACTCAATTTTTCAATAATTAAATCACCAAATGAGAAAACCCCTGACTGTGCTGGGATTAAAAAAAAAAAAAAAGAAAACATATTTGAAGTGTTTCTTCCTGCACAGTGGAGAGGAATGTTAATGCTGCATTATGGGAACCGTTCAGCCGTTTGGTGTTCAAGGACGTTTCTGGACTCGTTCTGGTTTCTTCACTGACAGAAAAATGTTTCTTATTGTTTAATTTATAGGCTGAACATTCAGCAGACGGACACATATCTCTCTAATACACCACAGTTAGTGGGTTTTAGCCTCTTAATCTTAAAAAACTTATATTACTACATATAAATTAACTTACAAACTTATGTGGTTTTTATAAAGCAGGAAAATGAGAGAACACAGGAGAAAATTATGCATCTGCCAAGTTTGAATTCCTATTTTTTTTTTCAGACAAAATCATCAGTTAGTTATGAATGTAATAATAATAATAATAATAATAATAATATATTCTAATAATAATAAATAAAACTAAAATTAAATTCATTGAAAGAGGTGAAAAATATTTTGCTTGCAGTCGCTGCAATAAGCAATAAAATCAACATTGAGAAACACATAAAAATGAAAATTAAGGTTGTAATAATAAAACATACAAAGTATAAAAGGTATAAGACAAACATAGAGAAACACATTATGATTAGAATTAAAATGAAGGACACAGAGAAAATAATCAACAATCTCAGATTTGATTTAAAATAAATGGGAGCCACAAACAGAAACAACAACAAAATACAAATATTTAGATAAAAAGAGGATTCCTGGGGGAACGTTTGACTGAAAGTTGCTTCAGTGAACATTAAAAAGCAGCAAACCGCTGATGGCATGTAAAATAAAAAGCATTTAAAGATCACAGATAAAATCAACTCGCTCTGTTTGTGTTTGGATCCGAGCTGCTCTGATCTTTGTTGACACCAAACAACAACAACAACAAACTGTTATGGCAACATGAGGGTCGCCTGCACCGCCCTGTGAGCTAGCGTCATTAGCGTAGCCTCAGGCCGCCGCCGTGCTGAGGGCGGGCAGCGAGTGGGCGTGGCCTCTTTAAACTCGTTAATGAGCCTGAAACATGAGGTCAGCTGAATCTCTGCAGACAGGCCACGCCCACTTCCTCCTGATATTTTATTCGCAAAAAGCATAAAATAAACTGTTTTTGCGCTTCCACAACCCGGGTCCGTTTTAGTCCGAAACAAAGTGAAACCATAAATTTAATTTAATTGGGCCACAAAAAAAAAAAAACAATTACAGAGGGAAGACAAAGGGATGGAAATATACAGGCACATTTATTTCTTATTGGTTGGAAAGTTGGTGGCCATGTGAAATGTGTTTGTTTTTTTGGAGTTTTTTTTTTTTGCAAAACACACAAAAAAAGGTCCATTTATGTTTTTGCACTCCTTAAAGATGCACAGTCTTTTATACCCCAGACTAGGCAGCATGAAAATCATTCTGATAATCCTATAGAAGCTGAAGTTACAGAGGACCTACTTCCTGTATGTTGCTGTAAAACAGGAAGTGGAGCCTTTATGGACGATAAATACTCCAGTTAACGAGGAATCGCTCACACAGAATCTGTTTCCTACATTACTGTCTACTACTTCTACTTTCGTTACTTTTTACTTTTTTTTTAAAGTGCTGCATTGCACGCTAATTTTCAAGGATTATTAATTCATACTGCAGATTTTTATTGCATTTTTGGGAATTAAAACAACAATTGTTGAAGTAATCTTGTTGCACTTGTGCGATAATAAAGATTTAATAATTTTCTTCTCATCAGAATTTCCAGATTTGACACTTTGATTGATTCTGCTCTGACTTTGTGCAGCAGCTCGTTCTGCGTCTGTTTGTTTGACGAATGTTTTGTGATTTCCATAGAATGATGAATGTCGTGTGGATGATGAGGACATACATCACATGTACCCGTGTTATGATTTGCTATCAGGAAACAACAGGAAGTCTATTGTTCACTGACATGTAGCGATGAATGTGCAATTGTGTGACTTTTGAATGGACGAACTAAAGTGTGTGCGACGTGCCGTGACTCACCGCGGCGTGCGGCTGTTTCCCAGGGTCACCGGGGCCCGCCGCGTCCTGCCGTGCCGGTTTAATGAACCTCACTGGACAGATGATTGGTTCAAAGGGCACTCCCATGACCACGGGTGATTCGATTGCGCTCGGACAATTACGTCCCTGGCAGCGAGCGCCGCTCCAAGACGGTGGATTTTCCCCCTCGGGCTATAAGAGGAAGCTGATTACAGATCCAGGGGTCAGGAGGTCACGATTACAAAGACACAGAACAAGGAAGCAAGAAAAGGGGAAATAAAACAAAAAAACAAAAAGAAAACCACAGTTCAAGCTGGAGAGATAAGAGGACAAATACAGCAGATGTTATCACTGCAGAGTCTGACAGTAAAACAAGTGTTTGCGATCAGAGTGGACGGAGCACACACGTTATTATATAGGGGATTTTAGATGTTTATACGTATAAAATCCCCTGACCTAGATGAAGGGAAAAACACTTCCTGTTCAGATGTTAAAACGATAGTCAGGAAAGTAAATAAATGATGAGAAGTGAATTAGTGATGACGGGTTATTCAGTAACAGAATGACTCACCAGATACGAGTCACTATAGTAACTAAAATGTAATTATGTGTCATATTTTACTGAAGTATAAGCACAAAAGTATCAGGATCAAAATCAATTAAAGAATGTTTTATATATTGTAAAATTATTATTGGATTAATTAATTAAAGCATGTTAATGTCATCCAGACAGGACAAAATATATAATTAAATAAATAATATTTAAAAATAAATATATTAAAAAATAAATAATATTTATTTTTTAATTATATAAATAAAAATAAAATTAAAAAAAAAATTATATATATATATATATATATATATATAAGTATGTATGTATGTATGTATGTATGTATGTATGTATACATTATATTATTATTATTATTATTATTATTATTAAAAGCATTTTTTTTTTTCAATTTAAATATGGATCCAGTCAGTCAAAGTTAATAATAATTATCAGTTTATAAAGGTGATGTTGTGATGAAATAAATGACACCAACATGTCATTATAAGGATTTTCTATTTCTTTCTTTCATATTTTCGGCAGAATTGAACCTGTGACGGTTCCACGGCTCAGCAGGTGAGTTATCAAATAAAAACATTTACGCGCCGCGAGATGCTTCGCCCAATGAAAAAGAACCACTTTGAGTTCATAAATCTGGTGCGGATGAAGTTCCCGCGCTGCAGGGACGCTGGGCTCCAGTTTCACCTCACAGCCAGGAGCTTCCTGTTCCCATGCGCCCGTCAGACGGCTCCCAGCTGCACAAACCGCCGCCGCCGCGCCATCACTTAGCACGCCGCCGTCTCTGTTTTCGTGACTGCGGGCCAGCTGAACTTGGACCGCAGCGCTTGATGGATCTGTCCCTTATGTACCCATGAATGCGACTTGGATACGTGTTAAAAAAAAAAAGGAGCTTTTTCTTTTCTTTTTTTTTTTTTTTTTGCTTTATTTTTTTTTTATTGTTTTTTGAGAAATTTGTTTGTGCTTTTTCTCAGGCGGAGACAGATGTGCCGCATGTTTCTCCACCAGCTCTGGTTTAGATAACAGAGAAAATAATGAAGAGCAAACGACTTTTCTGACAACACGCAGTTCAGCCCGAGTCACTGAGTGTTTATTCCAGAAATAACAACCTCTGTGAATCATTCACAGCCTGAAGGGCCTCGCAAACGCACAGTAAACACGTTTAGACAGTTTACGTCCTCAGAATATTCACGTGAGACGTTTCAGCGCATTTTTATACAATTTCTGCAACAAACTGAAAGGATCGGAGCCCAAAAATCTGCAAAAAAAAATCATGTTTGCAGCAGCATGTCGAGGATTTAAGGACATGGGAGACTTGTTTTATACACAGTTTGTATTGTGATGCTTTTTATGGAACTTAAAAAACATCACATACATATACATAATATAAAATGCCCTTTAGTAATATTATATAATATATTTTTCTCTGAAAGTGTCTATAGAAGGTTTTGGTTTTCCATAGAAGGTTTGTCATGTGTTCGTCTCTGTCGGCCATCTTGTTTTGTTTTGTATATATATATATATATATATATATATATATATATATATGATGCTCTGACCTCTATTTAAGGTTCCTATGTGCAACTTTGACCA
>JAOWBC010000049.1:10579689-10590637 GCA_028566105.1 Hypoplectrus providencianus | reverse complement strand
ACACACACACAGCACTTCAACAAGCTTCAGCTTGTAAAGTCACAGGTGATGCTTTCTCTGGAGAGACTCACCCGCATTTTATGTTGATACAAACATGTTGCAATTTGCACAAGTGAAACCAAACTGCTGGCTGCATGATATGGAGAATATTTGGATTTGGAATTGTTTGAACAAAAACTTCTACACGCTTCAGTGTCACAGGATGAATTATGAGAGTCAGAAAAATGGCATGAATGGAGAGGATAAAAGAGGTTTCACTTGTGGCTGGAGTGATGAATGAATTAGTGTGTGGTTTGACTTGCTCCAAATATTTTGTGCACTGATACGATGAGATGAGATGAGATACCTGTGGCATGAGGGATTTGGCAACCAAGTAGGCATCTTCTGCCTCTTTGGACTTGTTCAAGTTCTTGTAGGTCCTTCCAACGTTCATGTGAGCGCCGATGTCGTCTGCAGAGAGACACATTGTACAGAGAAATACGTGAGGCATTTACAGAGGGAGAAAAAAAAAGTCTTGGTTTTCCTCTGAAGTCAGACTTTTTTACCGACTAATTTCTCCCCATTTGCTGAACTAGAGTTATGTAAACGTCATGAGAAACAAAATCTCTGTGCTGTATTTTAGAGGAAAATGCAACTTTGTTTCATCAGCAAGCAAGTTAATCCTTCGGGGAACAGAAGAAGGAAAAATTAGGTGCTAAAAGGGGTCATTCAGGACAAGCAGAACTGATGCTCGATGATTAGCGGCGCAGGAAATCCTCATCGGGTTAATGTGTTTACACTGTTAATCTTGGGGAAACACTCTGGGGTGGTGACCCGCGAAAGTGTTGTTCTCCGCTGACGACAGGCTTCCTACGCCATGAGGCAGAGCGGAAAATGCTGGGTGAGGCTCAGCTAACTCCCTAACTGCACATTTCATGTAAAAACTAAGTGTTTGAGGCGCATGCAGTCTTGAGTTGTTGGTGATGGATTCATCAAACAATACGCCGCCTGTTGTGGAGAAATGTTTCTGGAATGTGACCTTACGATCCAAAACAAATGAATCACATTCTGGTCACATTGTTTTGACAAGCTAAGTATTACTAAACAAGCATCAGTTCATATCCCGAAGTCTGAGATTGCTGCTGAAGCTCATCAGTCTTTTTGACATCATCCTTCTTATTATTTATGTTCACACCTCTCTACATATTTCGTGTCCGTTTCAATGTGGATCATTGTAGGAGTCAAAGTAATCCCTGTAGATCTCTCATTGCCTTAGTTGTCTTCCTACCTTTGGCCTCGGGGTGTTGTTGGTTTTAATATATGGTTATCGACTGCAGACATGTCACTGCAGTGTCTATATTACCAGCAGTGTTTCATGTCGCTACATGCTAATGTTTGGGAACCCTGTTATCTTGGTTATTTATGTATTTAATTATCCTCCCATCCCAGATAACACTCCTCTTACAAGCATGTTTGGTTGTGTAGATTTTGCTTTTGAAGTCTTGATTGGTGATTTTTCGTTCGTTTTCATTTTTCGTGCCATTTTTCTCTGTTACAGTCGGCTGATGGTGCAGAAGACCCAGAAACACTGACCAATCACAGCAGAGTGGTCTTTTTCGGGAGAGGGGCTACGTCAAACAGAGGTTGGTCTTCATGTAAACTGCAGGCTTGTACCCACAAACAACCCAGAGCAGAATTTACCCTCTAGCAGAGGGTAATGGGTGCAGCCACCCTGTTCTCCAGAGCTCAATGCAGTCTGGCTGCACTAGAAATAAGGGGTTTATTAGACATTAAAGCATAAACCCCCAAAGTATGAGCATAAAATCCCTATGAAGTAAGAGATATGAAAGAAAACACAAAAATATGTCTGCAAATTAGAAGTGATGGTTCGGTTTATGGTTCTGAGTTGCATAATAGTGTTTGTGAGTGATACGTTGCATCTTTGGCTGAGAAAATAAATGATATAAGCGCCCAAACCACATTCACAAATGTAATTGACCATAGTTGCTGCATGCATTCTTCAAATCAACGTGACCACATAAAACCAGCCCCTCAGTGATAATCACACTCAAAAGTTTCATCTAACGTGAGTGTTTTTCAGCAGGTGTGCAGCTGTGTGATCACCTGCTCTGCACAAACTGGCAGTGCAGCAAATCAGTAAATACTTAATCATGTCATCTGTGACAGACGATCATTATCAGCAGCCCAACGTGTATCCTACTGAAATCAAAACATGATTGAAGATCGCCTGATGTCCTCCCTCACCTCAAAGAAAAACAACTGAAAGGCCCCGACATTTATTTATTTATTTATTTGTTTTTAATTACGTGCGATACCATCACTTCATTCTGTGGTTTCCTACCTGGCTGGACTCGAGTCGCCTGGAGAAAATACCGCAGTGCTTTTGCATAATTGTTTTGGTTCTCCAGAGCGTGGCCAACATTGTTCCACAGTTTGGCGTTGTTCTTGTTGACCTGAAGAGGCAGACAATTAATTAAACATGACAACAATGAAGGTTGTTTTGTTTTGGAACAAGACTGATCCATCAATATCGTTAAATGTATGAGTCATCCCCCGGAGTGTTTACGCAGGAATTATTTCACAAGGTGATTAAAGATCCGTTCTCATCCCACATTGGGAAACTGCCAAGACACAGCGGCGAGGTGTGCCTCGGTGTGTGTCTGCAGCTCACCTTCAGAGCGGAGGTGAAGAGCGTGTACTCTGACTCCCAGTCCCAGTTCCTGTTGAAAGTCTTCACTGCATGGGTGGTTAAAAGCACCCCAATGATCAACCAGGAAATCTTCTTAAAGTGCCTGGAAAGGGAAATTCAAAAAATGCTTTCACTGAGCCAGACAATGTTTCAGTGTTATCGTGCTTCACTGGAGTCCTTGAGTCAATAGCTGTGACCGTGTTCGTCATGGGGCCTGCGCTTCATTTGGATTTTGGTAGCCACTCAAAGTGTGACTAACCCTCAACATGGTAATAACAGCTGCGTCAAAACAATCGAAAATATGTGTTCTGCCATCCCAAGGGTCAGAGCCGTGTGAAATTATTCATGTACAATACTGTCATTATTCAAATTGGATTATACTCGAGACAGTCGCAGCGTTTCCGGACAGACACTCACCCTTTATGAGAGACGATCTTGAATCCGTGTGCAACAAGAACGCAGAAGCCCATGCTGGGCACGTAAAGGACTCTCTCTGCCACGACGAAGCCCACAGGAAAGAAAAGGTTGGACGCAGGAATAAAGGGCAGGACGATCAAAGACAGCGCCTGGAGGAGGAGAGCAAACACGGTTAGCTCCATATGAGCCAGCTTATTTCACTTAACTGCTAACTGAAAAGTCAAGTCCAGAGATTTTCTAAAATGCGTAACAAACATGCATTTAAAATATTGCAGAAGGGCTGAAATGATGAGAAAGTTTATTGTTTTGCAGATTGACACAGCATACATTTTTTTGAAAATCCAATTACAATTTTTTTTGTAATTTTGCAGGTTCTCTAAAAGCACATTTTTTGAGACCCCTGGTTTGGACAAAAGAAGCAATTTGCAGGTAATTAATAATGAAAATGATCCCATGCAGTCCTAATTTCAGTTCTATAATAGGCGTCAATGGTGTAAAAAGTAATGAGATCCTTTACTTAAGAAAGTAACTCAGTCGTAAAGTTTACGTAGACGTGAACTTTCTAAAACCACACTGTGAAACTACTCCACAACAAGCAAAAGTCCTGCTTTTAAAAGTACAAATGTATCAGCATCATTTTAAACTTAAATTATCAAAAGTAAAAGTCCTCTTTATGCACAATGGACCCACTCAGATTGTTTTATATACTCTAAATATATTACTAGATTATTGGTTTCCATGCATTTATGTAAACATTGTTTTAATTTGATAAAGGTAGGGCTAATTTTGACATTTAGTAATAATTAAATAAAGTCTGATTACTTTAAATGTATCCTTTTTTTTATGTTAAATCTCGCTCTAAAAAGTATCTAAAGCTTGATAAAGTAGAATGAAAAGTACAATACTCGCCTATAAATGTAGTTGAGTGGCAGTAAAAAGTTGCATAAAGTGGAAATTTGCCAAAAAAGAAAATGAATGCAACTCTAAATTGCACCACCATGCGTTTCCTTGGTTAGCAGGTGCTGCAGGCAGGTTAAGCGATCATCTGTGCGTCTGAGAAACCAAGTGAAGAAGTGTAGGTTTTTCCTCCTGCCTGCCAGGCGGCGACCCGACAGGCAATCACATCAAAAGACGTAAAAATCCTGCTTCAAGCTTTGATGTGGTGTTAAATAAGATCTTGTTATGGCAGTTAAATGGCTGATATATGTATCTGGATCATTTTTAATTTATACTTAGGCATTTTATTACAAGCACGTTGGTTCAGTTATGTCCCGCCACAATAAAAGAGGAAGTTGGTTCCCAGATGAATGCCTATTTCTCGTTAACAGTCTGTTTAACATGCGAGACAAATTTTCCCAAGGAAAAAAACATAATTGGCAAAGATTACATAATGTGAAGTATTCTAATGGAAAGTACATCCCTTTGCATTAATTCCTACTGAATATCAATGAGATGTAGTTAAAACTCAGTTTAAGCTTCATCATCATGTAGAAATGGAGCTTAAAAGTCAAACCTATTCAACAGATACAAATAGTAAATTAAATGCAGGTCATTCAACAGTGTTTTCACCACGTTGGAAGTGTTTACTGCAGTATAAACCAGGAAGAAGGTCATGTGAAAGCATTTCAACTTGTTAACAAGCTAACAGCTATGTAAGTAACCCAAAAGTCTGGTTCACATATTAAGAAACTTTTGATTAAAAAAATTCACCAGCTCCAGTTTTTTTTTTGTCAGCCAAAACAATAAAATAACTTTGGACTGTAAACGCAGGGAAATTAAACACGCTCCACAATGTTGGTTGGGCAATATTCGCAGTACACAGGCAATTACATCTGCAATTTATTTACTTTCTAAGGCCAAACAATTAAATGATGAATCTAAAAAGTAGACTGCAACTATTTTTATCTCTCATGTTCCATTTGGGACAACTGGTAGCCTTGCAATAAAGCTAAATATGCTGGTATAGTTTAAAATTATTATGCAATATATCCCAAATGCTTTGAACAAAACCAGAGTAATCACTGCGATGGTCATATTTCAGTTTACTCTTGATTTGTGGTCCTTTTTTCTGACAGAAACAAACTGAGGAAGTTTACTGACCTGTGGGTCTGTTGCACAAGTCGTTTATTTGTGCCACAATAAAACAAAATGAAGTGCTTATGTTTTTCATTTGTGCTGGCAAATAGTGCCTGTCCTCGTAGATTTACTTCCTCAGTTTGCTGAAGAAATAAAAATCTAATTCGAGCTTTGGTTGAGAATGTCATTCTGCATTTTCTTTTCCTGATTTAAAAATATATTGTAGGTGGAGAAAAAAATAATAATAAGAAATCAGATCCAGCCTGATCTCCACATGGATGTGTTCGTGCTTAAAAACCGTCTGGATTCAATGATTTGCAAATCCTATGTGGCCTACATTCAGCTGAATACAAAGACGACATATATTAGTTTGTTAATACACTAATTCTGAATTAGATGCATTTATTTTTTTTTCTATAGAGCATCCCAGCTTCTTTGGATTCGGCTCATTTTCATTACTTCAGAGACAAAGCTCCCGCTTGTTCCGTTTGCCTTAACCGAGTCGTCTTCTGCTCGGCCTCAGATGTGGTGACGGTAGCTGCGGTAGCTCGGGGCCGAGGAGCTGTGGAGCGTTCTGTCGGCCATTTGCGGGCTTACACTCTACATCCATTAGGCAGGCGAATAAAAACCAGACCGTGAAGAACCGTCGTGAGAACCTCAGCAACTGTACCAAATAACAGTCCACTGTGATAAATTAGAGCCTCGGCCATCTTAGCCTCAGTCATGTTAGCTTCGGCTGAAACACTCGACCCAATCCAATACGCAATTAGTTGGGATAAAGCATAATTATCTGCAGTTTCTCGAAAACAATGCATGTGGCGGGTGAACATGAGGAACCACTTTAGCTTAGGCTTAGGTAAAGCCGGTTTCGTGCCCTGCAATAACCCCTCCATATTCCTTTTAAACACAAAAGGACCCCTTTCATATCTGAACTATTTATCATCTAATGAAGCTTTTCGGCTAAATCTGAGCAGTTCAAAGTGAACGCACCCGCGCTGGTAATGGAGGGGAACTGAACCCTGCCATGTGAAAGTCCAGGCAACTAATCCACAATAAAAAAAAAAAGGATTGGAAGTTCTTTGTTTGCACAAGAACTTTTTGATTACAGGTTGAGAGAAAATGTCTGCTTCAGTGAAACAAACACACTCTAAAGAGTCTTACGGCTGTGCAACGGTCCTGGAGCTCTTTTGTTCATGTATTGCAGCTTTGGGAACAAATATATGGTACATTGTGCTGATTACTATGGTGCCAATACATCAGCGTAATGCATAGACGACAGCCCTGTAATTGTCTCTGCAGGAAAAAACATGTAGCAATGCTGCCGTTAGGTATAAGGTTGCACTTATCAGCTCTTTGACTTCAACAAAAGTTCACTCTGTGCCAATGCAACGAGTGTTCTCTGAACTTTGATATTTATTTGACTTTTCTGGCCACACGTCTCTCACCATGATGACGGTCTTGGCAGACGTGTGCCGGTAGCGCAGGCTGTGGTAAGCCAGCAGGCCCAGGAAGGTGTAGAACAGCAGGGTGGCCAGGTTACGCAGGTCGAGGAGCGACTCCACCAAAGGGATGGTGCCCATGGTCCAGTCGCAGCACAGCTCAGAGGGATTCAGCAGCAGCCAGGCGTTCACGGGGAGCAGGTAGTTGAAAGTCAGCTGTCTGGCCGGAGTCGGGCTCACTGCCGCCGGGTTATCAAACCTTTAAGAGAGGATGTAGGGAATTTAAGTTAATCGGACCGTAAAAGGACAAAAAAATGGCAGAGATGAAGGAGGTAGAAACTGAGAAAGGTAGATTCTTTGTGTGATAAAGGGACAAAGCTAAGACTTGCTGATTTCCAACTCTGACAATGAAAATATGATCCAAGAAGAAAAAGGCAGCTTTTGAGTCACAATATGCATGTTTTGTCTGTTCAGCTGCCGGTGACATCCCTATAACCTCCTCCTGATCTGCCTCTTTGTGTCTTGGCTGCTCTGGTACAGCTGGAAGCCCGGTCTGGTTTCAGAGGAATCGCTTCCTTCGCAGCTAATCCACATTGGGCTGGTGATAATCTAAACAAGCAGCATTGTTTTGACTCCAACACAGAACTTCTTCCAGACAATCTGGAGACAGCACGGGGATAACGACTGGAGGATTAGCACATCCAGGCTAATTTACTGGAATTTTATCTCTGTGATCAAATGCCATTCGGTGGAGTCTGTGCAGAATCCTGTACAGACGATTTTTAAACGGTTAGACTAAATCGAAACCTAATCTAATGGAACTATTAACATTCGGCTGTTGGCGTGGCCTTTTCACCGGTCATGCCGCTGTGGCTTTTCCTGCATTCTGCCGCTTTAAAAGACGGACTGTATTTAAATCACATTTTATGCGCAATTTCTATACTGATACCGTTGCTCTTGGTTAATTTAACTTTAAGTAGGTTAATGCGTAATTGCAGTGTAGAATGCAGGAATTAAATGTCAGCAAAAGTTCCTTAATTTGCTTTGCTAAAGACATTGTGTGTTCCAAGCCATCGGCCATTAAAGTTGAAATGCAAAGAAACGGGGAGGTCATGTTTCGGCCGGTAGGTCAGCAGATCCACATCTACATAAACACTGAAGAAACTGTCTACATGGGAAAATCTGTGCAGGTCCAAAATGCAAATGGTTTCTCTGCCAGAGGGATTTCAGAATTAGGGAGTGCTAGTAAGCTTGCCAACTTAAATTTTATGACATGCTATGCAGAAACTGTCACTTAACTGTTTGCTAACACAGCATTCACACTTTTGTCTTGGCCATTTTTACGGCTTTATTGATGGAGAGATACAGTGTGAAGGGGACATGAGGGAGAGGGCTCCGGGTCAGATTCGAACCAGGGCCGCCTGCATACGAGGACTGAGCCTCTGTGGTATGTGATCTACCGGGTGGGTCGCCCCTCATTTTGGAAAGGATTTTGTCTGCTTTACCATTCCCCTCACTGTATTTGAATTTTTATGGTGCGTTTTTTCCACCATTTGCGTAGCTTCATATCTAAAGCTGGACACCTAGAATCACCCCGGCCATTGCAAAATAAATATTTAAAAAAAAACACAGAGGGCAGGTTCTTTGCAGATACAGATACCATTAACAACTTAATTGTGAGAGCTTGTTTTTTATGAATTCAATTACTAGTTAATTCATTATTATAATTGTTAACTCTGACAGTTAAAATATACTAAAATGTCTCTAAAAATGAGCAAATATAATACATGCACTTTAAAAAAAAAAAAACCCTCTAAACCTATATAAATGAAGCTTCTCTGTCCGTTAGGGGGACAGATCTTGGTTGAGTTGCCGTGAGCGAGAGCGCCACCAGATGTGTGCGCCTATCATGCTGGACTTTTCCTGCAGCGACAACAAACTAACTGTAAGCTTCACATAACTCCATGGAAAAAAAAAAAAAAAGATAAAAACACACAAGCTTTTGTCTGTTTAAATGTCCTGTCACGTAAGAGGATTACAGGGAATATCTGTTGTTTTTCAGGTTGCTGTAACTCTGGCTCTGAAACTTCCCACACTGATTGCTTCCAACATTTCACAGCAGAAAGTTTCAATGCAAAAGTATCTAGTGTACATGTAATTCATTTTCATGCAGAAGTCTTTGTACTAGAAAATAGCTGTGGGTCCGTAAATAACCTCCATCAGCAGGAAGTCAGAAGCCATGGGAAGATTTTCTACTTTAATCAAATAAAAGACATTATGTAAACTATTATATAATCTGAAATAAATAAAGAGCCAGACTGGTATAATGTGTTTATGTAATCATGCAATCCATTTACATTCAAATCCTGACTTTGACTGTTAGTAACAACAAATGTCTTTTCCTTTTATGCAGCTAAGAAGCAGAATCTGCAGAGTTGGACACGTTAAAACTGTCTCAGCTCAAAGAGTCACTGCTATCACGCACTCACAACAAATGTAATTCAGCCCGTCTGCAGCAATCAAAAGGAGTGTAAATTGATATGTAAAGAAAATTCCAGATACACCAAAAAAAAAAAAAACAGGGATAAATGGCTTTAAAGATTTGCCACTGACGGGATAATGCTGCCTACCTGGTGAAGACAGGAAGCTGGGACTGGATAACTTGGACCCTGACGATGACGAGCAGCAGAGTGCTGATGACGAGGACAATGAGCTTCAGCAGAGTTTGCAGGACAGCGTACGGGAAACCGTCTTTACCCTGCAACACTTGCCGTAACGTGTCCAACAGCATGGGCAAAGTAAACTGAGAGAGGAGCAACAGGAGAACAAAAACAGGGTCAACTCAGCGTTACATGTAAAGTGATTCTACATAGACTCAGATGTTCATTTCACCATTCTTTCGAGGTTTTTGAAATAAAAACGTGCCCTCAGCTTTAGCTAAAACAGTGACGCAAGTTACACAGCAAGCTATTATTAGCTGTAGTAAACATGGAAATCACTGCACAGAAAACACAGCTCCTGTGTACTGCAATGCAAAATTTAAGTTTTTGTTAATGGAGTCTGGTGGCTTTGAGGAAAGCATAGACAAGAACTTTAGCACCATGGATCTAACTAATCCTTGGAATAAACTTTTAATCTCTTGTTCAGGCTTTTTATGCGTGAAATAATGTGCATAAAACATGTGTATGAAAATGTACATATCTGCCCTCCTGTTTTCCTGCCAATATAGCATTTTGCTTTTATTTTGTATGCGGGAGCTAAAAGCCAGTCGTGTGCTGATGGGCATACAGACAGACCGGGTTTCACTTTCTTACCCCTTGAGCAACAAACACTTCATGGACGCAGCAGATACCGACGACTGTGATCCCCTGCTCCTTACAGAGTGTCGCTGCAGCCACTAAAACAACCGTCAAAGCGATGGGAGCCCAAACTGAATGGAAAAAAACAAACACAAGTTACACAAGTTACACAGTATACACAACCATATACAAGGATTTAATTGGGAATACACCTATGTTTGAAGTGAGGAAACAATTCATTTGTCCCTTGCAGCCCCCGGCTTCCCAAAACCCATTGTAAACGAAGGGATTAGACAATCCTCATCAACACCTGAAGTCAGGAAGTATCACAGTCATGCATCTGCACCTAATTGGCCATCAATCTCTGAAGAAAAAGCCCTTGAGCCTTGTTAGACCAATGAATACTGTCAGTGTTATGAATGGACATGATGCGTTAACTTTTTTGTTTGTTCTTGTCTGCAGGTGGAATGTAAATAATTACAGGAAAGCCACCCATCTCCCATGTGTGTAAGTGATGTGCTTTGTCCGGTTAGCACGATTATGGGAATTCCCTTCAAATCCCCAGTGATATTTAGTCATTTTTGGCCAATTAAAGGGCAACATCTTGATCTTTGAAGTATCTAACTTTTTGTCTTAATGAGAAGTGCATGAAGAGACCATGATTAATATTATTATTATTATAAGTTTCAGGGTTGGGAGACCATCTCATTAAGATTCAGCCTCTGGACTGGATTGAGCTTAAAAGAGTTACCAGGTGTGTGTAGTAATCAGATGACTCCAACATATTAAGATGCATAGATACAAGCCAATATATGGTTGAAATGAAAGTATGGACAGTTTTTCAGCAGGATGGCTGATGTTTTTGACTAATTTAATCTTATTATACAGAGTGTCAGAGTCTCTTCACAATTAAAAAAAAATATTACAAATTCAATTAATCAGATAAGTTAGTTCAGGTCCCCTGTTGGTGAAACAGGTGGTGGTAAATGAACCCCTCTAAAAATGTCTCCTCCTCCAGAGAAGGCTCA
>JAOWBC010000049.1:10515849-10534975 GCA_028566105.1 Hypoplectrus providencianus | reverse complement strand
CTGCTCCTGCTGTGTCCCAGTATAACGTGGCTTTGTAACATTTAACGTGTCAGTGCAGCCTGAGCTGAGACATAAAGACATAAAGGAGCGCTGGCAGCGTTTACCTGCATGAAGTTCTCTCCAGTGATGAGGCCCTCGGTGCGCAGCGTGTGGATCAGAGTGCTGGCGTGCTCCTTATCCTCGTCGGGACGGTCCAGGGAACACACGATGATCTTGCTCAGCATCTCCGGCAGAAAGTGCTTGGGAGCCTTCATCTCTCGCACGCCGCTCACAGCCTCCGTCAGGTTCTTACTGTTCAAGTACTCAGTCACGATCGCCTCCTGAGGAGGTTTAAGAGAAACAGAAAATGAGCTGCTGACGGTTTAACCACTGAATTATGGAACTTTTAATAAACTGGTTGGTAAAGGACCGATCATAACACAAATATGAACAGATACGCATCCAGTGGATCTAATGATTTAACTTTTTGGTGTTTAAAGAAAGAATAAAAGCCACACACTCAAAATTAAATATAAATTATGGATTTGTTTAATATTTATTTTCTGCTGTCAGTAAGAAAAATCTGTTATTGGTTGCTATAAAATCAATGTTTGCAGACTTGTTGTGGGTTTTCTTGTGTTGAGTCTAATTTGCCAAAATTAATTTTCCACTTACTGCATCAATTCTGAACTTTAAACCAATACAAACTTTTGCAATTTCTGGATTCTCCTACCGTCATCTTGAGCAGTTCCTCCTTGGCAGGAGGTGGTTTCTTGTTTGTCTTCTGAGGTTTCTCTTGGATGGGCGGAGGGTTGGTCTTCAGGCCAAGCTGTGGAGGCTGAGGCAGAAGATCAAGTGATTACTGCAGATAGAAGTCCAACGAGTGCTCAAACTTATTCAGAAAGGCTGTTAATACACGAACGCTTTCAGCTATCTAGTGTTATCGCTGTTCTTTCTCTTGCGCCAAATGTGTTTTTCCCATAACTGTGCTTTTAAATAAAGTGTCTGAAAAGCAAACAATAAATAAAATATACTATTGTAAACTTTTTTTTTGTGAAGAATGGGCTTATGCTGAAGTACATGCTTAAGGTCATAAAATCATTTTATCTTGTAAGTATTTTCTTCTCTCTTGTCTGCAAGAAAAGCTGTGAAGAGGCTGTGTTACCTGTCCCAGAGGGGGGGTTTGAGTGCGTGGTGGCTGGGCGCTGGGGGGCATCATGGTGGGGATCTGGGGCTGGAGCTTGGGTACCTGGTTCTTGTTGAGGAGGAATGACTGAGCAGGCCTGAGGCTGATCTGTTGGACCAGGAAGCAGCATGATCACAGAGAATACATTAGGATTTGTTGTGCAGTTAGAGGCTTTTTTTTTTATTTTTAATCTGCACATTGGCTCCATCCATGCCCTCATATCTCATAATCGCAGTCAGCGGACCAGCTACCAGTTAGAAAGAAGAGGAGGAGGAGGAGGAGGAGGAGAAAGATGGAGATTAAAGACAGAGCATAGGCAGAGGAGAGCCTGGTAGCAGGTTGTGTTCCTCAGAATAACGCGTCTTTTTATAATCACTGGGCATGGACACTTTCACACCAGCAGAGAGGACTGAAGCCACTGATGCTGCCGTGATTTTAGCCTGTGCGATTTGTAGCTTTCTGCACCATAAACACTGAAGTATGGACTTTATTAAAATGTACTCATAAGCTCTGAGTTCATTTCTTGTTTTGCACACTTCATGAAAAGACAACTTGATGCTGTTTTTTTGCCTATTTCTGCTAGAAGCAGCTCCAGTTACCTCGTCGGCATTAAGCTGCCCTTTCTTGCTGAATCGTGGAGGCATGTCCTTGGACTGAACCTGCTGCTGGGCCATGTGGTTCTGGTTCTGGTTGAGGAAATGCTGGTTCTGAACCTGTGGAAACCAACGCAAGGTCAGTGCGACAGTTTCTCACAAACGCTTGTCTCAGGATCGGTCATGACTCAGCCGCTGCTTTCACTCCTACCTGGTTGGACTTAACGAAAGACTTTGGCCCCACGTCGAACTGTGACTGTGGTGGAGGGGCCATGTGACCGCTGTGGCCGTTGAAGAGCGGGTTGGTGCGATGGCGTCCCATAGTGGGCGAGTACCTGTCCTGAATAACCCCCGGGCCAGTCCCAATCCCACTGCCTGAGGGAACCAGATACAAAGATGGTAAAGTTTCTACACAACCAAGCAGAATAAAAAGTGGATTATTATTATGGAAATTGGCTCCAAGTGATAATAAAACTGATCATCTTGGAGGGATTTTTAGTCAACTTTAGCTCAGGATTTTGTGCATCAAAACAACATCAAAATTGGGTACACTGAACTTTAAATAGCTTCCTAATGCTTGGAAAACAGAAGTCTAGTTTTAACCCCGACACGAAAATGAAATCATGATGAAAACAAGAAGTAAAGCTCTTACCTGGCATCTGCCCAAACATATCGGCCAATCCCCCGAGAGTCTCCCTGTCCAGTTTCATTCTGTTGGGCATGAAGGGGCTTTCCAGGAAGAAGTCCATCCTCATCCCCTGAGACATGGGTGCTGGGATGAAAACACCCAAATCCTAATAACACACACACAGAGCAGAGCTGGTGTCATTAAACTGACCAACAATGTGCAACAAGCCTCAACATGCAACTATTTTTCATCTGGATATGGACACGATCTCAGTCTGTGTGTTTATTCATGTCGAGAAGCCCAAAATCAACCTTTGCTTCATGGATAATTTTGGTTCTAAGGTGTGATTATGACCTGACTTTTAAAGCTGTAAACTACATTGAGGAGGAGGTGAAAGTTGTGCTCAGAATAGTCACGTTTTTGACTTTTTATTGTGAATGAAATAATAAAGAAACTATTCTCCAATTCTCACAAGATCTAAAAGAAGAGCATGGTCATTTCTGTTAGGATGCTTTCCTCGTAATTCTGCACAGCATGAGTCAGTAAGCTCAGTGTAAACTTGCACTGAGGTATTAGTGTTTTTGAGGAACAGGACTGCTTAAGTCAGATGTCTTATGTTAAAAACTTGACCATATAAGCACAAAGCTAAGGAGCCTTCAATGTACCAAAATAACTGGCACTGAGCAGCAACCGTCTGTGTTCGTCCCGTTGTATCAGTTTCCACAGACTCACTTTCACTGCGTCCTGACGGATCTGGTTAATCGTCTTTGGTCCGTTGTCGAGGAAAGCCTTGCGGGGGACCCAGTTGTTTTCTCGCAGTTCCACTGTGTCTTGCAGCAGGAAGCGGATCCTAGCGGGCAACTCCTTGTTGTTCATTAAGGATCGCATACGGCCAAAATACTGATCCATTAAAGACTGCAGGGAGAGAGGAGGGAGAGAGAGAGGGGCGTGAGGACAGGCAGGTCTCGTATCGACAGTATCACAGCAGGATTTAGGTTAGCTCTGGCTGGGAGCCAAGTGGGGCTTTAAGTGAGACAAGCCTGGACCTGAAATGACACAGTCGACCCGAGCAGGATCACAAAGGTCCAGAGTTAAAATAAGAGAAAAGAGGAAAAAAAACTAACCTGACAAAACCTTAATGTTCACTGTCTGGTTTGCATTTTACAACCCTGATGTTAAATAAAAAGTTCTTTCTTGCCCCTGTGTGCACTGAATTTAACGGAGAACATCTGCAAACAGATGTTGAAGCTGTGATGGAGGACACTTGTCCATCAGAGACAGGCAACAGTGTCCTCCGCCCCACCACACACTGGACAGACAGCTGACAGTCATAGCGAGTCTATTCCTCACAGGAAATTTAATTCAATAACACTTCACCTCTGTCTGACACTGAACTCATGAAACTGCATTGATTATTTATATTCATTCATATTTAATATGTGTCTTTGATTGTTGTACAGTTGTTTCTGGACAGTGTGCTTTCAATGTTCTTATATATTTTTCTATATTTTGTACAGTAGCTTGGCTTTTTCAGCAACTTCCCAGTTTGGGATGAACATAGCCTTATCCATCCATCCATCTATCCGATGCTGAGACTTTACCTTTGCTTTCTCATGGTCGAGTCTCGGCCCCACTGTTCTCATTATCTGACAGAGGCACTCCAGATCCTCCCCCATATCCTTGAGCTGGACTCTCTTCTTCTTTTCCAGAAGCTTCAGGAAAAAAATAAGGAGAGAAGAAAGCCATAGGGTTCATACAGAGTACTTCACTCTCGTTTCATGAAGGCAAACAGCATTTCTTTTGATTCTAGCAGATGTGTGTGTGGTCTTACAAAATCAGAAAAAAAAAAAAATTCAAAGCAAATTTCATCAAACACAAGAGAGCTCACGTACTGTTTTGATGCACTTATGAAGGATAGATTCGTGGATGAGGTCGAGTTTGCCAAGCTCCCCGATGAATTTAATGTTGCCAAGCATCTTGATCTTGGCAATGGAACGCTGCTCCTCCTCCTCAGAAGTAAGAGGGTTGTCATGTTTGTCATAGACTGAAGTGAGAGGAGAAGCAGAAGTTAGCAGCGGCCCGGCTGGGATGAAATGAACTGCAAAGATGCGGCACATCTTCCAAGATAAACAAGGACATCCGACTTACTTTCAACATTTCTGGTGCGGTTTTCAAATTCATCTTGAAGTTTGGAAATCAGCAGTCTTCTGAAGGTCTGGAAGAGCCCAGAAACATTGCTGATTAGATGTAGCTCGAGAAAAATTAGCACAATTGAGCTGCAGGGAGGTGATATGTGGCACTGATGGCTTTTTATGAAAAAACAAATGCACTGAGGGCTTGAAAACGGATCTAACGACACAGCAGCATGTGAGCAGCCACACTTACTGTGCTCTGCTTTTGGGATGTTTGGATCTCAGATGAAGGGCCATCAAAGTTTGGTGCGTCCTCTGCCAAGCGCAGACATAGCTGAGCATAGAGCGAGCTATACTTCGGCTCTTCTAGGGCTTTGTCTACAATCTGCAGCACAGCGAGGGAGGAGAGAAGGGAGAAACCAGAGAGGGACCACTCAGGTCGTTAAAAACGTGCATCGGTGTGAGTCACTCGCGGCAGCCTGCCAAGAACGGATGAATACATTTCCATTTAGCGGACGGCTAAAGAATAAAAATGGAGTCTCACCAGCAAGATGATTCCTTTAAGGACGAGTTTTGAATCTACGCCCACGTTCAGGAGCTCAAGGCATAGCTTGTCAAACTTCTCAGGCGTGAGTTTGTTGAGTATGCTAGAAAATAAAAACAAAGAGGGGAAGGAAGATGGAGAAGGCAGTTAGATATTATCAAGAAAGTTTCCCCATTTATTTAGTTTCATACAGTGATGGGTCAGCATTTATTAGGATTACCTCAGCAGGGTAAACTAATTAAATTCTATATGGATTTTATAAAGCAGTTACGAAAAACGGAGGTAAATCCCACCCACAAAAACACCATTTTAAGAGAGTATTTTCCAAATGAGGCCCTGTCAACAGCATGTACACAGGATATTCACAGCAAGGTCTGCTAAATTATCCAACAATCATCCTGGTTTCTCACTACAGGGAAAGATTACCTATACATTTACATGATGGCATAAAAGTGTATTTAAAAAATCATCTAAGAAAGGTAAGAAGAATCACATTCTAAAGTCAGGAGCCAAAAAATGCTTCCCCTGTCAACAAATAAACATTTTTGAATATCTGCTGCTCCTAAAAGTATATTGCTGTGACCTATAAAGCATATTAGATTTGGATGCAGGACCAAAAATCACAGAAAAGCCATTGTATGTAAAAGAAAAACTTGTTTACATATGGGCTATGCCAAGTAATCCTGATTTAATTTAACATAAGGAAAAAAACTAACGTCCAACCTACATGTGTCCCTTAAATACCGGGCCGTGTTACCTTAGTCTGACAATTTAAAGCAGCTGTAGGGACCAAAATATAGTTTAGATAATTAGATTATACTGATCAAATACAAATCCTATATTTGTTTCAGAAACCTGAGCAAGAATGCTGGTTTGTAACACACCAGAAACAGAGACATATAAACAAGACAAACAAAACAGAACAAAAACTAAATGCTGGTTCTAAATGTAATGTCATTTAATTCGCCAAATAATTGTTTTATACTGCATTACATGTCAGCTTTAGTCGTTCAGAAATTACCCAACCATTTTATAATCCTTCCCTGAGCCTGAGCGCTCATTCACACTTCTGGAGAAAGCTGCAGTATCACTTCATTTGCTGTGACTCAGTGCATCAGAGCCAAATTAATAATGATTTATAAATCCCCAGGCTTTGTTTACTAAATCTCATGATCCACAGCGGCTTTCTTATTCTTTACTGGCTTTGTTTTAACAGAGAGCAGTGTGTGAGTTAATGTTACACACCTAGGTTTTCTGACGAGGGATTCTTTAAAACAAAAGCTTGCCAGAAACATGAGTCCTCGTGACCAGGGGGAAGCCTTTCATTATGGTGAATAAAACAACAGGAAACCAATCTAAATGTGGCTGTACAGTTTTTAAATGTGCAGTTGTTTACTTGGTCTTACTGAGCTCAGATTGCAGTGTGCTGTGGTGGCCTCCAGCTAACCCACATTCCTGAGGAAACTGTCATCTCTTCATCTTTTGTACTATTAAACATCACCTGACATGGAGGCAAACAGGGCTTAAGTGCCTTTAGCAAAGCACATGCCATCTTAGTGACTGTAGACCTGCACAGTTCAACACTCCCAACTGTCCCAATTGGACTCACAAGACTGTCTGGACATGAAGAAACGTATCAACACATGAGCTGCAAAAAATAATGAAAGACCCAATTGATTAACTTCTTAACTTCTGATCTTATACTTCAGTGTCACATAGAATAAAAGGAGAATTTGGAGGCTAATATTTGGCCTGTAATCTTTGACCAACCCACAACTCAATATGTAAGGATTAGTATTCAAACATATTCTTGCTTTTTTTTGTTCAGGAGAGCCGTTACGGAAATGTTGAATAAACTTTGGCAACCTAAACTAAACCTGCTGTTAATCAGATGGGCTTTGCATATATTGTAAGACCAGGCCTCTTTATAACTGAAGTGGTTTTAGTAACAATAATCTTTGAGCTACGTGTGTGCCAAAGTTTTGCCCACTATTTCTGGATACTAAGTAGCAAAAGAAACAATGCCTTTTGTCTCTGTGGATGGGTAATTAACTCTGTAAATATGCATACAGGCTTGAACCTTACCCCCTCACTTTCCTGAAGATTGCATCGTGTCGCTCTTTTTCGTTGCTGGAGTTGACATCTCGTCTAGTGCTTCGTGAAGGAACCCATCTCTGAACGCTTTGCCCTGGGGTTTTCCCCAGGAACTCGCTGCAGTAGAGAAAGAGAGAGAGAGACTGAGCACCAACGAGTCTAGAGACGTCAAGGCGGGTGCAGAAAAATACACTTCCCTTGCAATACAGTTGTTTTTCAAGCACAAAACTAAACCCCATTAAGAATGCTGCACCACCAGGCTGATCAACATGCAGCTAACATCCACAGAAGAAAAGAACCACATCTGAATTTTAACTAATAACTCATTCAGGTGTTGGATTCAGAAAACAATGAGCCGTCAAAATGTTTCTCCTTAAAGTTTGTGATTACTTTGTTGATAATGATACACTTATAAACATTTCCTCCTTTATTTTTACCCTGTATTGTATGATAATCCCAGACTGCCTGGTTGGTAAACATGCCTTCGCCTGACATCATATTCCAGGACTTCTGGGAATTCAAATCTAAGTTTCCTGGAATTTGGGCCTTTTAATCAACAAGGCTGTCTGGTCTATTTTCTCTGCAGTGGGGGAAACTACTAGTGCTTTGGTGCTGGTAATTAAATTACTAAATTAAGTGTGTTCTGGAAGAATTTGGAATAACAAACCTGTTGCCGACAGTCTTGGGATAGTGCTGAGGTGCGCCCCTACCACCTCCTCCCCCCGAAGAAGCACTGTGGAAGCAGACAAAGAAGGGAAAACATTAGGGAACATGCAACACTGCACAGGATGAATGAGCCTGTAGCTTAACCTAATAAGAAACAAGATTAATAGTGTTGCTTATGCCTTCATGCAACCTGCTATTTACATACAACAGACAAAGGAACAACAGGCCCTGCATACAAGTGAGATGAATTTACATAAATGTAATCAGCGACACAGATTTAAAATATGTTTGTGTACTAAATGTGTTCCATATTCTTCCTAAATAAAGTGACCAAGGCCAGGTAGTGGTTCAATTTCTCTGATTTTTTAAAAATTTCAGTAAAAACAAGGTACATCATAACAGCTTGTATTCAGAAACCCAATAAACCAGTCACTTAACCTGACGTAGAAATGTTTTTGCCTGGCTTCATGAATAAACATCACATGATGCATTTTCAAGTGACTGTCACAATCAGTTGTTGAAGAGCTCTAGGTGCAGCCTCAAGAATGATAATGAACACAAAAGTGCAGCACATCTAAGCTGATGGCGTGTTCATAAATGCACAAGTCAGTACGCTGAGTGGAAAAGTGTCAAAGGTGCACGTCACTCGAGTTTAGATATGCCTGCATCTTACAAGCTTACACGGTTCATGTTGCACTGTTTTACATGCCAGATTGATCCTTATAGTTCTGCAATGTACATTTGGCTAAATCCAGCCATTTTTTTGTTTGTAATAATTTAGTTCTGTTATACAACCTGCAAAACTTCTCCTACTTCTACCTTGCAATTGTTGAGTTGGCCTATGACAAGGTGGCAGTAATTTCCTTTCTAGTACTTGTACTTATTTTGACAAACGTCTGCAGCAGTGTTTACGTTTGCAGTTTCTGTTTGACACTGTTGATGAACACGAGCGCGTGCAAATTTATCAGTTCAATCTACAATATGTTGCTGAACTTTTCACTATAAGGCATTCACTGTATATAACAGAATGACTTTAAATCTGCATTCAGTTTGCAGTCTTGACCTCAGCTAACAGAATGGATGAAAAAGAGCATCCCTTCCAGCACCAAAACATGATTTCAGGTGCAGACGAAAAGCAAAAGATGTTGTTTTTCAAACTGCCTGCTCTGCTACAGCTGTTTGATCTTAAACATTGTGGTCTATAAATACTTAAAAAGCCCATGACAGTTTGTTGACTGTGATTCAATGAAGCATATCAGCTGGTGAGAGAGACGGATCATTTGTATATTCAGGGTGTCTGCAAGCCGATAAAAACATTCAACTGATTAACCATTTAAAACACTCCAAAATAAAGTGTGAAACTTTAAGGGTGCTCCATAAAAGAGAAACTTAATGATGTATACACTTAATCCGTATTCCAGAGCATTAAAAGCCTAAAAACTTGGCATTATAAAAGTAAATCCAGGGTGTGAGACATCCTGTTGACAGTTACTTTATATTGTGAGCAAGGTGCCACCAGCAATATTAAAACAACAGGACAAAAATCCTCCCAAGGCTTATTATGTCTACCCAGCTCTCTTTTCAAAAGGTTTCACAAAGAGAAGTGTCTGACAGCCATTTTGAGCCTCCCCACATCCTGCTTTGTTCTAAAGGCCGGAAGTTCCTGCCCAAAAGGCTAGCAGAGGGCTAACCGTGGAAATAAGAAAATTATTTCCTTGTTGTTGTTTTCATCAAGGTCTGTTCAAGTTTATTTACCTGAAACGAGAAGCACCCCCTTCTGCAATCACACTCTCCACTTTGGCGGCTTGACAATGAAGAATACTCAAAAGAATAAGAATAATAGGAAGGGATGGGGAAAACGGTGCTGAGGAAGAGAGAAAGTGAGAGCAATTAGTCACTGCACGGGGGGGCTGGGAAAAACAAAGCATATTCATGAGCTACATCATTAGCTACTGTGTTATTTAATCGGGGTCAATTTGTTATTCAACATTATCTAAGGACGTCAGTTAGCCAACTTAGCTTGACAAACAGTTTGGTGGCTGCATCTTTGTGAAAGGCCTTGACAGAAACGGTTTATCTTACAAGCAAAGCGACCCACCAGCTAAAGAAAATTATTTAAAAAGCAAAAACAGGAAAACGATTTGTCACACACTGCGGTGTATCATTATTATTTCGGAAATAATGTGCTAAGCATAATGACAACATTGCCAAATTTTATGCATGTCTTTGCTGTGCTGCAACAAAGCAAAGGTCCGTCAGCTAACCGGCTAAAGCTAACATTAACTAATTAGCCAGCTAGGTTGCTAAATCCATAAATGAGCTACGACACAACACTAGCCTAATGTTTACCACCATTGTTGTAAACACTGCACAAAGGGTTGAGTCGGTTGTGTAACCTTATGTGAAGGGAAATGCTTGCAGAGGCTTTGATGTGCTGCTACTGTCTAAATCGACATGTTGGTTTGCTTTTTTTCATCGAAAACATGACTGGTGTACAAGCCCCACCGTTACCGTTACACTGTAATGCGGTGAATTGGGGAAGGGCAGCGTGGTTTAGCCGCTAATGTTTCCCAGTCTGATGGGCTTGTATCTCGTTCCCATCATGGCTAAGACATAAACGGGATTTGGGCCAGGATCGCTCCAAAACTGGCTGTCAAATGCTTATGTTGAGTTAATGGAACACTCATCATATTACATGACATTAAAATTGATTTCCAGTAAATACAAGCTAGAGTATCTAGGCGACGACGCCATTTTCTACTTGAATGTAAATCAGCTGAGCCATCGGGAAGCTAAAGCTATCTGCCGGCTCCTAAGCTAACGATATTATTCTGCTGTTAGCTGAAGAGAGCTCGGGATAGACGTTAGTATTAGCTTGCTAGCCAGCTAGCTAGCTAGCTAGCAGAAGCCATTTTGGATGAGCCGGTGCGGTTTTGTCAGGGAGAGAAAAAATGCCTTACCTTTACCAAAGCAACTTCAGTTTTGTAGTGTTGTGTGACTACCAAAGAAGAAATGGGACAGTTGTAAAAGAAAAAAACGGGTTATGCGACGGGTATCAGGAGAGCTAAAAGCAGAGAGATGACCGCACAAACACAAACATCAATCCGCTACTTTGCAGCCTGTCTTGTTTGCGTTAGCTAGCTGGTTGGTCGGAGAGCTCCAAAGCTTTTGCTGCCTTTTGGGGGCAGAAGAGACGCCAGCTTTCATTGGTCGCGTATTTTGTTGCCGTGTCAATTTGACCAATCACAAGAAAGATATGTTTTTTAAGGCGGTAACAGGAACACAGAGTAGCCAATGAAAAGCATCTTCCAAACAAAGGGCCCGCCTCTTTTACATGATTGACACACAATTTAACATCTGCAGTGCAGGAAAAGACATTGCTTTATTGCACGAATAAATGAGGTAAAGGTATTAAATTTACAGTAGTACAACACACACATATACATATTAAATTAAATATTTAAAAAAAGAGTCGATTGTAAGTTACAAATAAGTTCTGTAGCCTAATGAGCATTTCTCACATTTTAAATAACCGTTTTTTGGCTTTTTCTACTTGTTTGCTTCATATATTCTAATGGTCTTATTTTTAATCATCATCATAATCAAGTACAATAAACTTGTGAATGTATTTAAAATATAGAATTAAAAAAAAATACAAGCAACAGTAAAAGCAGCTCCAAACAAAGTTCATTCCAAATTGTGTCCACACATTTCAAGACTATTTACAAGGAGCTACCTGTTAAAAAGTTTAAAGCCATAAGACTTTAGCTCTGAAGTCTTAGCTCTCTATTTTTCCTTACATTAGAGATATTTCACTTCCAATAATTTTCACTTTCACTATAATTTATAGTTACCATTGGGCAATCCACATATACATACTACATTAATCATATCGTTAAAGAAGTAATAAATCGCACAAAGCCACAGAAATGTAGCCCATATAAACCCTATGCTACCCTAAACATACTCATGTTTAATGCAGATGATTTAATAATGGCCAAGTCACAGGGTTCAGACGAAACACACATGTATTTTTCTTTCAATTTAAATTTTCTGTTTATAATTTGAAAATAAACACACTCAACTCCATGTGTAGTACTTCATCCATCCGGCTCTGTGCCGATGTGACTGCTGAAGTAAATCTACTGTTTTGAACAGTTACAACCGACTTCATTTTCACTTCATCCACAATTGCCACGTTTGGAGCTGCATCAGTCCAGGACAAGGGCGAACTGCAGCACATCACTCAATCTGCTGTGAGGGGCACGGGTCGCGACCTCCTCTTCTCCATGCAGCCAGGAAAATAATTGGGGACCTCCATCACCCTGGACACCTTAAAACTCCCCCTGGCACCTCCAGCTAATCAAATGTCCACCTCCTCACCTTTCCTGCTGCTCTGGTGCCAAGAAAACATCCATTCCCACAAAAGGGCAAGAAGAAAGGAGTAAAATGCTTTCATGGAATTAAAACCACCATTTAAAATATTTTTTTAACTGTAGATTAAATGGCATGACGTGTATGCATGAATCAGTAGAATCAGCAGGTGGTGAGCTGAAATCTTAATGAAATATGGGGTTTTTTTTTTAAAGGAACCCTAATTCTTAGCTGTCTTTTTTATCTACAAGATGCAGGTTTTCACTCTAAACTAACAGTTCGGCAGCTGATTTCAGATATTACTTTTCCCCTGTCTTGCTCAAGGTGATAACAAGCTGTTTTAACATTTGTTTGAAAGAAACCCTGCTGTTATGTTCCCAGTGGCTGTCTGCAAGGCTGGAGAGAAAAACACAACAATCACCGAAATGAGCACAATGACAAAACACGATAAAGAAAGGTGACTCGTCAAGGGACAAGTTTGGCAACTAAACAAAGCAGCGACTACAATATTTGCAATCAGCAGTGACAACCTGCAGAGGATGAAAAGGGGAAATGTGAAAAGCAAAATGGCAGAGTGGACAGAAAAGCAGAACTGCTGTGGCACTCGGCTGCAACGAGATGTGTGTAAAATCAACAAATCACATGCAGGTATGCACACGGCTTCCCGACTTCCAGAAGCCTTTTTGTTTGGAAGAATGCATACAAGAAAAAGCAGCATGACAACAAGAAAACAATTGAAAGGACAGCAAACATGCATACACGCACACACATCCCTGCTCATTCCTCTTAGTGGGCCCGTTACCCCAACCTCAACCATCATAACTTATGGCTTAACCCAAATCCTAAACTTAACCTAAGCTTAATAGTAACCTGAACCTTAAAGCAAAATCCTAACCTGCAAACTACCAGTTGAATAAGTGAGGACAGACTGAAATGTCCCCACTTTTCAAAAATGCCCTCACTCAGTTGGACAGAATCTTATTCAAGTCTTTAAATACACACACATGATGTGAACTTTCCTGGCCAAAACAACTGCAATACATGGTATTTTTCTGAATTACATTAAAGGATGTTTAACTAAAACATACATCAGATGAAAATGGATGTATTTTCTGTAAAACAAAAGAAATGTGACTTGGTTTGAACTGTTATTCTAGATTGAGGTCAAATTAATATTACAGTTTGTTTGTTTGACAAATTGATTGAAAAGCTCCTTTATTACTTCTCTTCTATCTATTGTATTTAAAGGGTATATAAGATAGGACAAAAGTATATCAATACCAAAAGGGAAAATATAGTTGTTGCATCAGCATGAGCAAAAATATACGCAGAAAATGCATTTGAAAAAAAATAGCTCAGAGCCTTTATGTCCAACAATAGAAACAGATCTGGGTGTTTTTTTTAAGTTTTGTTTGTATTTGCAGGAAATTAGCAGGAAAATGTAGTTATAAAGACGTTTGAAATGCTTATAATGTCCAGATTTTGAAGGATAAATAAGGAAAAACTCAGTACAGTAATGTGTGAGAGTAAAGATGAGTTAAGTTCAGTGATTTCTCCACTAGAGGGCAGAATGAGCCCTGCAGTGGAGATGAAATCCTTGAGAGTGGATCATCTGGTAGTCTGCTGCTCTGCTGCTCCATTAGGATGCACTCTCAGTCCAGATCTCTGCTGAATCCCATTACCTTCCCCTATCAGAACCACTGACTCAAACCCCGCGGACAAAATAAAACATGTGTGCAGCACCCTGGACAACACTATCACGTTGTTCTCTCTAACCTCCTTTTATCTCTCTCTCTTCATTGTTCTCCAGACTTCCTTCAGGAAAACTTTCATCTTGCAGGTCTGCAGTAACCCTTCTTATTGCTCTACCAAGATAAAGATCTCTGACCCAATTAGCTGTCTTTATTAAATAACAGTCCACTGGCCCTCATTTAAACCACCAGCCGACCCCTCCTTTTCTGTTTTTAACGCACAAAGCGATTACAGATTTAATTAGCCGAGGACCTCGCCTCCATATCCGTGCTGATATTTGCGCGGTGTTTGGACTGAAGCCTCGGCCGTGTGATGATAACTTGCAAGGGAAATGAAACAGAAGTAGGGCCCAGGTTATGTGAGACCACGTCCACACTTTCAGGTCATAAAACTCCCTGTCCACGTTGAAACAAGCATCAACGGGAAATCTTCTAAATGACTCGGTCCTCTCTGTCCCCTGCAGCTGTTTCCAACCACATATTGATTTAGTGGGAGGAAGTGGGAGCCACTGGCTTCTCCATCTTATTCCCAAGGGTCAAAGCCATGTAGGTGTTGGGTTAATTGTTGATATTTAATTGCCCATGGCAGCATAATTGTCGTCAATCTCCAACACATGCAATTACATTCAAATACAACACAACAACATCCTCAAAAAGGTTTAAAGGGAAACACATTTCATAGGATTACAGTTTTAAATACATGTTCTGTAACAGTCACAGTTTGGTTATAGGTTTGGCTTTGGGAATTAACATAGTTTAGGTTAAAATAAGCAGGCTTTATGCATAATTTAATCAAATTACACGAGGTGGAACACCAAGACTCCTGGGTGAAGGCTACTAGATGTATTTTTTTTATATGTATACAGTCAGTAGTACAGAAAAGGAGCTCCTTTAATCCCCTTTTCTATTTATTGTATTTAAAGTGTATATAAGATAAGATAAGCTTTTATTGATGCCCAAAGGGGACTAAGGTTGTTGCATCAGCAGGAGCATAAATATAATGAGAAAAGCATGTCATAAAATAGCACAGAGCATTTATTTCCACTCTAAATGAACTGCTTATTAAATTAAATCACCGTACAGTGTTGATGGAGAATGTGACCTTGGCGTTTCCAGTTGTACTTATGATTTGAATTGCAGGTCTGGTTTGCATGACGTTCATCACTTTTTTGTCCATATATATTGAAACAAAGCAACAAAAGAAAATCAATTCATTTAATCAGATAAACACATTTGGGAATAAGGTGAACCCTCGATAATAAACAGCAAAACAAACAGGTGAAGCTCATCATTCGCCTTGACCTCCTCCATACACAACGATGATGAACCATCCATGAGAGAAAATAGGTTCAGGAAATCGATTAAATCAGACAATTTATAATTATTCTCTCATGTCAGAGTTGAAACAGCTGATCATTCAAAGGAGTTAAATGTTGACTATGTATGAACCTATTAAGAATATGAGCTTCCATCTCCCATTTGACACATTAATGATTTTTTTTTTTAAAGATAATAAAGAACAAAAACATCTCAAGCAAAACTTTTCTGTGCAAGTTTAATCACCTTTTGGTGTTTCTATCAAGTTTTTCTCCAGAGAAATGTGTTGATGGAAATGCCACGATTGTTAGAATAATCCAGTATTGTCTTCTAAGCATCTCATTATCTTTTAAATCACCTCATATGTTGATAATAAACTTTTAAACTCGCTTCTCTCTTCATCCAAAATACAAGGACAGATTTTCAGATCTATCCACTAGAGACAGCGTTCATAAAGCCCAGCATATGGCCGAGGAAACGCTGACTGTGGGGGCGGAAATACAGACAGAAGCAGCGTCGTGGCTCATAATCCAAAAAGTCGTTGCCAATCAATCAATCAATCAATTTTATTTGCCATACGAATACGCACAAGGTACGACTCAGACAGACACAGAGACGGTTTTGCTCGTCCATGCTGTAGCTGGTGCTGATCGTCTCCACCTTTTCTTCGTTGTTTCTCAGATTTTTAAATTTAAAAACCTTCACCGGCTGGGTAATAAGGGTGTAATGATATTTATCGATTTCTCCATTCATCTGTGAAAGATCCAACTGCATCCATGCATATTGTTATCTTTACTAAATGCTTTTATTTTTAAAATCTCCCTGTTTTTGTTTAGAGAAGTAAACTAAGATTTAGACTAAGAAGAGACACGGATAGAACCGATCTTGGGAATAGACTGTATCCAAAATTGAATGATCATCAAAGGGTCTTTAAGACAAACCATAAAAATGTTTTAATTAATGCAATATGGCACATAACAGTGAACCAAAGGTCAATTTTAATTGTTAATATTAAAAAATAATGGATTCTTTTACATTCAAACATCAGGAAGTTGTGTTAAATGGGCATTTGATATCAACTGATCCATAGCTGACCCCTGAATCGAACCGAAATCAAAGTCGTACCTCAGCAGACTTTCTGATTCTGTATTATCCAATGAATCGACTTCATATTGTGATGAAACTCAATATTTATACCTGAACCAGGGAGCAGAACTGCCCCTTCTGTAATAATGCCATTTGACTGTAATTGTTCGTAACTTTTTGCTGCATGAGAACGTCTGAACAGGTATTTTGCAGGTATGACTGGACATTTAAATTAAAATTAGAGAGAAAATTATGCTAAATTTAAGCGCTTTTGAGGTCACATTGCCCAATTCGTGCATACGAACGTCACATATACAATGAAAGAACCAACTTTGTGCCCTGTCCTGTTTGGTGATTATCTTTCAGCTGCAGGTTGATGCTCAGGCATTACGCACAGCCACGCCAGCAATCGTTCTTTCACACTTTGTTCTACTGTAGAGACATTTTTTTTTGTCATTGAACAAAGGTTCCTGCTGCCATAAGTAAAGGCTAATGAATTACAAAAAGTAAATTATGCATGTACAGTAAAAGCAGACAAACGGGGTTATCTCCTCCGTCTAGATGCTGAGCAAAGCTGTCAGATAGCGTGAGCATCAAACTTAGCTTTCCCCGTCTCCTCACAGGATTTAAAAGGAGCCTTTGAAAGAGCCAGGTACTGTCAAAGGGGGGCTGACGCTTAAAAAAACAACCAGTGTGACCTTTTCCAAAGACACATTTATCGCTCGGTGACAGCCACATGAGTTTTTTTTCTGCCAGTTTTTGTTGGAAACCAGCTTGAGCGAACAGGCCTGCTGGAGTGAACGAGGGATAAAAAAAAAAATAAAAAAGATCTGACAGCTTAGAAGAGAGAGAAGTGTAAAATACAAACATTTTATTTATTTATTTCTCTGTGCACACAAGTCATACTATTTGTTGTAATTCCTTTATTATGTCTCGGAGCTGTGTGCTGAAATGTTTAGTAAAAGCCTTCAAACTGTGGGTAAACATCCCCAATACCTGAAGCCGGGTCACGGCGGCTTTAATCATTTTTGTTATAGTAGCACAGGATTTTGACAAGGTCGCGCTTTGCACCTTTTCACATCGGCTATTTATACGAGGCTCACCTTTCCCCCGCTCCTATGTGCATTCATCCGTGACCTTCAGAGAACATAGAAAATATGAATGAAACACTCCTTTGCTCTCCCCTGAGATGTGTGTGACCTTTCTCACACATTTCAGAGCCTCTATTTATCCAGAGGAGGGTTCTCTCTGCATGCTGCACGCTGGGTTTTCTGCTCCTCAAGCTCTGCTCTCACACCTGAGCGATGCCCGGTGCAGCCGAAGCCTTCAGCTGCCAGCCAATGGGCACTGGCAGGACAAAAAAAAAAAAAAAAACACATTTCAACACACCAGAATGGTCACTGGTAATATACGTTTCATTTTGATGTTTTGTGGTGTATTATTTGATCATATGCAATAAAGATATCAGGTATTTCCAGCCAGTAAAATGCAGGGTAACAGCAGAAGATTGTACGATAAACATCAGGTTTGTAAGAATCCACCTTTTTTTTTTTTTTTGCAATGACATTCAATCATCTTACAAGGACAAAGCCATCACAGTGGAGGATGCAGCAGCACCATTTCCCACTAAAAGCAGCATCGATAGACATTTCAACATGCTTTCTGAGTGAGTCCTGTGTGCTGTTTACAGGAAGAAACGTTCAGGCTCTGCGCCGCCTTCACAACCTGACATCACATAGCGGAGATTTGTTGAAGGGTATTTTGGGACATGTGGGGAAAATGGAGGTTAACTGGAACACAAGTGCATAACAGGTTTGGAAAAATTTGGCAAAGGACTGAAGCAATTCATCCGAAAATAAGACTGATGATCACTGATGGATGATTTCTAAAATGATAACTTCTGATGGTGTGCAGCTTTAGCCATGCTAGCTGGTTAGCTCTAGTGACAGCATTTTTATCAGTCAATCACCACTTTAGTCCAGCCTGAAATATCTAAAATATTACAAAACAGATTGCTATGAAACTTAAATGTAAAAAATATTCATGAATCCCTTTACTTTACCTCCGTTGCCATGAAGAAGAAGTCGTTTCACACAGTTTTGTGAGATTCAATCTTCTTGTCGAGGCTGAAATCTCAACGACTGCTGAACAGATTTCAATGAAACTTCGTCGATAAAGCCGAACAATTTGGGTGATCTCCTCACTTTACCACACGCTCGACAGTGAGCTAGACTTTTTTTTTCATCCCTTAGTGAAATGTCTCGAACAAAACTACATTCCTACATGATATAATGTATTCAAGAGAAATACGGTAAGTGAAATGGGACGCTCCAACAATGGAGACAGACTTTCTGATACACAAAGTAAATTTAGCTTCACAGAAAATGCAAAAAAAAATCAATGCAAGAAATCTTTCTCTCATATTAAATGTGGATTATGTAATGAAGAAATATGAACATATGAGTGTGACAGCTAGAAAAGGGATTGCTTAACAATATGACTAAGGTTAATATAAGAATATTTGCTGTTGCTGGAGGTTTGGTCCATATGAATGACTATAAATTTAGCTGCTGTCTGTTATTCCTCAGTAAGGCAAGGCAAAATTATTTGTATAGGACAATTCAACAGCGAGGTATTCAGTGTGCTTTACATCAAACTTAGAAAACAGACAACACCAGGTACAAAGCAATAAAATCAAGATTCATTCATTCATTCATTTTCCGAACCGCTTCATCCAGGTAATCCTGGGTCACGGGGAGGCTGTGCCTATCTCAGC
>JAOWBC010000049.1:10474765-10488090 GCA_028566105.1 Hypoplectrus providencianus | reverse complement strand
ATTTTCTGACTATTTCTGACTCTCACAGTAATACGGGACACAGTTCGTCCCTTTTCAGCTCAATACAGGACGGCTGTTTTTGTTTCTAAATACAGGACGATTCTTTTTTTCAAGGGACGCTCTAACCAGAGTGAACCAGTCGGACCGCCTTGCCCCTCTTCTCCTCCTCCTCGGCCAGGCGTTCCCCATCCAATTACTTTTAATTACTGAGGAGAGAAAGCTCACAGCACCTCAGCAACAGGCTGCATGAAGGCGGCGAGCGCCCCGCCGGTGGGTGCTGGGGAGCGGGCGAGCAACAGGCCTGACATGTGTGGTTTATGGATGACTTCTTCTGGGGCTCGCAGGGAGTCTGTCTGCGTGCAGCTCCTCAAGGGCTGAATTAGCCCCCTGATCCACTAATCAATTTGGAGAGGAAGAAAATTAACACAGGTTCTCCCTCTCGGAGTCAAGGAGGAATATATATTCCTCCTGGTGCTTATAATTTGCTGCCTGTGTGAAATAGATGCCAATATAAAGAGCAGGCCATTTGTGTCATCGCCTGTTGTTATTGCTGCGTGATGGATGGAGCCGGCTCCGGCGCTCTCCTCTATCTGTGCAGGAAGTCTGAATCGGAGGATCATTTCTGAGGTTGATGATGGTGTCAGGCCTTTGTGATCAGGTTGGAAAAATATTTGAGCACCATGCATGACCTGTATAAATCATATCCAGCGGCATGTTTAAAGTATTATTGTGCTATAATGAAATATTCAAATGCGGGCTGCCTGCTTGCAGCGCGATGGAGCAGGTAGGGCTGTAATGATGACATAACGGCCTGGGAGGAATAAATGGGATTCACGGGGAATGAATCAGAGTCTCCGGGACTCTCTGTGTGACGGATGAGGAGAGAAAGTGGGTCAGAACCACAGGTTGGTTGGCTGCACATCTGGGCCGGGACGCGGCGCCCCGGGCAGGCAGGAAGACGGCAGCTCTGATCACACATCCTGAGGTCAATTATAGATTGCGGCTCAGCGAGATGAGGCGCTGTGATGATAAAAAGGCCGACAGAGGGACCATTTGTTTCCTTTTTGTCAGCAGAACCGAACTGTTGCTCTCAAGTATCCAGAACTCCTGCTGCCGCTCCCAGCTGGAACAAAGCGCCGCCATTTGTTAATCAAGGGAAACTCGATTTCGCCACCTTTGACTAAGTTCTGAATTTTCCACAAAGTCAGACATATTTTAATCACCGCAGCCGAGCAATTAATCATCGAGGTGTTTAGTGTGATTGCAATGAATATTCAGTTACCTGCCGAGGTCTTTCGCCCGACCCTTCCTCTCGCCTCGTCTTAATTAGATTCTGTTGGGCGCCTCCTGTGGTGGAGCGGCGCCTGTTTGCCTTGCTCACCCAGCCTCCCCTTAACAGTCATTAAGAAAAATGACACAGGCGCAGGTAGTGAAAGTACCTCAGTATGCAGAAATTAGTTTAAGGGGAAGACGCCGTGCAGCTCGCCGGATTAAAATCCCCTCTACCTGCTCGGGTTCGCTGCCGAGAGTCATAAATCAGCCGGCGCTGCTTCCTGACGGCTGAGAGTCAGAGCGCTCCGTGTCTGAGAGCGTGAGGCGGGGAAACCCCACGGCTGCTCCAAGCTGCCCTTCACAATGTTCATCAACCTCATTATTGTGTACTGAGAATTAATAAAGGAAGTAGGTGGGTCCAAAGATATGAATGCTGGAACTCTACTGTATTAAAAATAGACTGAGAGCATTCATGCATTACTTAAAGGATCATTTTAATGTATATTACTGCCCTTGTAAACAGAATTCATTTACATTTTCCTTATTTTATCTATTTGTGCTGACGATTTCTTCCTGTTAGGCAACTTTTTAGCACCTTTCTCGTCCCACAGGATATTGTTTTCCAGTTAATAAAAAAGATAGCAGTTCCTTGGAGGAGTTAATGTGTGTTTTTTAAAGGATTCTGCAGATTTTTGAGATGCTGTTTCCATTAGTCGACTTCCAAACTTGCACAGCTGCCTCAGCTTCATTCGCGACTTTAAAAAGGTGAGTTGAAGTTTAAAGCATTAATGGAACTTTTCAGAATTTGGCTTTAGTGGAAGAAACACAAATAAGCCACCTTATAATCAGATAGTCAGAGAAATATTACTCTGTGTTCTACTTGATAACATCCAACTTTTGATTATTTTTTTCTGTCTTTATTTGCCATGTTTGCATTTGTTTTCTCCAACATGGGTTTATGAGCACGGCTAAAACACCAAATCTGAATTGCTTTTTATTGGTGGACTGCCGTGCTCCACTGTTTTGGTAATTTGGTACATTATCTATAATGTTAAGGATCATGTGTATTCTCCCACTTCATTGATAAAATAAGATACAGGTTTACTGTCACTGTACATGTCGAAAAGAATAACGATGGAGCAAACTGACATCATAATAATGATGATAATAATCATGCACAATAAGCTTTAATCTTCTGTTCAGCTTCAGGAGGATGCATTTTTAATATTTTGTTAAAACGGGACGATGGTATCCTTCATTCCTCCTTAAATCCTCTTGGAACATAAGCAGGAGAATAAAAATAAAAACTAATGTTAGAAGACTATTTGAATGTGACCTTTAATGGTAGAGAGCCAGTTAAAAGCTTTTCTGTTTCGGGGAAGAATCTCACAGAAATTGACTTTGGTATAAGTTTGTTTTCATCCATGTGAAGACATCAGCGAGTGAATTCAGAAACAGTCGGTCTTAAAAACAAAAGGTTTTTATCCTTGAGAGAGACTTTCCTCTCTCTCTGTCTGTACACTCTGATAGCTGCTCCACTTTGCCTTTGCAGATGAAGCCACACATCACTTCTTGTTACTTTTACTTTTCAGATCTCGGATGGCTTCTCAGATTGTGTCTGTCACTCGCTGGTGGCTATTAAAATTCTCTCACTCTCTGTTTCCTCCTGGCTCCGTTGTCTGCTAACCCCCAACACACAGAAACTAAAAAACACCAGCAGCTGTGTGTTCTTATGCATTTTAAACCGTTGTTTTTATGAATCAGCTCTGCATTATTCCTGCAGAGAGGGGTGATATCGCTGCATTTCTTTGTGATTAGAGGCAGAAATATTCTTAAATAGACAAAAGCGGCAGATTAGTTTTTATTTTTCTTCTGTTCAGGCTAAAATATTGGCGTAAACCGCTTATAAAAAATGGCTTTACAGGCTGTATAGTCTGGATTCAAACAGGAAAAGTGGTTTCAGTCAAAAGGTTGATATTTAAAGTCTTTGCCTTAATGTGGATCCGCCTCGTCTCCGGGATCTTTTCTGTATTATAATCTCATGTAATTTGCTGTGTGTCTCATGTCGGATGAAGGTCAGAAATGTCCAAATTTTAATAACAATGATGGCTTTTTAATGGAAACAGTGTGGGGCTTCATCTCATTAAATCTGCCCTTCAACATTTGGTAACATGGCTGAGTGTTGATTAGATAATATTGGTATTCAATGGGAAAAAAAACCTACAAAAGAGCAGATTTACAAGAAACTCAAGGTCAACAAGTGAAGCATGCTTTTTGGTTTCTTTCTGTAAGAGCTGATGCATAGTAAAGCTAAGAGACTCGGCTAATGCAAAGAATGTAAATCCTGTAGGTGCAGTAACACGGTCTGATGCAATGAGGTGTAACTGTTTGATGCCCTGCAGATCTGCAGATACGAGCCTCGCAACGGGGAACTCTTCAGGGGTCTAGAAGGGTACAAGCAAACTATTTGCAGAACTTCAGCAGAGGTTTCCAGAGCTATATGGAAGAAACAGGGTGCAGCTCTTTGGGGCAAACAGTATTGAATTTGGACATTAAAAAAACTGACTCAAATACAGGGTGCAGGAAGAATAAGGTCACGAAAGACAATGAGAGCATGAAACATAAACAATCTGACTGGAAACCCGGTTTATACCAAAGCAATAGTCTTATTAGATTACAGGGAAATGGGAGAATCTATGCTAGACAGGTTTCTGTTTTTACTCTCAAATACCACCCTACACCTTAAAATGGGGTTCTACATGGTGGTAGCTTGGTGGAAGTAATGTTGAAATTATGTGAGGTAGTATAAAGAGCAACAAATTCCACTAAAGAGGAGTTTGGGTGAGCAAATAACACAGGAGACCACTGTTTGTGTACCATGTTAAAACCAAAAGACAGTTTTATTCTATTAGTTTAGTTTTTTGCTGTTTTGTTTTTCCTTTTTTAGCCTGTGTCAAGCTGTTTCAGTTTATTTTGGAAAGACAGCGTGTGCATGACACAAATGGACAACGGCATCTACAAAACTGTATGTTGGGCTTTGGGTTGCTCTACCTGCTGGCAGGTTGAGCAGGTTGTTATGAGCCTATTCAATGGCCGTGTGGTTAAAACAAAGTGCTTTTGTTAAGGTAAAAGCTGCAGTTTCCGTACAATTACACAAACAAAATAGTTCTCAAGATGAGTGCAAAAGAAAGAAGTCCTGATTAGAGGTTATAAAAGTTAAATCCAACTGTTATGTTGCAGGTCATATTGACATATGACCTCATATTCACAGAAATGCGGGAAATAAAGGTGTTATTAGGATAATGTTATTGTTGAGAATGATGTAGTTCATAAAAACTTGATGCACAGATGTTTATTGTAAAGTAAAATAAGTAAAAGTCCTGTGTTTATTTGACATTTTATTTCAAGGAGGTTTAGCTCATCATGTTTGTTGTGTTGACTCCTGTAACTTTTCCCACGAGTGTGATATTCAGATTGTTTTTGTTATTTAGGACCGGATGAGCAGCAGGTCACTGCAGGAGTTAGAAAATGCCACTGAGATGAGTAAACTGTGCATTTGTTGGGTCTGTTTACAGCTGAGTATTTATGGCAGCAGGACGCCGGCGGTGTGTATCTGGTTTGACTCAAAATAAACTTCCAGTGTGTGTTCATGGTAATGAGGAGCCAGTGCTGCAGTGCGGCCAGCTGATGTGGCTTTAATCGTTTCTGGTTGACTGTAGAGGTGCCGGGGACAGGGGAACAACTGATGTTAGGCTTTGAAACCTTTGGACTTGTCTTCAAAAAGAAAAGTACTACCAGACTTTTCTTTTAACCTTCCTGTAATGTTGAATGCCAAATTTAAAGGTTTAAAAAATGGAAAAGTAAATAAAGAAATAAATAAAGTTATTTAACTTATCAACGCAAAAGTTTCTTTGAAAAGCTGCTAACAACCTACTAGCCTACCAGCAGGTGGACCTACTCACCCATAACGCCCAGTCACTCGTCTGATTACATTCACATCAGGTGCTTTAAGTATCAAAAGGAAATAAGAATTTATTTCAAACACCTCATGAATTTCCTCCTTTAAAGCTGTGAGTTATTATCTGCCAATGTTTGCTGCCTGGGGGAAGATTTGTTGATCTCCCACGGACAAAAAAGGCATCGTTTCATCTCTGCATGCAGAGTTCTGGAGTTAAAAAGGCGGCAGGATGGTTAGAAGATGCCCAGAAAATATAAAGAAAGAACAGTTTCTTTTCTAATGAATGTATTTGAGACGTATAATTGGATCTTTTACTGCAGTTTGGTTGCGACTCCTGTGTGCGTTTTAGCATCTGAGACATTTTTTTTAACCATCTGTTCAGTGAGGCAGGGCCATCCAACGCCTGTAACCAAGTGACTTTATTAAGATAAATTCAGTCCTAATGTTTGTGTCAGCTCTGAAATTGCTACCATTATGCTGCATTGTGTCTTTGCCTAATGATGCACAGCAACTTGTTTGGTAAACAGTGTAACTGTCGCGGTGAAACAGAGCGACTTGGGAAAAGGAAGCGTCCGAGCACAACAACCTGCTCCGAGACAATGATTCAGGACTCTTTTCATCACGTTCACAGTCGCTTCACACCCCATTTGGACATCACATGTGCAGACGTGAACATTAAAGATGAGCGTATTGATCTCACTGTGGTGGTTTTAATTTCCTGCACAAACAAAGCAGATGAGGCAGGTATTAAAAACAATTCCAGCCTGATTTGTTTCTGTGTTTTTCTCCCCGTTCAGTGTTCACCGTGGCTCTTTTTACATGTATGCATCACAGTTAAAGACCCTTTTAATTACTGTTGTCAGACAATTACTCTCATTCAAGGCCGTATTACAGCTGAACCTCCTAATTAACATTTTCCACAAGTAGTCGTCAATAAATCTTGCTTTGTTTTTTTCTGCATGTGAGCCAATTTTCACACGAGAACAAGGTGCCTCTTCCACATGCAGCCTGGATTTACACAATGTGTTAATTAATAAGCCTCAACAGATACTTTCTTTATCTGAAATTTACTGGAAAGAAATGCAATAAGTAAAGAATCCAATCTACATGTCAAACAAAGGCATGTACAGGCTGGTAAGGCCAACACGATGTCAGATGATTTTGCTGCTTTTTTATTCAGAAGTTGTGTTTAATTAGCAGAATCTTCTCTTCATTTCAAAATCCATGAACTGAAAAAGAAGATGTCCATGTCATGTCAGGACATTGGTCCAAAAATACATTAATCTTCTAAATTTCTAAGGTTTTGGCACCAAATTGAAGCATGGCTTTGTCTAGTTTGTTCCAAAGGTCTTGTTGTATTGATGTCATATTCTGGAAGGGTTTACAACCGTTTTTATCCATTTAAGAAAATCAGCACAAAATACATGCCAGACCTTGTATCAACCCCAAAATTGCAGCAACAACTTACATGATATTATTCATCATGGAAGTGAACGTCAGAAAGCCAAATATTAATGTTCTCAACCATTTAACGCCTTAATTGGTTTAATTAATGGTTAATTAGGATGTTTCTATTCTGGACCATGGACCAACTGGTATATTATGGATAATTCGTCCCTGATACTGTATGTGTATTTTTTGTTTAACAGAAGTGTATTGCAAAAAAACTTGAAAAAACTAAAAAAAAACTAAAAAAAACAGGTACAAATGGTGCATAAAACAGCTGAAAAATTACTCATTTAAACATAAATAAATACATTGGAAAAAAAAAAGAAGAAATAAGTTAATCAGATAAATAAAAAAAATTTTTCTCAAGTAAATGCAATACGTTTCTGTACTAATGTTTCCTTGTTTGAGTTTCTATAGAAGGAAAATTCAATAAAGACATCGTTAAAAAATAAATAAATAAAAAGATCAGCACCTGTGGAGTCTCTCAGCAGGTGGAGGACAGATTTTAAATGAGGATATGACATCACTTCCCCCCGTCTCCTCCTCAGCTGGGAGGAACTCAGCTCCTCCTTTATCAACATAATTCATACTAAATGTCTTCCCTCACTACAGTTGAAAAGCCTTACATCTTCATTCTCCATATTGCTGTTAATTTTCCGAATAGATGTGTTTGCTCCTTGCTCACTGTTCATCTGATAGATGGCTATTGATCGGGTTCTGGCTCAGAGAGAGGGATGACGGAGATAAGACGTCCTGCAGAGCTCCAGAATTAGAGAGCCGGATCGATGTGTGAGCGCCGCGGCAACATGCATCATCATTTCTCCACCATATGAAGAAAGGAGGCCAAACTGATGGCAGAGCAGATACACCGGCAGCACAAGATTCATCTGCAGAGGCCATGACGCTGAGTGTGGCCAGGATCGGCTGTTGCTGCCATGAAAAGAAACAATTCAGTTATTTTTTTCCCCTCATGAATATCTTAATTTCTTTATGTTTCAACCAGTGCGTGTTGTGAAACATAAAGTGATCTGCAGATTTATTAATTTAATAAATTTGGGATAACCACACCTATGAGGACATGTTATTACAAGGCAAAAAATAATTTTACCTACACAAAGCTAATCCATCATCTACAGTAAGGATACTGACCACATTACATGTCACTTAGCTAATTAACATTTAATTAAAGAAGTGTATCCATGCAAATAAACAACTTTTAGCCTAAGTTGGATTCATATTTCATGTTAATTTGTTCTCAGGAACATTGGTGATATTAATGCAAGTCTTGACAAAATCCAATATTTCAAATGACCCTGATTATATATTCGAAAACACACTGAAGCTGGTGTGTTAAAGCTTTTCACCAACTTACTTTGAGTACAGTATCATTAGCTGGGACGACTCCATCACACAGGGACATCACTGCAGTGTTTGCGGGCTGCTACCTGTCCCAGTGTAGCAGGTAGCCTAGCTTGTTAGCCTCGTTAGCCGACGCTAGCTTGGTAGCGTCGCGCTAGGTGGGCCTGTCTCAAACTGTCACAACTGCAGCTCTTTGCGCTTTTCAGAAAACCATCTACATGCACTTTAGCTGTCCAGGTTTAGTGAGTAATTCGTTTTTCTTTCTTTCTTTTTTTTTTCAAGCTTCATGTTAACAAACTGACGGCCTCAGAGAAATATCTGAAATGAAACATATTGGATAGCACGTTAGCTAGCTACGGACAGCTACGGAAGCCCAGAAGGTATGCGAAGGGCAGAGTGCGGGAAGGTCATTGCAGATGTATAAAATGAAAAGAGGAGATATAATTGAAATAATATTCACAAATACGCAACATACTTCATAAATGATTAATAAAAGTCATTAATAAGATTAGTAACAACAATTTCAATTTTAACTGTGTTACACCTCCTTATTTTTGATAACCATTGAAACGTGAATTCTTGAGTTTCAGGTCCTGTGGCCTCAATCTAAGTGCTGCTTCTGGTCTGGAAGTGTTAAAAATAGAGAAAAAAAGCTGTTATTTATATTAATTATTAGAAAACCAGGGAGCAAAGAAAAAGCTTTCCCTGAGATCTGATTCATTCACCTTCAGTATGCTGCTCCACCCAACTGTGCAGCAGCTTTTAACTATATCTGGAGCTTTTCTCTTCTTAATTAAGGCCTTTTACAGTTGCATTCAGTCTTTCTGAAACTAAAAGGCTGAAAAGAGAGCCCCAGCTGTTTCATATAAAGACCGTCTGGGGGTTTCCGTTCGAGGCAGAGAAAAAACTCTCTGCAGTTACTCTGTAATTTCTGCTGAACCTTTTTAAAGACTGAACCTAGAAGGAAAAATCACCCGCTGGATGTAATGACAGCGTCACAGTTTACTGCTGCACCTTCAGGACAACTGAAGATCTGACTGACCAAACAGGCAGAAACAAGCTTTTTTGTTAGTCTGTGCAGTTTATCCAGTGTGTCATGAGACAGTGCAGTTAGAATATATGTTCCTATTAAATATAAGTTTAATTAGTTAAGCTTAATTGTTGGTTTATATGATTTAAAAAGAAGTTATTGTGTGAACACTGAGCACAACATAACCCAGTCAGCAGAATAAATGTTTCTTATTGTATGTTTTTGCAGATAATGTTCAATATTGGTATTTTTAACCAAAAATAAGTTGACCATGCAACTAATTCTTTCTTTGGAACTTAACTACTTTTGCTTTAACCATACTGCAAATGTATGCTATGTATTGATTCAAATCTGGACACTCTTTGTCTTGCTGCAGGAGGTTGATTTACTTTTTCTTTTTCCATAATTATTATCTACCTGCTGTACCTACATGCAATCAGCTGTTTCTCTGTCATGTTTGTGCTGCTCTGTGTGTTTTGTTTTAAAAGGAATAAAATTTAATTTAAAAACATATATTAAAATAACGTACTGCAAACGTGATGAACACAGTAAATGCAATGCACAAAAGAACAATAGAGCAATAAGCTGCAATAAGAGAAAGTGCATGAATAAACACAATATGTACATATGTTGAAATAGTGACAGTGGTTAGGGTATGGTCACAAATGTGCAAAAAAGAATAGAAATGACACATAATAAAGTGTCTCTCTGTGTGTGAAGCTGATCTTTTGAGCTAAACTGATTAAGCAGGAGATCCACATGGACTCGAGTGGAGCTGCAGAACTGAACTTCCTCTCTGTGTTCGAGGATCTGAGCAGTTTGTCAAACAGGCAGGAAGATATTCAGCGCCGCAGCTTTCTGCTCCCTAAACTGATGCACAGCTCGCTGAAAACTGTCTTCGTGTCAATCTCCCATTCTCCCCTCTGATTGTTGCTTTATCTCCTTCACGCAATTTACGAGATAGTCGTGCAGACGTGTAATCCATTGTGCCGTTCTCTGCCTTCAGCCTGCTATTATTGGTGATTATTACAGGCTTACAGGAGTGTCACAAGGCCCCGTCTCCACTTGTCCCAGCCTGATCATCGGGGTTTTTTCTCTCCTGTTGCATGCATTGTAAGTCACTGTGGATAACAGCTAAATGACTCACATAAAAATGCTAATTCGGTGCCACTCAAAGTTAGAGCGGTTTTAATCTTTGTGGGGAAGGGAGGGGTGGTGCTTTTCTTTTAGGGCTATATACATATATATATATACGCTGTTCTCTGACAGAGCGCTGCTAATAATGCTATTAATGTCATAAAAAGTGACAACCGACAGATGAAGCACAATCTGTACTGTGTGTGTGAGTGTGTGTGTGTGTGTGTGTGTCTGGAGATGGTGCACATGATGGAAACGACTTAAAACCCTCATCACAAGCTGGCAGCGTCGTTTTTCACAGAACAAAGACGCCTCGTCAGCGGAGGAAGCCTTCATTTTGAACATGCAGTCGATGGAAATTGTGAAATCTCACTCTGGATATGTTTACATGTGAGAGCGCGTGAATCATTTCCTTTAATCCCAGTGAGTCGTTAGCTCCTCTTTCTCTCTGCAGTCTGATTGAAAATTCAAAGTGATTCTGATTTTCTTGGACAAGTTGGACAGTTGGTAATTACTTTGTCTTTTTTTAATCATTTTGGGGAGATCCGAATGAAACCTGCACGTCACTGTTAATCACCAGGTCTTTTTGCTTTATGGCAGAGATTTTATTTCGCAGAGCAAAGACACTCTGGTCACCTTTCAGTCTGATGACAGCTGAGACATCACTGCTGATTAAACCCACAGGAGGAGTGCAGTCTGCCAGATAATAACATGCAAACAGTGAATTTGTATCACAAAACACTGCACATATAACATTATAATTAACAATATCTTATTTCACAGCATTGTTCGCTTTTCATCCCCCTTTTAACGCACCAAAAATATCAAGCTTGTTCTTCTTTATGAGGCCAAAAGTTTGTGGACACCCTTCTTCTCAAACCTGCAGGTTTTTATGATCTGGTGTCTGAGATAACAAGGTGGAAAGGGAGTTTTATTGATATTAATATAACATGAGGTCAATGACCTTCTTTGCTATTAAAACTGTTTAAACAGACATCAAATGTAACTTTCTCTCATATTCAGGATGCATCATGTTTGCCTGTAATGTGTGCATGAACGAGAGCAGAGGAATCTTTACTGTGTCTTTTTTTGGTGCATGTTTAAGCACCATGGACAGAGACTTCCTCTTACTCTACATTTATCAGAATTTCTGCAGGATTTTCACACTCAAAAACCGCTTTAAATAAATGAATTACATAAACCCTGAATGGAAACCTTCACACCTGACTCCAGCAACACATCAGGACCACTTAAAGTCTGTGTTCCTGCTAAAGAGAAACTTCAAAATAAGAGAATTTTATTGACTTTGTAAAGTTCAATCCAAGTTATTTGTACAAGCCACTTAAGAACAAAAGTGTCTGTTAGTAATTTGTTTGAAGCTCACAGTAACATGCAGATTTGTACTTGGTAACCTCTGGGTTCACAGCAAAACAAAAGGCAAAACTGGTGCAAAACACCAACTTTAATGTAGTTTTGAAGACAAAAGTTTTGATCTTGCAAGATGATTTCAGTCTGCAATAAGATGGTGGAATTAATTAGTCAGAAAAATCACCTCCACCCAAAGTCAAGACCAAAACCATTTAGAAAAGCATGAAATAACAAAAGTCCTGAGGCTGCACATCATGCATGCAGCAGATTTTAACATTACATCCATATAATGATCATACAGAGCAGAACTTTCACTGTGAAAGCCTCAAATAATCCAACATATTGAAAGAAATCAAAGGAAGTATTTAAGTAACATTATACCAAATTAAATGCATTCACAAGCACTCAAAGCATGCATTATTAATAATTTGCATATTTTATTTCACAATAGTATAGAAGCTGAATCAACCTGTGATTTACACTTTAAGTGCCTTAAATACAATTTTGAAATGTCTAAAAAATGTATTAATCTCACTTATATTTACAGAAATGCATAAACATCAGTCTCACTTTAAATTTTTTACTATTTTTGAGGACTTTCTAACACAACTACAGAACAGAACTAAGTCCACAGCAAAGCCAGATTACTTGTGTAAGATGTGTTAATGCAAGTTACATTTTTTAACTTGCATATTTTATTTCACAAAGGAAAGATTTTCTGGGCATCAACAAGCCGCTCCAAAGCGTTACATGTGAATAAAAAGCAACTTTATCCAAAGTATAAAAGCTGTCATATATGATTCAACCTGTGATTTACTCAAGTTTTGCTTTAATTAAAGGCAGCAGTTAACAGAAAAGTTCAGTTTTGAAACAAGTGCTTAAAATAACAAGAACTCAAATTGAAAAAATCTGCTCCATAAACATGTGCAACTTGTTATTAATGATATAAAGTAGTTTGTTTGTTTTTTTAACTGAGGCCACAGGAGGTGGCACAGTTTGGTTTCCTGTTTGGAGCCAGTTTCCAGTCCGCCGTGTCTTATCTTCTTCATGGAGTCCCGACATCGACCTCATCCTCCACATCTGACCGGCGCTGGCTCGCCGCCCTGCAGGCCGTATCAGCCTCCATCAGCGCTGGACTCCCTAATGCTGCTGCGGCTGAATGGGACCAAATCCCTGCAGCCGCTGCCCAAAAATGTGGTGCAGAGCCTGGAAGCAGACGGGTGAAGGGTGGCGGCAGATTATCGGCCACTCCGGACCGCGATCAGCCATGAGGTCTGAATGTTTGAGCAGCAAATCCCTCTGAAAGAAGGAGAAACAATGCAACTAAATCTTCATGCACCATGAAGAAAGTCATTCAGAAACCTTCATGCAGGTTTTTTTTTTTATCTTTCCTGAACATCACATGGCTTAATATTCTTTTCAAAAACATATAAAATAACAAAAGTCCTGAGAATGCAGCAGATTTTAATATTACATCCATATAATGATCATACAGAGCAGAACTTTTATTGTGAAACTTCACAGCCTTAAAAAACCAACATGTTAAATCATATCTGAGGATCACTTTACACTTAAAATGTATTCTAGTAACATTATAACAAATTAAATGCTTAAATCTTCTGAAAGCAACCAGGAAGTTGTCGCTGCGGCTTAAATCAAACATCCAGATTTAAGTTTTGGAACTTCTTTCCTGCCTTTAGGAAGTTTCTAAAACGAGGCGTCTGAACTCGACTTTGCCGAGCAGGAAAAACT
>JAOWBC010000049.1:10360661-10378862 GCA_028566105.1 Hypoplectrus providencianus | reverse complement strand
CATGGCAACAAATCCAGTACGGTCTGGATGAGCTTCAGCAGCTGATGGAGTCCATGTAGAGGAGGAGGAAAGGAGGCGCACACTGCAACATCTACTCCTCAGTTTGGAAGCATTTACACTGATTTATCTGCTCATTTACTTTGGAGACTTTATGGACACTGGAATAGCTAGAACTTCTTCACTATGAAACACTAAAAATGTTCAGCCAAGTTACAGATTTACTTATATAAAAAAAAAAGAAAATGCTTTTTTCACCTGTCATAATCATTTGGAAACAATAGTGATAAGTCTGACGGATGTCCTTGTAATGATTATAGTCATCACTAAAGAATACTTGTTTATACAAGAACCTGTCAATTTCTTTCAGAGCATAAAAGAAAAAAGGCTTTAGCTTTGGATTTGTTTCTCCATTGTTGTTGGTGTTGTTGTGTGTGTGTGTTGTTTCTAAGTTTTAAGTTGGAAAAAAAAGGGTCCAAAGAGGCACAACCCTGGCCTTTGGAGGGCAAATGGGATTACAGTATGGAAAGCTGCTCGGGGGCATCCCAGGCGTCACTTGGCGGAGGCAGGCTTCAGTTGGTGGCTGTTTGCTGTCGGCTAATCTAAGGAGATGGATTCTCTCCAGCACAGTTACTGTGCTTAATGGGTTTGACTCCCCAGGACATTGTTTCAATCTAAAGGTCATCATGGTCTTAGCTCAAGCCAAGCACCTCTCAACCCGGGCTGATTTGCTCCTCAACCACCCTTGCATGGTGTTCACCAAAGGACATTTTCCTGGAAGCACTTCTGTAATAATTACCAGGGAACAACATGCTTTAACTTTTCCATTTTTTTTATAATTTAACAGGCTGCAAGAAGAAGTAAAAGCATATCGTTTTTCATGCTGCAGGGACCATTTCCTGGAATCTTTTTAATGAATGCCAATATGAAAATAGTTGGAATGAACTGTCAGAAATAAATAGGGTCAAAACTCCCCCAAAGGGAGGAAGGGGTCTTTCCTCATGGGGGCTCCGGGAAGAGCCAGGAATAATGAAGTTAGCAGCACTCAACTTCAAATATAAACCATCAGTTTCCATTTCAAGACTTCAGATTGGCAATTTCCTGTAGCTAGTCTAAAACGAGGCTGAAATAAAGATAGAAAGAGAGAGTTAATGAGGGAGAAACAGTGAGAGCGATAGAAATTAATCCTAACTTTATTTTTATATTTGCTAATTATTTCAACCCGCCTGCAGACGAGGCCAGCTCACCAAACGGACACAGGGAGAAACTGCCTCCAGGCCTCGGACCCCCGAGGCAGTTACTCTGTGGTCATTTGATTCATTGTAGGATTTTTTGGGTAATGTACACCACTAAAACACAATAAAGCTGAAATAGTAATGGCCCTCAGGTCAGCACAGCCTTTCTTCTTCCTAACTTTAAGACTCTGTCCTGTAGAACAGCTGAACATATTCAAATACCTCAAATGTTTCAGTTAATATGCCGACAAGTGTTCATATAGAACAAAATGTTAAAGCTATTTAATTAAAAATGAATAAACCAACAAAGAAACAATAGTTAGATTGATATTGATATAATAGCAATACCTTACCCGAACAAAACACCAGTTCAACTCGTACTGTCTGACCAGCGCAACAAAAAAACCCAAAAAACAAAAACACATGATTTTGGAAAAGCAATAAAATGGAGATCAATCTGCATATATAATATCTATATCTGCACATTTACAATATTTTGTTTTGGAAAGCTTTTAACCATTTTAATCAATTTGATGCCACATTTTTAGATTAAAAATTCTTTACTTGTTTTTACATGGGACATGACCTCTGTTCCTCTGGTGAAAGTTTGTTAAAACCACTAATTAAATTCCACATCACTGTAAATCATTAATATTACAGTGGAGGACAGTTTAAAATGTAAGCATGAGTCGTATTTTGTTGCCTTTTCAAACTCCCTATAGAGTCATTTGTGGAGGGAGACCAGTTAAATAAATTTGTGTTGAATGAAATAATCCAGTCTAATTCATGATGAGCCAATAAAAGGTGATACTTCACTGCAGCGCTGTAATGCAGGTTAGTATCTGTGTAAAATGTGTTGGGTCGCTGTGTTATTTGGGGTTCACAGCTGAGTTTTGGCCAGAGGCCTCTGACGCTGGTTACACACTGAGGGAACAACAGAGGACGCTCACCACACTGCTGCTTTTCTGCCTTTCTTGCATTTTCTAACTTCCTGCAGTGCCTCCAGGGACTATTTGGTAAAAAGGGCCACCAGTTAAAAAAAAAAGAAAGAAAGAAAGAAAAAGGAAGGAGAACCTAAATCAGTGTGAGAGCTTCACTGTACTGCACAGCACTCCTCTCAGCGGTTCCCCGCCACAGGAAACTCAGCAGCCACTGTTTGGTGCCATGTGGTGGTTTCATGTCACCTCTAAGGTGACAGGCGGCTCATCAGGCCTCAGATAAGGCTCTCACAGGGGCCGCTCTAATTTATCTAAGGGGTTTCTTGTGCTGCATATATTTTGTTCTTTGAGCAGTGGAGCATTAAATTGCTTTCCATTGGGAACAGCTCGTGTGCCGGGGTCGCCAAAGCTGTGGCTGGTTTCCAATGAGATGGTTTGGCAGCAAAGCCAACGCTGTAATTAGGGTCACCCAGCGCCGGAGCTGCCGGTGGGCCAAAGGGGTCGTCACGGTCGCATAGTCGTTTGAAAGTCACAACAAAGCTGGAGGAAGGTAACACACGGCTCCTTAGATCATAAACCTGCAGAGCGCTGCGGGGAGGAGCAGCATCAAAAAACCCGGCGTTTTTCTTAAGGCACAAGCCTTCAAAAAAAGTATGTTTATTTATGAAAAAATATCCATGAAATATTTGACTTTGCTCCAGAGGATTATACAGGTAAACAGCCAGAGTATGCAGCAGAAGACGAGGGCAGATATGGAGCGATAGTGGCAGGGCACGGGCAGCCAGAGCCCCGTATAACGAGATGTCAGCGCCGGCTCATCGTGCCAGCAGCTGACTTCAGCAGCCTTTGCTGTTTGAGCTCTCAGAAAAGCCTCCTGCCTGTACAGTGTGCCTCCCAAATGTAGCCTGTGGTGGTTTCGTGAGGTTTCTGCTCAGCGTGTGTCCATCTGCAAAGAGCTCTCCAAAGTGTCCAGTGGTGGAGGGAGGAAAAAAAAAAAAAACTCTGGGGAGCTGTTTTCAGCTCACAGAATTCTCTTTGGCAGCGCAGAGAGGAAACGCCTCTGAGGAAAGTGCAGGGAAGAAACATTTGGACAGCTGCTCAGCAGAATCTACTAATGTCTTTGGTGTGTTGTGATGTGTGTTTTCTGCGTGAAAACACGAGTCTGACCACGAGAGTGAAACAGATACTGAAAGTCTTTCTAGGCAAACTTCAAGTCTGCATGAACACGTCACTCCCACTGGATTTTTTGCATATGAACGTCTTTCTTGGCTTTCGTATGAGGCGAATTCCTCGGTAGAAACATGCACTGATAGACGTGGACTCCATTACTAATTAATTCGATTTCTTACTGTACTGTGAAGCACAATCTGTGCTGGATTGGGTGAGAAACTGAGCACATTGTTCTGTCGCGGACTGACAAGCCTCCCTGTGCAGTAAGGACTCCCTACCTGTTTTATGCTGAGGCATGACAATTTCCCTGTGCATTATAGGAGGCAATTTGACTCCCTTTTTAGCTTGTTATTAACGTGGAAGGTTGGCTGAGAAATAATTTCCTTTTCAGGCTTCAGGGGACAGAGAGGGGCACACTGGAGCAGCTTTGGTGCTCAAATGTACTTCAACAGCAGTTATTTCCTGGGATTAAGTAGTAGCATTAGTAGTAGCAGCCTCACAGACTCTTATGGAATCTGGAGTCTTGGGATGTTCGTCACAAATTCATGTGGAAAAATTGCACTCGAAAAAACATTCGTGCAGCGTGGAGAGAGCTTTTTTGTGACCATATAACCCTGAATATGACAGCATGTTTTGTTTTTGCAAGCAGTTTAATGCAAGCAGTTTACTTTATTTACTGTTAGGTGGCCAAAGTCACTATAGGCGATGTGAGGGATGTGAGTTGATTTAGTATAAAGACTGACAAAGTCCGTTTACGGCTTTATATTCAACTTTCTGATTAAAAATATAACTTTTGGTAGTTTCTCTATCTACAATAGTGAATTAACCTAACATATGCATGTATTTTAACCCAAATTTGCATTTATTTTTTTTTACTTTAAGAGGCTGTAACAGGATGCTGGTATCATGTAAAAGGAGAATATCGTCCGAATCCATTAGAACCGACCAAGTCAAGATAATATTGGGAAGGGTTGAAATAATGAATTAAATTTAGAGCAAAGGATAATCTAGAATAATCACAGACTTTTGTTACTTAACAACTACAAACTACAGAGCTAGAGCATTTAGAAATTGGATCGATTTCCTGCTTATTTTGACAATAAGATGGTTTCTCAGCAACAAAAGTGCTCATTATTCTATTATAAAAAGACAATATCTCTAAAAAAAAAAAAAAATCAAAAGCTTTTTAAACTAAATTACAACATTGATTTTCCAAGGCACTGAAGAGTTTTTGACAAATTTTATCCACTCTCAAATTTTAAATTACTGCCTAATTCAGCACCAAAACAACAATATTCTCCCAAACAAAAACCAAGTAGATTTATGGCCTAAACATAATCAAATAGAAACAATAAAACACTTGGTTTAACTGCGGATCTTTACGTTTCAGTATGAGGTGTAATGATCCCCTACCAACAATAGGGGGCGCACTAATTAGAAAAGGCTCCTTTGGTTCACATTTAAAGATATGTGGTTGAATGGATTAGAAGAGTTTTTGTAGTTTCAAGTACACAATATTTAAGAGACTATTGTTGGTTTTAAGATGCTGTTGTTGAGCAAGTAATGAAAGAAATGGTCCCAAATGTCCATGCTTTTAGAAAATTATTTGGTATGTTTGTTTTGATTTCAATTCAACATTTTGTTGAGCAACGAGGCAAAAAAAATGTAAACTTAAAATTACAAAAGGCTGAGTGTCCCATCAGTGGGTTGGTTTAACTTGGGAAATGCAACATTTTGAGGGTTCAGTTGTTTTTTCTCAGGCTGAATTATTTAAAGTGCTATAATTTGCATATGAGGATTTAATATAAAGAATCCCTTAAATCCTTCCCATAGATCTGAACCTTCCAATTTCAGTCTCGTTGTCTTCATCTGCTGCTGCTCGGCTCTTGTTGTGTGATCAGATGTTGGAGGACCTCCTGGGATCCGTTCAGGTTGATGTGATTAGACGTGAACACGGTTCAGCTCAGTGATATTACCACTTCCTTACTGCTTTAACACGACTGAACAGAGCGTCCGCTGTAAGTGAGAAAACAAGACATGATGCAGCACTAAGACGGAAATATATCACAGTAACAGATTATTCTAAAAGATGTGCAAAGTTATAATATAGAAACTCATTGTGAATGTATCCGGTTTGGTACGAATGCAGCCAGCAGCACCTGCACAACCCTAAAAAGTAGATGAAAGACCCTTTCCTCAGTTCCTCAGTGTTTGTGCCGAGGGACTGAGCTTAAAACATGTTTATTTATCGTCTCTCAGAAGAACCAGAACACTGCGGTCCAGTGGATATTTAAAGCCGACGTGTTTTCTCTGGCACGTCTTGTTGAATTATTTATCCATTCGTTTTCCAAAGATACGAGCTGGTGTTGAGAATTGTGATTAACTGCAGCCGTCTCTACAGCAATATTTGAAGAATTAAATGATGACAAAAAAAAAAGGACAGTATATGTGCTGCTGGGTGGTAAATAGGTGCTTATATAAAGCATCCCGTTCTGAGTGGCTTGCTAAAATTAAGCAGCATCAAGGGAGTAGCTATTTATTTTTGCTTTCGTGCTCACACATCCACACTCCCACGCACATATGTCCTTGTAATACACGGTGACAGTAATGGAGAATTTAATTGTCTGGGGAAAAGATAAACAAAAGGGATTACTTTGCATTACTGGCAGGCTTATAAAGGTGGCGAGTGTGTCACCTCAGGCTCCAGAACCAGGGACCTTCATCATAAAGTGGTCCACAGAGTCCCTTAAAATACAGTACAGGCCCAAAGTTTGGACATACCTTCTCATTCAATGCATTTCCTTTATTTTCATGACTATTTAAATCGTTGATTCTCTCTGAAGGCATCAAAACTATGCAAAGTGGTTGGTTATTAATGTGCCACGAGTTGTAACTGATTTGGGAAAAACTGTTTTCCTCTCTTTAGCACCTTGGGGATAAAATAATCTACAGGAAAAGATAAAGTTATAGCTATTAATGAATTTAAAACCACTGTAAAGAATGCTGTGATGGACACATGTTCTTATTTTTCTTGAGAGGCTTATTGTGTTTTTGACATTTTGTACTTATTTTATCATGAAAATGTGACCTGTAGTTTATTATGCATTCATTTATTCTGTGGTTTGGCTGCTACCTTTGCCAGGTCTCTCTTAAAAAAGAGATTCTGAATCTCAATGGGACTTCCTGGTTAAATTAAGGTTAAATACAAATAAAAAGATACAAGAATGCTGCCTTCCTTGGCCAAAAAGATAATTTGGCTTGGAGATGAGATGCCAACATTTGTGCTTTAACATGCAAAAATAAGTGCAAAGAATAATCCAGAATGACTGAAGCGTCATGAAGCTTTTCAACCACCAACTAGAGACCTGGAGCATTCAGAGGCTTTGGACGGCTTTAACAAGATAAAACTCACCCAACAAAAATACAGAAATCTTCAAATTGATGAGAGCTTTAGAAAAAAACATGCTCTTTCAATTTTGTTCTAAAAGTCTTGTGTTGGTCTAATATTCTGTTGGGTTTTCAACCAATTTTATCCATTCTCAAGTAAAAAAAACAAAATATTCAGCAACAAATAGTATCAAAAACAAAGACGAACATGTTATTTTGGGCGAAATCTAAAACCAAATATCTACAATGAGGAGATCTTGGAGTATAATCATGTAAAAAATAAAAAAGGAAATTAAAGCTGGATACTTGGAGGAACTATTGATTTGTGGTTGCCAGTGAAACTTCCGTCCTGATTGATCGAATCTTGGTTCAGGACATAAATGTGACAAGCTCCCGGGGATGTCTTTAGATGCAAAATATGTGTCAAGACCGTCCAGAGCAGCGATCTGTTAAAGTCTCTCCGGCTGCATTTTTCACCATGTTGCTCACATATAAAGCCGGAGCTGTCAGCCTGTGTCAGCCCCCCTCCATCTACCAGCACCGTCACATTTAGGTTCACCGCCGCAGACATGAGATACGATATTTATCTCCTCCATATTTAATGAGGAGTCGCCCTGGGAAGCAGATGGTACATTAGCTGTAATAAAGCAGACTTGACTCCAGTGGTTTTGTGGGGGAATACAGAATTGAGCCGTTAAGGCCTCCCTGTTTCACGGCCGGCGTTATCGGAGGGTCGAGAGGTGTGTGATGTGCACGGGGAGAGTGTGTTCGCTCGTACAAACAGATCCCTTTTATAACTCTGGACAGGTTCTCATTGCCCCCAGTGAAGCGTCGTATATTGATGTGGAGAGAACAAAAATGACTGTAAGCTCTGACCCCTTTGTTCGCAGAGCCAGCATTAAAGTTGCTGAGTGAGGGCTTCACATTCAGCTATGTTTTATTGTTACGCTCAGCACAAGTGATTTTTAGTCTGCACACGCCATCTTACATGTTTCTTGAGACACACATCCTCTAATAAAGTGGTCCCCAACCACCGGCCCGCGGACTGGTACCGGCCGCGCAGGAGAAAAAACAACATTGTTTCAGTTTAATTGATTAAAGGAGTCTGGAAAGTTTTATTTTGAAAAATTTGAAAAAAACAGATTCTCTCCCGTCTTTGATGCATCACTTGACATATAACATGATAGTTACGGCTCGATTCAGCCCACAAACTTGCTTTAAAAAATGAGTAAACAAACATCTTTGCATTGGTTTTTTGTCATGACAGCAACTAAAACAAAATCACAGAATAAACTGGACATTAAACACACTGGTCACTGTCTCCAGTTACCCACAGAAACATGCAGGGCTCCACTGATACCCCGTTAAGGTCAATTGTCTTTTTCTATGCATTTTACATTTGTTATATTATTATATGTATTGTCAGATATGTATTTTCATGCTTGGTTGTTCTGACTTACATGAAACCGGCCCGTGGTGTTTAAAAGGTTTGGGGAACGCTGCTCTACTACACCTTCACATTCATTGGGAAATAATTAAGATTTCTTGTGGAGAGCTTATTTAACAACAAACTTTTTGTTAAATAAGCTTTTTTTTCCTTTTCGTTCCAAGACGAGTGTGGTGAGATGACTCACAGCGAAGAACCAGTCAGCTGTAATAAACACACACGTCAAGATGGAAATATTATCACAGCCAACTCTTGAAAACTACATCTGGCAACAACCATTTATTCCCTAAGGTTACTTGTGCAATCTGTAATTTTTCCGACTGCTTACCTCACAGCTGGGGGTTTGGTGCTGTCAGTGATGTCTGAGTATGTTTCATGTCCTCCATTCAGTGCTTGGAGAGGGACCAGGGACTGGCTGCCTGAGAGCCTCCATGCTCCCTCAGTCTGTGGCTAATTCTGATAATTAGGGTGAGTGAATAGACCTGTTAAGTATCAATAGATGCTGCTCTGAACCCTGCTGAGTCACGGGGCACCTTGGAGGTAAACAGGTTGTGGGGAAGTCAGAGGGCGGCGGGTGGGCTGAATCGATTCCTCATCTCGACTGGGTGCTTTCACAAAGCGACGCTCTTGATGCGCGTGGAGAAAATAATCATGCAGTGCAGCATATCAAATCACGGCCTGACGCAGGAAAAAAAAACAGGAAAATGTCTGAGCTCGTTGCTCGTGATGCAATCAGACGAACTCAGACTGCTCGGCTGCCTCTGTACACTTATTCCAGACAAATACCGTTGTTAAAGAAGCCGAGCAGAGATCTTAACAAGTTAAAAGAAGCTCCCGGGAGATGGACCAGGAGGGAGAAGGAGCGCCGTGGATCACCGCAGCGTGTTCATTGAGAAGAATGAATGAATAAATTGAAAGCGATGGCATTCCTGGCGATCTTCAAGGCAATGAGACATTATTGATTTCTAAGGAGAAAACGCATTCTTAATGTGTCCAGGGATCCAGGCCCGTCTTTCTCTTTCTCATTCCTACACCCAGCGTGTTTCTGCAGCTTTTAGCCACCAAAAAGGGGCTCAGGAGTGAAGCTTGATATACAGCCCGGCCCAGGCGTGCTGGCGTAGCTACTGGAACAGCGAGCACTCATCTCAATGGACGGCGAAGGTATGCCTCAACCATCTGTTCCCTTTTGACACAATGCAGTGAATCAGCACTTTAGTTTTTTTTGAAGGAGTGCATCCTGAAAGCCTTTTATCTGAGGATGGAGGCAGAGAATTGCTGCAAAGATGGTAATCTGTGTTGATATTTAGAGGAAGGGAGCGATGCATTCTGTTATTGCTCCTGAGCCCGTTTTCACACAGATTCTGTGAAGCAAACAAGCTGTCCTAAGCTCTTTTTCTTCCCTTAAAAAAATTGTTTACAAGATGATGGTTCATTGGCATATGGGTACCACCTGCAAGATATTAGAAGTAGGCATCAGTTTTTGGAAGTGTTAAGAAGTTTTTTCCAGTGAATATCTGATGCCAAAGAGTGAATACCTGATTCTGACACGGTTTTATCTGCTCACCTCTCTGAGCGTGGGCTCTAGGAAGCTGAGGTTGCCGTTCGGAGACACCTTGCCTTGGCACTGAGCAATAGTGGTGCAAAGTTATCAGCTCTTTTCATTTCTGGCCTGACACTCTGGGTGAAAGATTCGGGGGTTAGGTGGGGAGCCGTGGATTAAAGATCATATCAAAGCCAGCGAATAGGTATAGTGATTCAGGAGCGATGGCAGAGATAGCAGATGAAGCTCAACTTTGTGGAGATATGGAGTGCAGCCCCAAGTTTATCATATAGAGTGCAGATAGGTGGAGGATAGCAATCAAGGGGATGGTGGTATGTGGCAAAGCTGTGCGTCAGGAAGTCGGAAAACATTTGACTTTTATGTTCAAGGACACACAATTTGCAGACTGTGAATGTTTACGGCAAATTTGCCATGAAAAAACAAACAAACTCCTGCTCCTTTTTCCCTGATGATTAATGTTTTATATGATAAAGAGATATAATTTCTTATGATGTTTGCTCAAGGGGTTTAATTTCAGGCGAGTGGCCCTCCTCCCCCATAAAACACTTAAAGGGCCACACAGGGAGACCTTGGGACACTCGTAAGGGTACTTGGGTTGAGACAAAGACCACTTTGGGGAAACTCAGCAGTATTAAAGTGGGAAATCAGGCTAGATTTAGATTGACTTCAGCGCTGCATGGAAACTAGATAGAGACAGCTGGAGGCGCCATTGTTAAGGGCTCCAGAAAAACAACTTAAGGTTATTCAGCGAAAATCCAAACTGGGGTCAACTTCTGCAGTGTGGCATCACCTGGACAAACACCACATTGGCCAATTAAATACCAGAAAAACTGCAGATTTCTGAGGACTATTTCAACCTTAACATTACAATCAGAAGATAAAATACTCACCACTGTGGTCAAACATTTATTTGTGTTTCTGCACCTTTAAATCAGTACTGTGCATCTTCATTGGTCTCATCATTCATTTTGATTACGGTTTTATTCCTCAATGCATCACATACCTGACATCCAGGCATGGGAATAATTAATCATCAGTAATTAATGATTGTTAAGAATTAGGTAGATCAAGAGATTAAAGACACAAACGTGCTATTGCTATCTTATCTCACAGTATCTAATATAATAGATTATGTCTTGTTTGTGCTAACGAAACCTTTTGATGGAAGTGTGAAAATGAAATTTAATTGACAAACACACTCATTAAATGCATGTTTTTTGTTAAATAAACAACTGTTCTTCATATATAAGTAAGTATCTTTTTTTTTTTTTTCTTGTGTAGTTGGTATAAAAACTGAGAGATTACTGTATTAATTGGTAGTTAATGTTATAGTACCTGAGTTAGCAGGTTTCTTCCAAACACCCATCCCTCGTTACATCCTGTTCACTTTTTTTATCAACAAATACGACTGGTCTGATACTCCACAACCGCTTTTTGGAGTCAAGTTGTAACTTCCACTGACTACCTTCAGCTCTGATTCTGGAAGAGGAAAACATCACAAACACAACTTGAGTCTTCACAGTTTACTCAGTTATGGACCATCCATCATTGCATTGATGCAGAATCATCCACATGCATCCTGCAGTGCATTGCATACAAAAAAAACTAATATTTTCAACCCCCCTTCCTTTAAATGCATAAATCGGATACTATTACCAGACTTCCTGGACTGTATTTTATCATCTATCACTGCAGCTGCACGTATTGTGTTAATGCAGGCTTGTTCTCAGTTTGCATCTCCACTGAGGCCTGCAGCATCCTCCCTCCTGCATGGAGCTGCTGCTACATACTGTAAACTTGCTTGTAATGTCGCGGGCTTGTAAATTCAACAAATTAAGTTTATGTGTTGACCTTGGACAGCTCGGACTCACAGCGCATAAAGTAACTGAAATCCTGATGCCATCATGGGGGAGAAATCCTTCTTCACGTTGTGTTTTGGAAGGTGGGGACATTTGTTCCCCTTCAATGGCTGTATATCCAAGAATCGCTTAGCAAAGAGAAGATTAAGTGCACACATTAATCCAGGAGTCAGAGCAATCTTGTAATCCACTCAGTATGCTAATTGCCTGTTCTTTCTCCAGCAAAGGGGTTTACAGGCCATTAAATGGCACTGAGCAGTTGACAAAGGATAGCCAGCATGCTCCCCCACACACTCTCACTCTCTCTCTATTTCTTACTTGGACAGGCTGTTGCACACCCACGCTCCTCTAAAGAAATATGCAAAATCTGAAAAAAAAAAAAAAAAAAGAAAAGAAATGTGGCGCTGTGATCCCAAAGCAGTTCTTTATTTTGCAGCATTAGGGTTGAAATAGCAAACTGTGCTTCAGTTCCTCTCAGACCTGACAGTGACAGAAGTGGATCTGCTGGTTCTTGAAGGAACTCTTGATCTCTTTGGCTCTGAGGGGGTTTCTTTGGACATTTTTTCCCTCAGCAGAGTGTTTTTTGTCCATATCTAACAGTGGTACAAGTAAATAATGAAACAGAGTTGAGTGCTATTGTCTCCATCGCAGCCTCAGTCATGCACAGCCTCCCCCCCTCCACCCCCAGTCCTCCCGTCCACAGGGGGATCGCACCAAGGTAAAGTGCAATTCTTAGCGCGCCGCTGCCCGTGGAGTCCCCCAAGTGGCCTTGGCAGCCGCAGCATGATGGATGTTGTTTCAGATTGTGTTTCTCGCTACACTGATAAAGCGGCGTAGTCAAACATTCACTAGCAATGTAAGCAGATAGAGATAGTCGAAGATAATTAGAAGGTTTGAGCTTTGCGTCATTCGCCGTGCCAAATGCCAAAAGAACGGGCCGGTGACGGATGACTCAAACAAGAGACTTCGGCATGAAGCCCGACTGCAAATGCGTCTGGTAATGACCAGAGTGTGTTTTTCAGATGCAGCTAATGAGCACGGCCATTAGACATAAATGACATTTTAAAAACCTGGGGAGTAAGGAAATGAAGAAGTACCCCAGATAGACTGCCTGTAGGCTGCAAATACGGCAAGAGCATCTGGAGGATGCGGCACGCCGTTTACATGGACGACCTCCACGCGGCGCCGAGGCTGTCAGTCACTCCGCCGCTGTTAGCTGTGAGGATGGAGGCTCATTACAGCCCAACTGTCAGGACCGTTCTCTCAGTATCCACATGGCATCTGGGGGCTCCGTTCAATGGGCACTTATCCTCTGTGTTTGACAGATAATCCTTTTATGGGTATATTATTTTAATTTTCTGATTAGTCCATTTGCAAGAAAGATTTGCCACTTTGGAAGCTTCTGCAGAGAGAGAGAGAGAGAGAGAGAGCAGCTTTGACTTTGCAGCTCTTACTTTGTTTGATTCACTCTTAACCTACATGCTGCATCTCGATAAGGAACCCAGAGTGGAAATATTGCACAATAGAGTCCACCAGATGGATTTTGTTTTTCTTCTGTTTAAACAGTAGCTTTCAAACATGTGCCACTAAATCCCTGGAATCTGCAGGCTTATGCTGCAACCAATCACTGCGCGCCATGATTGATTAGTCACCCGTCTGTGGTTGGATGTGATCAGGATCAGGACGGCATCAGCTGCTGGAGTGCTTGGCTCCAGATTGGTAATATATAGTGGTGTGAAGTCTGCAGGGAGCCATCATGAAAGGTGAAAAGGTGCAATTTAAGGGATGTGTACAAAATGAGAGGAATGGACACTGTTGGTGTTATTCAGAAGAGTGTTAGCTTGAGGGATAGCTGCTTGAATTAGCATGCTAACCAGCTAGCCCAGGACCGTTTGATAGTGAATGGAGAATCAGATGCACTGGTTTTGACTTTATGGCTTCACAACTCAAACTAATCTCAAGAACTAGTCAAAAACTAATATTATGTGTTTAAGGGTGAGTTCGTCACATCCTCTGTTTCTTCTAAACAAGGAGAGCAACCACAACAATCCAGAAAATACAGGAGTCAATGTAAGATATCATTAAATTGGAGCTTTTATTGAAAAGTACTCTAACAAAAAGGTGTGCAAAAATAAAAAAGGGTACAAAAAGGTGAGTGGGAGGGATGGGAGTAAGTGGTGGTGCCAAATATAGTAAGATAACAAAAGAATCAAAAGTTTTTTTTACTAAACAAAAATAGCCTCTCCACCCATTACTGAAGCATTTCCAGGTTATCTGTCGGTGGAAATAATGAATTTCCAGTCAAAACACTGCAGTTATATTGTTTGAATTCTCAATATTTACTCTTTGATTCGACTGCTTTTGGCTGATTCTTTGTCAGGAATCGACTGAAGTGTCAGATTTTTGTTGGCTTAAACATTTTCTGATAATCTGAGTTCAGAAAAGTTCATCTCTCTGGTGATGTGCTTCTTCTTTATGGCCATTTCTGTCTCAGAGGCTATGAATTTAAATAGCCCCATATTTAGACAACAAATAATAATTAGAATATTTTGCATGTTTTCTAATTGGGATGTTTTTCATTGTGCTAACATTAAAAAAAAAAGGTTTTGGGATTGTCATTTGTGTGCATGCAGAAACAGAATTGCCCATATTTTGCTCCTGCCAAGCGAAGCGGCGCTCACAGCATCATTAGCGAGCTCCGGCTCCAGTCGTTGTTTGCTGAGTGGGTGACATCGTGGTGAAAAATGGAAATAATTTAATTTTCTCCACCAAAGAATAATGCATTTCAACACTTTTTGATTCTATAAAGGAAACATTCAAGGTTGTAATCATCATTTAAAAAAAAAAAAATGCTCACGTCTCGCCCACAACTTAAAATTTGTTTATGCTTTTTTAAGTTGGCCTGTTTGATGGTTTTTTTTTTGTCATGAATAATTTCAGCCTGATGAAAGTGGCTGAAAGAGGAAAATGTGTTGGTGTGGTGATAAGAAATCCATTACAAAAGCGCCCCCCAAATATTTATTGATTCGAACAATGGGAAACATTACGATGTGAAAATGGTTTTCTGCGGGACTCTTCAGATGGTTTTGTCTTTTATTTCTTGCGTGTGAGTGGGCGTCAGTTTGTCTGTTTTCCCGTGGCGCCCTGGTTAAAGGATGTTTTCCTGGAGTCGCTGCATTGTGTGCCGTAACGCGATGACCTTCATGTATCCTCCTGGTATCTGTGTCGGTATTCGGAGGTGAGAGCGCTGAACATGAGGAGGAGATAAAGTGCAGATGAGATGTTAAGGTACGGCTGCATGTGGGCGGCTGTCTCTCAGGTTGAGATTTCTTTCCTGGAAGCTATCAAGGTCACAGCGGAAAACAGGCGGCGATGAGTGTGCTCCTACCAACACAATGTTGGCAGTGAAATCCCTCTCTGCTCACACCAGGAGAGAAATGTTTATTCCATTAAATCGTGTCTGATCCAGCCAACAACCCCAAACTGAAACACAACTAAACACAACTCCTTTTTTTTTTTTTTACTAGTTTTGTAAGAAAACTGTTGAGTTATCCAGGTCAGGGTCTTTATTTTGAAGAACGTCTTTCTGGTTTGATACTGAGAAGTGTGTTTTCTTTAAAAGGTCCCCTTAAAAAATAACATTCATCATGAGAAGAAACTGTAAAAACAGGAAGAGTCTTTGGAGTTTGAATTATCCTACAGTCCTTGAACGGATCGTAGGTTTATAAAGGTTTTCCCTGGAAAAAGATATAAAACAAGGTTTAAAATTGAGTCTGTAAAAATCAGACCTGCTGTTGTTTTGCACAGATCAGAGAGGAGAGGCCAGGACAGGACAGGTTGTAAAAATCCAAATTAAATATGTATCGCAAATAGAGACCCAAATTTGTGGAAAATTCACTGACAAAGACAACAAAAAACATGTTGTTTTCCACTATATTACTGTAAATGTGTACACAGAAATTCATTTTTTATTATTCATAAGTAAAATGTTGTTGTAAGCACAAAAATAAAACCCAGCAGACTCATGTTTCTGTTGACTAACAGTTGTTTCAGAGACCTTTTCTATTTCTTTTTCTAAAGGATTCATAGTGGCTTCCTTTACAAAAGCACTGCTTATGATCGCATGCTTGGTGAGGAAAATTTGCAGCATTGAATTGAAGATTATTTGCTTGAAAAAGTTCAATTTGTACTGTTTCTCAGCCATGGAAAAAAAAAGCAACCAGAAGTGATCCAGCAAAGAGCTTTTTAAGGGGGGCATTAGAGGTTTTCGAGTTAAAACTTGCATTTGGCATCTTAACAAGCCGCCTCCAGCTCCAAATGGCAGCAGGAGGCAACCGCCTGAAGGATGCACTTCAGCGTCCAGGAGTGATGTAATGTGATGTTGGTAAAAATGCACGCAGGACGCCGCGCACCACTTGAAAGAGAAGAAGAAAGACAAGCGATCTAACAGCGGAGGGATTATTTAGCAGGGATGGGACGCTCTGCTCTCTACAGTGAGCACACTGAACATGCAACATTCATGAAATAATGTCTCAGTATTAATGTGGGATAAAAGCAGGATGGCTAACTTATGGCAAGATTTGTATTTTTTATTATAATAACCACACAGCAGACCGGACTCCCTCCCCTTTAAAAACACAGCCACAGATCCAACTAAAGCAAAGAGCACCTCTCAAAATGAGGTCATCTCCACACATCCGCTGATCCTTCATCCGTCATTCGGAGGCAAGTGGCATATAAGAGGATCTATCTTTGTGAACGGTTTTGAGCCCCCAAAATTACAAACAAACTAAAGGCGGGGGATCGATAGAGTGTGTCTCACAGAATGATGAACTGGCACTTCAGAGGGGGAAAATCAATGCTGTGCTCCCTCTCCTCCCCTCTCTGTCTCTCTCCTTTGGTCCTAAACTCCCTCCACAGTCCTCACATTGCAGGGTTGAAGTGTACGTGTCTTCCTATGTGTGCTGCTTGAGACGAGATCGCCCGCTGTGATTTAATGGGCCTTTGTTTCTTCTTCCTTTTTAGCCTGGGAGACCCCTGCCACTGTGATGTGTGAGCACACCCACCAATAATGGCCCATAGGATACGCAGTGGAAGTAAGTGCTTCTGGTCAGATTTACCGCCTTCGTGCTCCTCCCTCCTCCCCTCTCCTCGCCATCGCTGCCTCATCCGATGTTGATCAGTCCGACATCTTTAAATCAAAACATACCACTTAACGTGAAACCATATTTTTATTACAGCACACGTTTGGGACAGTTGACTGCGTGCTGCTGCATTTTTATGTCCCTCATAGTGTTGTATCTTAAATAAATAAAGTTCCCCAAGAGGAAAATTGAATTCCAGGAGCTCCATCTGAAGCTGGGAGTCCCAGCCGGACCGTGGCGACCCTTCAGGACCACAGAGCAGCTCCGTTTGTTGAGTGTTTTGTCGCGAGTAATGAAGGTGTTCACTTCCATCTAAAGTCTTTTTTTGTTGCTTCTGGTGATGAAAATAGGTTCAGTGTTTTCTCAGAGACTGTTTACCCCCCCGGAGAGGCGGAGTTATCCGATTACTGGAGTGTGATTATCTCAGTGGTAGCTGGAGCTTCAGCTCAGCAGAGGCAGGTTCAGTCTTTGCTGGAAAAAAAAAAAAAAACATCCCATTCAAGCAAACACAAAGTCGAATTTAAAGGTTTTTTTATGCCGCTGCTTTATTTGGTCCTCCCTGTCCTGCAGACACCATCTCAGGAACACCTTGAGGGTATTTCTTAAAAAACTGGAGTGTAAACTGATTATATTTTGGAGGCCAAGGTCACCGCACTGTGACCTCACATCCCGTTTGTGTGAACTCGATATCTCAGGAATGTCTGCAGGGAATTTCTTCAGACTTGGATGCAAACGGGGACTTGAAGGAGCATTCAGCTGTGAGGCGGGAATTTAAGGTTTCGTGGTTAGTTTTCTTAACTTTACCAGCACCAGTGGCGGTTAAACTGGCGGCGTTTGGTCCATTATTCTGTCTGGAAACACGGAGACAGGTGATGGTGGATGGAAATGTTTTTTTCTGTTGGTCCGTCAAACACTTTGCACAGAAGATCGTCTTTAAATTTGGCACCAAAAACACCGAAACCTGTTGATTTTTCCTCCAGCGACACCGTTTTATTATTTATTTCTGTGGATTACCGATCTAGAGCCGCCTGCAGATGAATCTCCAGCATCTACAAGATAAATAAATCCTGCAGACTCAATGTGATCTTCTCAGGACACGTTAGTCATCTTTAATATGTGACGTTTCGACTCTCCCATCAGCCAAACTGGGATTTTGTATTTTAAGTTAATTAGCAAATGTCAAAGATGAAAAACATGTTTGCATACTTTAATGTTAAAATTCCAAATTAGCGTCTGTCTGAATTGACTCATAATCAGCCTGAAACGCTTCATTAAAGCAGAAAAATACTCTGATTGTCTCGTGTAATAATCTGAGGAACCCTTTAAATCTCCTGTAGCTCTTGTTGTTATACAGTATTTTTAAACAGTTTCAATAAAAACTATTCGGGACATGTAATATTTGACTTTGACTGAACATTTGCTCTCATTTTGCAATAAAAATATTGAGATATAAATTGATATTC